>JAVANC010000011.1:42744309-42866809 GCA_033319125.1 Parnassius glacialis | reverse complement strand
TTTTGATAATTCTTACGTCAATCGATTCGCCTTAATCTCGTGAGAGTTATTCAAGACAAAACAGTTACCAAAATTCAATACGGCGACAACCAGGCGCCATATTATTTTAATAGATCGTTGCTGCTGGTGATAAGAGGGCTGCTTCTTTTCTCGCTCAAAGGCTAAGTATGGTCATTCAGCGGGGAAACGCAGCCAGCATTCTTGGCACGATAACGCGGGGAGTAGGACTATACAGTAGGATCTTTTTTATTACAGTTTTTAATATTGTTTATAATAAAATATTGTATATTATGTTATGTAAATAAATGAAATTTTAATGTTTAGAAATTTTAATCCTATTTAGACCAGTACCAGCCAAGTTTTTTTTAAATAGGATAAGGGTGACAAACGAGCACACAGTCCACCTGATGGTAAGTAGTTGCTGTGGCCCATATATATCTACATCCAACATATTAACAGTGGTAGAGCCACGCGGCAGCTTTTGCTGTCGCACGGATGGGCCGGCTCTAACCGGGGTGGTACCACGACCTCACAGAATACCAGCGTGAAGTAGAGGTTCACCTCTGCGTTTCGCTTGGTGAGTGCAGGTGGCCGGGGCCCTTTTTACTGGAAATGAGGCATTCCATCTTAGTCCTCACGGGTGACAACGCATCTACATTTTGAATTGTAATAGAGGATAGATGTAGATGACTATGTGCCGCAGCAACCACTTACCATCACGTGGACTGTGTGCTCGTTTGTTACCCTTATCCTATAAAAAAAACTACGAATCAAAATGCAGACGCGTTTTCACCCGTGAGGATTAAGATAGAATGCCTCGTTTCCAGTAAAAGGAGTCTCCGGTTCTCTACACTCACCATACGGAACACAGCGGCGTTAACCTGCTATTTTACGGTGGTATTCTGTGAGCTTAGAGCGTGTTCCTTCCCCGGTCGAGCCGATCCATTAGTGCTACAACTATACTACTAATATAGCTGAATTTTTTTAAATTTATTTTTATTTTAGAACTGTGTACTTGAAACTATACACACTTCTCCCGATGATTCTCCCATCTCTCTAACCCGTCCAAATAATACTCGACGTTTTCTCTGCAAAATAATTGTTCACGTAGGTGATTGTCAAGTAATGATGCGTAGTATGCTACTATAATGGTTTTTCCTTTTTGAAAATAATCGATTAAGATAATCCATGACTATCCCACAAAATAGTCGCCATCACTTTTTCAGGAGAAAAAACAGTTTTTGTTTTTTTTTTGAGTTCGGTTCCTATTATCAATTCACTGTTTTGACTATATTTTTGTTTCGAGCGTAGAATGGTCTATCCAAGTTTCATCTACAGTAATTAATCGGCGCCAAAACTCGGATTTTCGTACCTAAACTGCGCCAACAGACCGTTGGAAATATTCATCCGAACACGTTTTTGGACTAGTGTGAGAAAACGCGGCACCCAACGCGCTGACGGCTTTCTCATGCCTAAATCTTAATTTAATATGTGACAAACACGTTCTTTGGACATTTTCATAGCCTCTCCTATCTCTCTCAATTTAATTCGGCGGTGGTCTTGCATCATTTGGTGAACTTAAATACAGGTAATCTATTAGGGCATTGACGACCGTTATCATCGCTATGACTAAGCAGATCATACACATCATCCATCAAACAACATCCTTGGTATGGGGATGCTGCGTTGGCGGACTGGAGAATGAAAACTACTTTAGCTGTATGACATGTAAAAAGGTTTTCCATCATGCTTGCACAACTAACTGTGAAGCAGCGCTATTCAACGAATTGGACTTTTTTATTATGTACGTGCAGCTATGCAGGTCTAGAGAGACCAGTATCACTGCAACCTAAAAGATCTATTGTGTTCGCTGCTCTATCTATTGTTACAGAAACAGAAACTTTTTTTTATTCAATATAGATTATAAATAATACTTATTGATAGTCACTCTTTTGTTTGATTACCACTGATTCGAAAAAAAACCTCTGTCCTGGAAAGAACCAGCAAGAAACCCAGCGAGACTTTTTTTTAAATAACAGCTTACAATCATGTATGTTACACAAATTAACAACACAACAAATTAGAAATAGCTTGGGAGCAATCACCTCACTTCCAGGGGTTATTATCATCTATAAATTCTTTAATATTATAATAACCCTTTTTATACAAACTTAGTTTAATAAAGTTTTTGAACTTTGAGCAGGTCAAATTTTTTATATTTTCTGGAATTTTAAACTGTTTACTGCTAAGACCTACGTCCTCAATGAATATAAGGAGTTGCTTAGCTGCGAGTAATTTTACAATTGTGAGTTAGAAAATTAATAAATAAATAAAATAAATAAATAAACTTTAGCGAAGTTATCGTCAGTAGTCATGAACGTTCATCGTCTTCCAAGCTCTCATGGCCATATTTAAATTCAACTGCCCAAAATTTCAGTGTGGTAAATGATGGTGCTGAGTCCCCATACACGGAGTCTAACTCATCTTTGATTTACTTAGGCGTATTGTCTTTCAAAAAAAAATTTATGATAGGTCGATACTCAATCGAAAACTCACTCAAACGGCCTGCGAATAACATCTACGCGTACAAAATGACTGAAATTTTGGTGCGTAACTTTTATTGACGAGTGCTGCCATCTTCACTTTGAGGTTGGAAACTCTTCAGACCACCTTAGTACATAGTTGTAATATTGCTTACCTATGGGGACCTCTTATGTATCTAGGAGCTCAAATTTAAGAACGATGATTTAAAAAGTGAAATGTGCCATATTCAGAACCACTGACCATAACTCACTGACTCCACTAAACAAAAAATCTAGACCACTTCTAGTTTACTTAGAAACTTGCATCATTAATTAATGATCTACATTAAATAGTTTTTTATAAATTATTGGTGCTATCAGTTTTCAAGTACGGCTCCGTGGCGCACTAGCTTAGTAATGAGTTGCAGCGCTGGGGACCGCGGGTTCGAATCCCGCACAGAAGAAGTATTTGTATGGCCTATAATTAATTGTTACGGGTGTAGATGTTTCTCTTTGTGCAATTTATGTTTGTAAACTGCTTCTACGAAACAGGAGAAAATCCTAGTGTGGGGGTAAAGAAAAAGTAAAAAAAAACATTTATAAAATAAAGTAGAGTATGTGAAACTAGCTTCATGAATAATTTCGTCGACATTTCAATCTTATCTTGTAAATTAAAAATAGAAAACCTTGGAGCGTAAACGCAAGGAAAAACGATGGAGGTTGTGTATTTAAATAAAGATTATTAATATGATATAACTTTTTTTTTTAAAAATAATAATTTCCTTAAAGAACATAAATGTTAAAAGGGGGCAGGTACGATAAAATCTACGTCCGGGGTAGACAGCTTGCAAGTTCGTGTCCCAAGTTCTATACCAGTTTTAAGAACTTTGTACATTTCTATATACCCTATTTCTCTTTAATAGAACAAGGGTGAAAAACGAGCACACAGTCCACCTGATGGTAAATGAATGCTGTGGCTCATAGACATCTATAATTATCCTCGATTAACTTACTTAATCCCAGGGATTCTGCAGCGAATTTACGATAAGCCCGAATTAAAGTATCAGAATGTTTTAAGCCAGGTATATCAGACCAGATTTTAAGTAAGGTTCCAGTCCATCTGACGAAAAGGTACCAGTCCACGTGATGGATAGGTTATATTAAATATATTACTGGTATAGTTGTCGCACACACATATATCTATACGTGGTAGAGCCATGCTGCAGCTATAACTGCTATATATATATAGAGTGGTGAGGAATGAATTGTGGTCAGCACTGTCCGTGAACGGTGTGAGCAGTATCCTCATACGAGCATTGCAATCTCTTTATAGGGATTCTAGTGCTTGTGTAAGGATAAACGGGGCATACACTGAATGGGTTAATATCGAAAAAGGTGTTAGACAGGGATGTGTAGCGTCACCGTGGCTGTTTAATCTGTTCATGGACAATTGTTTGACAGATTTAAAAGAGAATGAAAGTGGGTTAAGAATGAATGAGTTACTCGTTAAATGTTTTCTCTATGCTGATGACCAAGTATTACTTGCGTCTTCGGCCGAGGAGTTGCAGGAGATGGTAACTGCTAAGAGTGGAGCTTTTGTTAGAAAGGGAATGAAGATGAATGTAAGGAAGACGAAAGTGATGGTGTTTGAAAAAGATGAGGCAGTGGCAGTGAGGATGTGAAAGTTGGGTATGGCAGAAGAAACATGAAAGCAGAATAAATGCAGTTGAGATGAGAACATTAAGAAGTATTATAGGAGTTAAACTGAGTGACAGGATAAGAAATAGTGAGATAAGGAAACGTTGTGGTCTGAAAGAAGATGTAGTGACAAAAATTGAGAAAGGTATGCTGAGATGGTTTGGCCACGTCGAGAGAATGAATGAAGAACGATTGACGAAAAAAGTGTATAAGGCGAGTGTGAATGAAAGTGTTGGAAGGGGTAGACCTAGGCGGACATTTCTAGACCAAATTAGGGACGTCTTGAAAAAAGGCCAGGTTAAGAGTACCCTAAACCGTAGAGCATGTATGAAGGGAATAATGAAAGTGGAAGAAGCTAAACAAGTATGTAAGGATCGTAGCAAGTGGAAAGAAGTGGTCTCTGCCTACCCCTACGGGAAAGAGGCGTGATTATATGTATGTATGTATGTATGTATATATATATATATATTGTTTTTCTAAATATTACCGTTACCGTTACAGCGTATTAAAGTCCACTACTGAACATAGGCCTCCCCGTAGATTGCCTCTTTTGCCATAGTTGCCACGCTTGACAAGTGTGTTGCCAGGCTTATTTTTAGTCGTTATTTTTGAGATGATGCTGTCCATATCCCGTTTTGTTTCCCTCTGTCGCCTCTTACAATACCCACGGGATAATAATATGGGGTAGTGGATACTCGTATTTTTACACCGCTACTACACACCCACAGTTTCATAAATATTTACTTAAATACTAATGATGAAATTGAATAACCATCTTTTATTTAATTAGAACACTTATTTTTTTTTAAAACTTACTTAATTTAGTAATCAAACGTCGACCCAGTGTCAATTTATGAAAGCCATGTGTGAAAAGAAATTCGTTGCAGGCCCTCACCACACACCACACAGGCATGCCAAGGTTGAGGACCACAGAACAACACACCCTAGCTTATACAGTAGTTTTAGGTAGCGGTAACGTTAGTTTTAGGTAGACAGACTGGTTACTAGTTGCACATAATTCAACATACATACATAATTAAACGTGGTCGAGCCATGCTACAGCTATATTATGTAGTATAGTTGTAGCACGAATGGATCGGCTCGACTGGGGAAGGACCACGCTCTCACAGAATACCAGCGTAAAACAGCAGCTTAATGATGCTGTGTTTCGTTTGGTGAGTGTAGAAAACCAGAGATCCTTTTTTTTAAAACGTTACCCCCACACTAGGATTTTCTCCTGTGTTGTGGAGGCAGTTTACAAACATAAATTGCACAAGGACAAACATCCAGACCCGGAACAATTATTTGTAGGCCATACAAATACTTGTTCCATGCGGGATTCGAACCCGCGGCCCCCAGCGCAACAACTGATTGCTAAGCCACTGCGCCACGGAGTCGTCAAACCGTTTTTACTGGAAATGAGGCATGCCATCTTAGTCTTTACGGCTGACGCATCTGCATTTTATTCGTAAACGAGGATAGATATAAATATATCTATAGGTCACAGCAACCAATCACCATCAGGTTGGACTGTGTGCTCGTTTGTCACCCTTATCGTATAAAAAAATTTGTTTGTGACAGTGTTACTCTAAATATTTTAATGGTCATAATTTAATAATTTTATGTCTATATACTTTATTATATATTAAACTTCATTACGTTCATTTCGGTCGACGTTAATAGTTCTTGTTTTTAAGTATCTTTTATCTAACATACAGTTAATTAACTATAATATAAATGATGTTATTGTGGCCGAGTTAGACCTCAGAAACAACTTTCAAATTTTCGTCGGAAGTTGTAAACTGTGTTGTGTGCGATATTACGAGTTTAATGCATATAACTTCCACACCATCTATCTATTACAGCCTATAAAAGTCCACTGCTGAAGATAGGGCCTCTCTCATAGATTGCCTCATGTGAATAATTTTTTAATAGTTGCCACGCTTGGCAGGCGCGTTGGCAACCGCAGTTTTTTTATTATTTTGATTTGTTATCAGGAAGATGCTGCTGTCAATCTCATGTTTCATTTTCCCTCTGTCTCTTCTTACGACACCCCTGGGACGATATACATATACATATAACTTACAACCAAATGTGACGTCTGCTTGATCCGTTTCTATAAAAAGGTGAAAAATGAGCACACAATCCTTGAAAAATAATGGTAAAAATGTAGATGCTGACATACATGGTTGCTCGATTAATGTTCTGATAAAAACTCACAAAAATACAAAAAAAAATGCGGTTATCAACGTCTACCTAGCGAGGCAAGTACGTTAAATCTATAAGGCAATCATCATCATCATTGGGGGAGACCTATGTACAGCAGTGGATTTTAACAGGCTGTGGTGATGGGCATGATGATTATGAGGATGATGATACTATATCAGATGTAAATTACTCAGGTCGTCAACGCGAAGCTGAAGCGCAGATGCGAGACGCTATCACACGTTCCGCATCTTCTATCGACATATTAGGGGTGTGTTCTGACTCCCCCGAACGGGTTCCCGCCCTGTCGTGGCTTAGTAGCCGTGGCTTGGTTACCTGTGGTGAACAAAGAGGAACCCCTAAACTGGCCCGTGGTGTAGGCCAGCCCGAGGTGGCCATTCCGAGTAGGCTTGGCGAGTCCACTTCGCATGTGTGTCGGTGGGCTGCGGTGAGAGGGGTGTCCTCTCCCCCTACCGCTGCAGTCGAGGTAGAATCGCGGAGGAAGAGGAGTGTTGGTATGGCGATGCGCCACTCGCCCTATCCTCCGCGACTCTGACGGGGCCGCACCGTTGATGCAGTGGTGGTGGGGCCGCGAGGGGAGAGGAGTGTCGGTATTGCAAGTCGCCGCTCTCTCTACCCACCGCGGGCGAAAATTGGTTGGCGGCGGAGCCAGAGACCAGACCCGCCGCTGGGGTCGGGAAAGCGTGTGCTACTAAGTGCTCGATTTTCCTGGCCCCATGGCTTCCGCGTATCAGACTCGAGGGTTCCGATACGGAGGTGGAGTTGGAGGCTGTGGAGGGGGGCGTGTCTGGTTTTCCTGGTGCGCCTTGCCTGAGGAAGAGAATGGGGAGGAGAGGTCCTCCCCCGAAGGGGCTGCCATGGAGTGGCCGGCGCTGGAGGGGCCGCGGATGTGTGCGAAAGCGTTCCCGTGGCCCTGCCAATATGCGGCGAAGGTGGAACACCATGGGTTGGTGCGAGTCCGATATAACCCGTCCTTGCCCCCGCGAGGCGGGTATGCGTAGGCATTTAACCATGTAAAAAAAGGGGTGTGTTCTGATATAAATACACTGTGACCGCTGTAAGGTGTGACAGCAATTCAGTATACTGTGAAGCTTTTAGTTGGCTATACTGGTTACTGTTTAAAACGGAACGCAGTCCAGTATACTGTCATCCCCATTTTTCGACACTGTTTTCAAATGAAAATATTTATCATATACACGTTTTCTGTTTAACAAGAAAAATTATTATTTGAAATATACATACATACATACATCTAATCACGCCTCTTTCCCGTAGGGGTAGGCAGAGACCACTTCTTTCCACTTGCTACGATCATTACATATTTGTTTCGCTTCGTCCACTTTCATTATCCCTTCATACATGCTCTACGGTTTATGGTACTCTTGACCTGGCCTTTTTTCAAGACGTCCCTGATTTGGTCTAGAAATGTCCGCCTAGGTCTACCCCTTCCAACACTTTCATTCACACTCGCCTTATACACTTTTTTCGTCAATCGTTCTTCATTCATTTTCTCGACATGGCCAAACCAATGCTGAGATGACCTTTCTCAATTTTTGTCACTACATCTTCTTTCTTTTGAAATATGTTGATTTTAAAACTTAATGTCCGAGTTTATTTGAATAACATGTCAATTAATAATAATAACAATCATTCGTGGACGCTGTTAAATCTCTAGGCGGTGTTATGTTTTCTACCGACTTCAAAAAGTAGGAGGTACTCAATTCGACTGAATGTTTTTTATGTGGTTTTTTTATAGGATAAGGGTGACAAACGAGCACACAGTCCACCTGATGGTAAGTGGTTGCTGCGGCCCATAGACATCTACATCTATCCTCTATTCCAAATCAAAATGTAGATGCGTTGTCACCCGTGAGGACTAAGATTGAATGCCTCGTTTCCAGTAAAAAGGGCCTCCGGCCACCTGCACTCACCAAGCGAAACGCAGAGGTAAACCTCTACTTCACGCTGGTTTTCTGTGAGGTCGTGGTACCACCCCGGTTCGAGCCGGCCCATCCGTGCGACAGCAAAAGCTGCCGAGTGGCTCTACCACTGTTAAAAATGAAAAAAAAATGTGTGATTTTATTTCGATAATTCTTTATTTGTTTGATAGCTGGTGCTTCTCATGTGGTCCCATATAAACTATCAAGGTCTGACGGTTTTTCAGTTATTCTTAATAATTTATATTGAAATCAGTTGAACAAAAATTTTAATTTTAAATTATTTCATCATGTGATCAAAGTACTGAGAGCACCTTACCTCACAGTACAAAAATGGCGACGATTTATGACGTCATATTTTTCCCTAGGGTACTGCGGCAGTATACTGGCAGTCCATAAATGAACGAATTTTTCACCAGTGAGAGCAATGAGCAGTGCTCGCAGTGTATATCGGAACACACCCCAAGCGTGGCGGTTTTTGCGTCCTCGATATTATAACAATGTTTCGTGAGCTTATAAAGAAAAAGAAAAGAAAAGGAGACCATTTTTAGTTTTATATACATTTCAAATTTACCTTTATAGCTTGTATATTAAAAATTAAACTTTAAATAACTATAAATAATTAAATAACTTCCACATAATAGCTTCCAAAGTTTTTGATAAGACGTGGAGGATCGAAGAAATAAAGACTTCAGACTTCAGAAGCATGATAAGGAAATTATGGTCTTTAGTCTATGTTTACTTTTCGCGCTATTTTCCCACTCTCAGAGAAGGAATTTCTTAGTTAAAATTTTAATAGGATTACCCTTAAGGTATCATCATTCTCATCATCATCATTACGTAAGCCCTTCACAAGTCTGCTGAGCATAGGCCTTCTCCAAGTAATGCCGCTTTAAAAAAGTAAAGCCACCCGTATCCATCGAATTCCTGTTACCAGGTCTCCAGTTCATCTTGTGAGTAAACTATAATAGAAAAGGAATCAATAAAATCGGTTCACGTTTGGTAAAGATATCGCTTAATACAAAAAACATGTAGCTGAAGTGATAACCACATACTTTTAAAAGTGGGCTAATAAAACCGTGTACGTCTATTGCGCCGGACAGGCGAAACTCGGGAGTAAATGTTGTCGAAGATACTCCGCGAGTCGCTCACGTCCTACACCTATAGGTTCCGGTGGATACTTCTACTACCGTCTTTGTGGGTGTAGCTAGCGTACTGTTTTTTTTATAGAATAACGGTGATAAACGAGCACACAGTCCATCTGATGGTAATTGGTTGCTGTGGCTCATAGACATCTACATTTATCCTCGTTTGCGAATTAAAAGGCAGATGCGTTGTCAGCAGTGAGGACTAAGATAGAATGCCTCTTTTCAAGTAAAATGGGTCTCCGGTTCTCTACGCTCACCATACAAAACACAGCAACATCAAGCTGCTATTTTACGCAGGTATTCTGTGAGAGTCTGGTCCTTCTCTGGTCGAGCCGACCCATTCGTGTTACAACTATACTATTAATATAGCTGCAGCGTGGCTCTACCACGTTTAAACTGTAGACTGAGGTCCTATCAAAATGCACGTAATGTAGAATACAAATGGCAGGGCAGTGGCCAGCGGTTCGACTGCTCAACTGTTCGGCGGAAATCTTCTGACTATTGGTTATCGAACACGGTTGTTGAATATGGTTATTCTATATAGGTTGTTCACTATCGGTTCACTTGACTATTTCTTCATGTTGTTCAGTAGTAACTTACTACTACTAGTGCTATCTGCTTTTATTATCACTGGTTACTAGCTGATATTATCAGCTACTATATTGTACTACTAGCTATTAGTCACTTCACTTTCTACTTGGTTCTGCTGCTACATTGTTACTGTTTTTTTTTTTTTTTTTTTTGCGCCCGAAGCAATTGGAAAAGGGCTACCACAGAGTGAGGCGGAAAATGCATTACGCATACCACGACAGCCGGTCTGTCCTGGTTATGCGGGACTCACTGCCTACCGGGGGACCTAAGTGATACCCGCTAAAAACCGCCTTTGGGGAGTGGTAACTTAGCTGTTTAAAGCTTCTTATGCCGTATCGGAAGCGACCCTCTTTTGGGAAAAAAGGGCGCAGGGAAAAAAGGGCGCAGTAACATTGTTACTGGACCCCGAGGCGCTAAGGTAGATCCGAGCTTTACTTTAAAGTGAGCCGCTTGCCATTGGCTGTTTTGCCTCTTTATTATTTAATATTTTCACTATACAGTTGTCTTAATCGACAATTTTTTCTATAGACGATTGATTATTACACTTATGTACTATATATACATTGTTGAATTGGTAATTTAGTTGTCTATTAGCACACCATAAATGTTTCTTAATATATTAACAATGTAAAAAGGTATTAACAAAAATATCTCAAAATGCACAATATTTGGGTACATTAATTCTTTAATTTTACTATAAGTAGGAAATAAGTTTCATCACGAAAATATCCTTTTTTTTCTTAATTTAATTAAATACCATGTTTACAATTCTACTAGAGCATAAAAATTATTTCCATCATTTTCGGGTCTTAATATTACGCAATGCCCAGAATTTTCTATAATGTGTCGCGCCCTGATTGGTCGACATTTTATTTTGTACAAATAAGAATTATTTTCTTAACTATAACAAAACGATGCTCTATAATATAATACTAAGGGTTGTAAACATGTTGTAAAGTTACACTATTGCACCTTTCACTTAGGTTTTGTCACTAATACTTTTCCTAATTACACTTTTAATATTGTTTTTTAACTACTATGTTTTAATCACTTTTCGCCGTCCCGAACATCTATTAACAGTTTAAGTAACACATATTAATGTTACAATTTAAGAAAACGTAAAAAAGACGCATTGATCATGAGCTATCATGATACTAGAGAGAATTATCATGGTGATCCAGATCAGGACACTAGGATAAAGTTATATATTAGTTATTGTCATCGGTGCAAATTTGCAAATTTTCATGTCAATCGGCAGTTTATAAGTTGGTGAAAATTACATTAAATGATTCCGTTTCATACCTATATATGTAGATACTCGTAGATACTTGCGAAGCTTATAAAAGCGTGTTAAAAATAGCTACAAGATAGTTAAAAATCTTGAGGTATCAGAAACGCCATTTATAATTTGTAAACAACAATGTATAATCATTATTACAATATTGATCGTTGCCGATAAAAATACATGGAAATAATACAATATTAATGATATCATAGAGAGCGTCGAAAGAATAATCGTGGTGAATAAAAACGTGCGGGATATCAAGGAGCCTTCACGTAATGACTAACACGAATACTCGACATTGAACGAAACAAAATTTACGGATTTTATCGCGTTTATTTTACCTTATTTTTAATTTCTGACATTTTGTTTAACAGTGGCCATTGTCACGGAGGGGGAGGGGGATGGGGGGCTGAGGGATTTTTTTTTTAATTTCGATAATTCTCGAACCAACTTTGGCCCTTCCAATCGGGGTTCTTTTGCGAGGATTTGTGGGTTATCAAATCTAATGGTGGGGCGGGCATGATCTTGAACATGTTCACCTGAAAGTTTGGTGATTAAAAATAAGTGAAATTAAGCGCAATAAATCCGTTAAATTTGTTTTATTCAAAGCCTTCACTTGCAGGATATTACGTATAGGACAGTTTTTGTTTAAAATGCAAATGTTCATGCTGAGAAAGTTTTTAATGCAACTCTATTATAAAGAAAGGCAACAGTGTGACATTATGTCAGAACCTAAGGTAAACATTATTTCAGAGACAGTAGTCTAATGGTTTTTACGGACCGCTATTTAAACAAGTGGTAAAATAAAAAAAAATTTTACAACCGACCTCAATATAAATACAATGAGAATATCATCATTTTAGTCGAAGTCATTGAGTTATATGTACTACATACTAGAGAAGCCATTCTAAACAAAAAATGTGC
This sequence comes from Parnassius glacialis, assembly GCA_033319125.1. Classification (NCBI taxonomy): domain Eukaryota; kingdom Metazoa; phylum Arthropoda; class Insecta; order Lepidoptera; family Papilionidae; genus Parnassius; species Parnassius glacialis. The sequence continues at coordinate 42,854,478 of JAVANC010000011.1, read as the reverse complement.
ACTACTCTATGTCTTAGCGCATGCGCGGGAGATAGTAGTGTCGCAGTTGCGCCACCACACACTAACTAGTAGATTGATACCACATTAAATGACCCACTGTACGGATTGCAGTACAGTTCAGTTGAGCATAATGAATGTACGGAATGCGCAATCTAGTACGGAGTACATATACATCGATGGTCTAAGTCAAATTAATACACATTATTAAGGATAACTCAAAAACCACTGATTAGATCTTGACCACCACATCAGGGACCACATGCGAAGCACCAGCTCACAAATAAAAAAGAATCATCAAAATCGGTTCACCTAAAAAAAAGTTATGAGTTAACACACATTAAAAAACCGGCCAAGTGCGAGTCGGACTCGCGCTCCCAGGGTTCCGCACAAATCCGTAGTTTAAAATTATTAAAAATATTTTTATTATATGATGTAACTAAAAATTTATGCTTTTCGCAACTTTTCCTTTATCTGTGCTACAATACGTTGCTTCGTACCAAATTTTAAGATTCTGAGTTCACGGGAAGTACCCTGTAGGTTTTGATTCCCTGATTCCCTTGCGAATGTCGAAAATTTGCGGCATAAACGGCTGTATCTTTTGATTGCGTTGGCTTAGAAGTTTGATTTTATAACAGCTCCAAGGGACAGTAGACTTGAGTATTTCATGTGAATTTCAGCTTGATACCTCTACGCGTTCCTGAGAAAAAGGGTCTTGACAGACAGACAGACAGACAGACAGACAGACAGACGGACAACAAAGTGATCCTATAAGGGTTCCGTTTTTTCCTTTTGAGGTACGGAACCCTAAAAAATTAAAACACAGTCGAATTGAGAACCTCCTCCTTTTTTAAAGTCGTTTTTAAAGGTTAATAACATTTGTAATTTCGTTACCAACATTCAACTACAATCGGGAATAATTTTTTAAGGTAATATTACATTATATATCGCATTCATTCTATTGGGGCTTAGAACGGCTTACGTCGGACTCGCATCGACTAAAACCCCATGGTGTTACACTCTCTCCGCGTTATATGTAGGGCTAAGGGAATGCTTTTGCACACATTCCTGAGCTGGTCTACACTGAGAGAGTCCCGCAACGGAATGGCGACCTCATTGCTTTTCTACCAACTTCAAAAAGGAGACGGTACTCAATTCGACTGTATGTTCTTTATGTGTTTACCTCATAACTTTTTACTGGGTGAACCGATTTCGATGATTTTTTTTTATTTGAAAGCTGGTACTTCTCGTGTGGTCCCATATAAAAAAATATAGATCAAGGTCTGATCAATAGTTTTTGAGTTATTCTTAATAATTTATATTGAAGTCGGTTGTACAAAATTTTTAATTTTTATTTATAACTATAATAACTCCGGAGTCATTGACATAGTCCAACGGATTAGTAAGCTGAAGTGGCAATTGGTCGAATACCTAGCTCAAAGAACTGATAACCGATGGGGAAGAAAGTTTCTCGAGTGGTAGCCTCGTACCAGTAGGCAAAGTGTAAGGTGACCTCCCACTAGATGGCGTGACGAGCTGGTAAGAAATGCAGGAAGTCTGGATGCAGGTGACTCATGACCGTGCTTTGTGGCATTCCTTGGGGGAGGCCAATGTTCAGCAGTGGACTTGTGAAAGGCTGTAATGAATGAATCAATGAATTAATAATGAATCTTCTAATTTCAGAGTGAGCACAGGGGCACTGTTCGGCTACAAAATATATATTTATAAAGAAGAAGAAATTTTACCCAGACGAACTTCTAGACAGAGCAGAAATGACTAGAGGTTTATATCACCATCGGAGACTGGAGCGACAAATGTGCTGATATTCCTCCTGATGGTGGTGGACACGCCGATGGTGGCGAAACAGCGCCAACTTCCTGACTCTGGGCTGCTACTGACAGAATTTTTTTTATAACTGACGTATGCCTGATCCGGGAATCTAACCTTAGACCACGTTATCAGTAGTCTTACGATCAAAAGACCAACGAGGCAGACGAGTAAAGCAAGATATTTTTTATTGAATAATTTTACAATCAGTTTATTATGATGTTTATACTTTATAGTTTTATCTTTATGCTACACATGAGCCATCACTAAAAATATTTTTTTCAATCTCGTATCAGTTGCTGTAATCATATCTGACTGGCGCTGTTCACTGCGAGGCCTAAATAGGTCATTCTGATTAAGAGCTGTATATAAATAGAATGTAGGTCTTGTTGCTATGATAGGTGTACTCCATTGTAAACGAGGAATTCCATCTTAGTTCTCAGGGGGGACAACGCATTTGAACTTTGATTCTAAGGCTGGATTTAGTGCTTGACCGACGGTGAGCGCTGACATCGGTTGAGCGTAGCTATATCAATGAAAACCTATTAACGGCTACAGTGCAGCGCTGATGAAGTACCACGCGCGTACGGCTACGTCGCGCGTACGAGGACCGTCGGTCCGACGTACGTCGGTTGAATGACGCGCTATGGCGGTACATGCGTGCGTACAGTGCGACGCTGACGGAGCGACCGACTGTACGCGCGTACGCATTATCGCGAACAAAAATGAACATTGATACATGAACATTGTTCTCGCAATTTCGAATACAATTAACAAAATTCTCCTTCAATTAAACGGTGTACAATTATTGGGTGCACATGATATCTTCTCTGTCTTTTGCAAACGATTACGGTATACGTGATCGTTTGCGTAAATAGTACGCACATATTAAAGAGATAACAAATGAATTCATTTTTCTTGGTAATTGTACACGTCTAACAAAGCTTGCCGTTAGTTAAGCACTAAACGCTTGGCCTCGACCGACGATCAGGACGTACCGTCAGCGCGTACGGAACGTGCTGACCGTCGGTCGAGCACTAAATCCAGCCTTAATCGAGGATAGATATAAATATCTATGGGCTACAACATTAGCTTACAATCATGTGGAAGGTGTGCACGTTTGTTACCCTTATTCTATAGCTCGTCGCAGAAACAACATGTGTACTCAATTTCTCAAGTTTTTACACAGAGCTAAAGCGTATACAAATTAATGGATTATTTCGTGTAACAGGTGTTCTTGGAAATATTTATTCTGAACAATCGATAAGACAGATACCACGTTGATAAATTACTTTTCAGATGTAACAAATTGTTTTTAACTTTAAACTTGATATAAGTTATTACTTGTTATATTTACGCGAATACTACACATTGCGGAAATGTAAAAATCTCAACAAGTTTTATTTAAATCGGATGAAGTTATATATATATATATATATATATATACATACCTAACTTTGACATTTTAGTCACCCCGTAAACATGGGTACTGCAAAGCACCCGAATGGTCGGGAATTAAGTACTATGTACTCGTGAAATCGAGCGCGATAAAATCCGTAAAAATAGTGCTATTAAGTTGTTCGCTTGTTGGTCACTAATAATAATAATAATAATAATAATAATAATAATAATTATTTATTTGCTTCAAAAGGTATTTTAACATAAATAAGTGGCTAGAGCCTCCCTTTAAGCACAGAGCGCCTGTAGTAGGAGGCTCCAGAATCTAAGCTATTTTTTGAGCGCCAATTGAAAGCCCTAATGAGGGTTATATTTGTTTTATAGGATTAAAAAATTATCATTTAAAAATATATCATTTTATTTTTGTTCTCCACGTGTTAGTTACATTTTTAAACAGGCCAGCCAGTTACTCTCAGTCTGAATAAATTATAAAAACCATTTTCCTATTCCCGTAAATCATCCCCCATATTCCGCGTATATCCATCAGTGAACTGATCATACATAATAACATAATATTGTTTTTTGTATATATATATATATATATATATATATATATATATATATATATATATATATATATATATATATATATAATAAAATTGAAGTGTCCACCTGTAATATTCAAAGAACTGGGCTAATCTAAATAGACATGTACATCATCATCGATTAAGAATAAAAATGCATATACGTTGCCACCCCTGGAGAGTTAAATGGAATACCTCGTTTCCAGTAAAAAAGATCTCCGGTTCTTTAAATTTACCATACGAAACACAGCAGTATTAAGCTGCTTTTTTACGCGACCAACAGACCCTTTCGTACTGTAACCATAATATAGCTGCAGCATGGCTCTATCACGTACATATAAGTTTATTGGTTATAATATAAAGAATATTATAGAACAGAAAGAGATTTTTTTTATTCAACATAGATTACAAATAATACTTATTGAAAGCCACTCTTTTGTTTAATTACCACTGGTTCGAAAAAACAACCTCTGTCCTGGGAAGAACCAGCAAGAAACTCAGCGGGACTTTTTTTTTTAAATAAGCAGGAGAAGAATTCAGTGACTTAGTGGTTAATATCGGAATATCAGTAAAATATTTCTCAAAAACCATTGCTACATCCTGATCTGATTTAATTCCCCCCTCTCCCTTCCACCATCGACTAACCAGACGTTCGGCCAGTCTCCACCCCTTCATTGTTGACTTGCCATGCATTCGAAGCAAACAGTTTGCCACGTCGTTCATCATGCGTACAGCAAAGGAGTGAAATAAGTTGCCAGCATCTGTCTTTCCATCCGATTACAGTGTGGGTGTCTTCAAGGCAAGAGTGAATAGGCTTTTGTTAAGACAGTGCGCTTCACCATCTTAGGCTACATCACCACTTACCATCAGGTAAGATCGTAGATAAGCGCTGGCTTAGTAGAATATAAAAAAAAGTTAATTTGTTGTTAACGCTTAACTGGTAATTTGAATTGCGAGAGTTTATCTTGCCAGTTTCGCTATTAATTATACTTCATGTCCTTTTAATTTTATTATGTGTTGTGGAGAAATTCTTTTAAATATTTTTCAATATTTTTTTACATATTCCCTAAATTCGACGATGATTATACGACCTTTCATGATAAAGATCATATAACCTATGCCTGCTCTTATGGACTCCTACTGTCGCCCATTCATTGAATGACTTCCGACTGTTCAAGGAGAATGTTTTGAAAGTAAAAGTATTATTAAATTCATTGCAAATAAGCTTTAATAATGTTCCATACAAAAAATTAGAATCATTTTGGTATGAAAGTGATGGAAGTTTTTTCACTATGTTACTTCTAAATTTCTCCAAGCGACGTGTATTTACTGGAACAAACACAACTTTCTCATCTACTTGCTTTTTGTGAACATATGGTAAGGAAACTACTTGTCCACAGTGATCAGAACTTTATTTTTGAATTATACATTTGTGCAACGGCTTCACATTTGTAAAAATGTTATCTATACATGTTGCACTAGATTGAGCAAGACGCGTTGGCTCTAAAAATAAATTAAAAAAGACCATATGATTTAAACAATGATCTAAATTAAATATTGATGGAGGAAGCTTCTAGGAGATTGAAATTAAAGTCTCCACATATTACAACAGATTTATTCAGTTTATTAAGCTTAGCAAAAACTTCCTCCAGAATTATTTCAAAAGTTTCGTATATAGAACATGGGGGTCTGTAGACGCTCACAACAATGAGGTGCTCAAACTCAACACATGCCATTTCTACATTTCGCTCAATAGAGAGGATCACAATATCTTTACGTTCGTTATATGATAACTAGCTATGCCACGCGGTTTCACCCGCGTATATCACGCGTCTGCGCCTTGCGACATGCAAACTTCGAGAGACACATCACGACGGACAGTTGCTGAATTAACATAGATTTAAAAAGTGAAATATGTTACTAAAATTACATGGTTAACGTAATTGGTGGTTATGGGGTATATACAGGTACTGATACGAATAATGTGGCCTAGTTTGTGCCGGCGTTACTATTTCACATTTTAACATGAAAAAGTAGTTATTGTGACATAACAGTAATAGTTAAACATATGGTATCGCAGAATTTTTTGTAGATATTGATATCCTCTATAAAACTGAAGTACATTACTTTGCTCTATTATCAATAGTTTCCGCAGCGTACGCAATATAAGGATTCTTTTCGGTATTTTTACACACCTTGGGTTACATTAACGAAGTTTTCACACGGATTCATATTTTTTTGAAAATATTATATAGCCTATGTTCATTAGGGATAATGTAGTATTCTAATGGTGAAAGAATTTTTCAAATTGGTCCAGTAGTGTAGGAGCCTATTCAATTCAAACAAAGTAGTAGTAGTAGTAGTGTAGATAATTTACTAGCTAATATTAAGGAGCCACCTCTTAAAACCGTTTCTCTATTGAAAGACCTGACCACCTGGTGATTACTGAAGTTAAACATTAAGTTATAAGCTTTTAACCAATGTTCAGTAATACATAAAATATGAATATTGTTGCTATTTAAGAACAACTCAATTTCTAGCTCTTTGCCTAATATGCCTTGTATATTTTGATGCACCTGGTGTAAACAATTTTCATTATCACTCTGTGGAGTCTTACTTCAATTGTAAGACTCTATTTGTAAGCTATATTCTAAATTATTTAAACAACAAACAACTAAATTATTTTAACAGTGGTAGAGCCAAGCGGTAGCTTTTGCTGTCGCACGGATGGGCCAAAAAAAAACCGGGGTGGTACCACGACCTCACAGAATACCAGCGTGAAGTAGAGGTTTACCTCTGCGTTGCGCTTGGTGAGTGCAGGTGGCCGGAGGCCCAATTCCCCCCCCCCCCCATCAACATGGTAGTGGAATTAAATAAAAGACTACCCCAGGAGGGTACCAGCACCCCTGGAGAATCCCTCGCTGAGCATCCACGACCAAACTACTCCACTCCTGGGCGTAGGTGCTCAGGCTGCCCCGCGTATTCTGGGGGAGGCGAAATTCCGCTCAAGACGAAACCTGCTCGGGGCAAACAGAGCAAGAAGACAAAGGCAACCCCTGCCACGCTTACCGTGGATTTCTGCAATATCAGGGGACTTCATTCAAACCTTAACGCCGTCCACTACCATCTGAAGATAGTTAAGCCAGCCTTGCTCTTTCTAACCGAGACACAGGTGTCCTCTCCGGCTGATACTTCGTATCTCTCCTACCCGGGGTACAAATTGGAACACTCGTTTGTGCCCCGGGCTGGAGTTTGCGTGTATGTCAGAGAGGACATCTGTTTTCGACGCCTCGGCAGTCTTGAAGGTACGGACCTCTCCATCCTATGGCTGCGCGTAGACAGCGACGACCATCCCCGCGTCTACGGGTGCCTCCATAGGTCCCATAGCGGTAATGCCGACACAGACCGACTCATAGACCACGTCCAAATGGCTGCAGACTCCGTGCTACAACAGGTCCCATCCGCAGAGATCGTGATACTCGGTGATTTCAACGCCCACCACGCTGAATGGCTTGGTTCTCGTTTAACCGATCATGCGGGTAGATCTGTCTATGACTTTGCTTTGGCATATGGTCTAACACAACTGGTTACTTCGCCTACGCGGATCCCAGATGTGGAAGACCATGTACCTTCCCTGTTGGACCTTCTGCTGACCTCTCATCCGGACGGATATCAGGTCTCCGTTGATGCCCCTCTGTGCTCTTCGGACCATTGTCTGATCCGGAGTACGGTGCCACTCACGCTCCAATCGCAGTTGCGATCTACAACTTGCCGCCGTGTTTGGCACTATAGGTCAGGTGATTGGGACGGGATGCGGTCTTTTTTTGCATCCTACCTTTGGGGGCGGGTTTGCTTCTTGCCGGAAGATCCCAGCGTTGTTGCCGATTCTGTTGCTGATGTGGTACTTCAGGGTATGGAACTTTTTATTCCATCCTCTGTGGTGCCCATCGGAGGCAGATCCCAGCCATGGTTTGGTCGCTCCTGTAAAATAGCATCACGATATAAGCAGGAGTGCTACCAGGCCTGGGCTGACGCATCAACGTCTCGGGATGTAAACACCAGCGCACTTAAAAAGAAGTATAATTCCGCCTCCAGGTCCTTCAAAAGCGTCATTGCCAAGGCAAGGTCTGAGCACATCGGCAGAATTGGTGAGAAGCTAGTTCGCCTTCCTTCGGGAACCCGTGCATTCTGGTCTCTCGCCAAGGCTGTCCAAGGGAACTTCTGTCAGCCATCTCTTCCATCTCTGCACAGAGAGGACGACTCACTGGCCCATGCCGCAAAGGAGAAAGCCGATCTGTTGAGCTCTCTTTTTGCGTCCAACTCGACTCTAGATGACAGGGGGAACACACCGCCGACCATTCTGCGATGTGAGTGCTCCATGCCGGATGTGCGATTTACACAGCGCTCGGTCCGCAAAGCACTCTTCTCCCTGGACGTCAGCAAGTCGAGTGGGCCCGATGGAGTCCCTCCCATTGTGCTGAAGACGTGTGCTCCGGAGTTGGCACCGGTTTTAACGCGTCTTTTCCGGTACTCCTATTCCCAAGGCGTAGTCCCAGACTCATGGAAGACAGCTTTGGTGCACCCGATTCCTAAAAAAGGCGACCGCTCAGACCCGTCCAACTACAGGCCTATCGCCATCACCTCCTTGTTCTCCAAAATAATGGAAGCCGTTATAAACTGCCAGCTCATGAGGTACCTTGAGGATCACCAGCTGATTAGTGACCGCCAGTACGGTTTTCGTCTGGGTCGATCAGCTGGTGATCTTCTAGTCTACTTAACTCATAGATGGGCGGAGGCAGTAGAGTCCAAGGGGGAGGCATTAGCCGTTAGTTTGGACGTAGCGAAGGCCTTTGATCGGGTCTGGCACAAAGCGCTTCTTTCGAAGCTTCCTGCCTATGGGCTTCCCGAGAAATTGTGCAAATGGATCACCAGTTTCCTTGCTGATCGGAGCATCAAGGTCGTAGTAGACGGTGCATGCTCTGATCTCAAGCCTATCAACGCTGGTGTTCCACAAGGCTGCATGCTATCACCAACGCTGTTTCTCCTGCATATCAATGATATGTTGCTAACTGGTAGCATTCATTGCTATGCGGACGACAGCACTGGCGATGCCTTATATACCGGCCGTGCCAATATTTCTCGGGAAAACGTCGCCGAGTACCGGAACAAACTTGTGTCTGAAGTCGAGTCTTTGCTTAACAAAGTCTCGGATTGGGGCCGACTAAATCTAGTCCAGTTCAATCCCCAGAAGACACATGTTTGCGCGTTTACCGCTAAAAAGAACCCCTTTGTCGTATCTCCTCAGTTTCAAGGCACTCCCCTTGCTTCCTCAGCCAGCATCGGAATCCTTGGCGTCGACATATCGAATAGTGTGCAGTTTCGTGGTCACTTGGAAGGGAAGGCCAAATTGGCCTCTAAAAAGCTTGGCGAGCTCAGCAGAGCGAGACAGTATTTCATGCCGGCACATCGCTTGCAACTTTACAAAGCGCAAGTTCGGTACCACATGGAATACTGTTCTCATCTCTGGGCCGGGGCACCCCAGTGCCAGCTCCTTCCACTTGACCGCATCCAGCGCAGAGCGGTTCGAATCGTCGACGACCGAGTTCTTTCTGATCGGCTCGATACACTGGCACTGCATAGAGATGTTGCATCTCTTTGCGTATTTTATCGCATCTATCACGGGGAGTGCTCTGAGGAATTGTTCGGACTAATTCCAGCCGCTCAATTTCACCATCGCACATCGCGTCAAAACTCGCGTTACCATCCATACCATCTGGATGATTGGCGGTCCACCACTGTGCGATTTAGAAGAAGTTTTCTCCCTCGCACGACTTCCTTGTGGAATCAATTACCACCAGCGAATTTTCCGGACCGATACGACTTAGGAACCTTCAAAAAAAGAGCTTACACCTTTCTAAAAGGCCGGCAACGCATCTGCAATTCCCCTGGTGTTGCGGTTGTTCATGGGCGGCGGTAGTTACTTACCATCAGGTGAGCCGCATGCTCGTTTGCCCCCTATTCCATAAAAAAAAAACTATTACAACTGCTAGAGATTAACTCTATTGTATCATTTTATAATTTAAATTACTTGGAACTGATTCCAAACTACATAGTAAGTCATCATACTGCTCAAAAGAAGCAGATGTCTGTGTAGCCAAGTCCTTGGCTGAGTTAATATTTAAACACTAAGTTAGCACATTTGCTATCTGTCTTAAAATGTATTTAGATAGCTAATACATATCTCTAGTCAAAATTTTCTTAATTAAATCATTTGTCTATTAACTACTGGGGATCACTGTAGAAGCGTGCTCGTCGCGACCCCTGCCAGCCCTTTTCAGGGCTGCAATTCTACTTAGCTGCGCACCTATGCCAACGAGGGTTAGGGCGTCCCCCCAAGGCGACGCACACCAGCTCGTCCCCGTTGGTGTGAAATGCAGCGCGCAAAGCGGCGATGGGGACCGCCACCCGTCACGCACAGCTCGACACGGCGGAAGGTGGAGGACAGAGTGCATAGTTGGCACGTGGAATGTTAGAGGAGGCATGAGAAAAAAGACGAATGAGTTGATCGAAATAATGAAAGAAAGAGAAATAGATGTCGTGTGTATGTCGGAGACCAAACGGAAGGGCAGTAGTACTGAAGAGCTCCCTGGCGGGGCGTTAGCTCTATGGTCCGGAGTCCCGGAGAGCGAGAGCGCCCGCCAGGGAGTGGGGGTGCTGTTGTCGTCTCGGTTGGTCGATGTTATGACTGAATATAAGGTTGTGAATTCAAGACTTCTCTGGGTTCGCTATAAATTGGGACTGACGAAGTTATTACTTTTGGCTGTTTATGCGCCGGTAGCTTCGTCGTCCAGGGCTGAGCTGGAGGAGTTTTGGGAGAATGTAAGAGAAGTTCTAGATTTGGCTAGGGGAAACGAAAAAATTGTTGTATGTGGTGATTTGAATGGATGGGTTGGTACCGCTCGACCAGGGTACGAGTCGGTGCTTGGAAAGTTTGGCGATAAAAGGGTTAATGATGCTGGCAAGCTTATACTGGCGGTATGCAAGGAAAAGAGTCTTCTTGTGACAAACACTATGTTTAATCACAAGAAAATCCATATGTATACTAGAGAAAGAAAGAATGAGAGAAGTATGATCGATTTGTTCCTGGTGGATGACCGACTGCGAAAACAGGTGATGGATACGCGAGTGTTCAGGGTTGCTGACCTGGGTACGGATCACTATCTAGTGATTACTAGATTTAGGGGTCTGTTCGCGGGTTGGCGCTACCGGACGGCAGTAACAGAACCACAGTCGGTCTGTCGCATCCGAAGCTGGAAGCTTCAGGAAGCGGATACTAGGGACAAATATCATGCGAGATGTTGAAAGAACATGGCAGAACCTTAGGGATGGAATGGTAAGTGCAGCGGAAGAAGTGTGTGGAACGATTAAAAGAGGCAGTAGTAAAAGAAGAGATGCATGGTGGAATGATGAAGTGAAAGAAGCTGTAAAGAAGAAGAAAGTATGGTTAGACTACTTGGCCTCTAGTAATGATAAGGATATGAGAGAGAAGATGAAAGAAAGATATAAGCTGCAGAAAGTTCACACGAAAGCATTGATTGAGGAAGTGCGTGAAAGGTGTAGAATGGAAGCGGACGAAAAGTTGTCGCACAACTTTAAGGAGAACTCCAAACTCTTCTGGAAAGAGGTTGGAAGGACCCGAAGTGGTGGGACGGCCTTAAGAATGAACAAAGTGCTTTCGAGAACTAATGACGTCCTCTCAGAAAAAGCGGACGTCATGCAGCGATGGAGCGAATTTTATAGAGAAATGTATGCGTGTGATGATCTTAGTGAGGGATCCGGGGATGACGCCGAGACTGGTACGCCAGACCCGGACCTCGATGACACTGAGGTCATCAGTATGAAAGAGATTGAACGTGCGATTCGAAGTTTGAAATGTGGTAAGGCTGCGGGACTAGACAGAGTTACTGCTGAAGTGGTCAAGTATGGTGGGCCTCGCGTCTGGGACAGCTTTCATCTGCTGTGCAATTTGTGCTGGCGGACGGGGGATGTCCCGGATGATTGGCGATCTGCAGTCATTGTGCCTTTATATAAAGGTAAAGGTTCACATTTTGACTGCGGGTGCTATCGGGCGATCAGCTTGACCAGTTTAGCAAGTAAAGTTTACTCGAAGATTTTGACACGTAGGACGCAAGAGAAATCGGAAAGATTTCTATGGGAGGCACAATGCGGATTTAGACCTGGAAGAGGATGCACGGATCAAATGTTTTCTCTCCGCATGATCACGGAAAAGCTTCTGGCTGCTAACCAGAGGATTTTCTGTGCTTTTGTGGATCTTGAGAAAGCATTTGATAAGGTTGTAAGGAAGAAAATGTGGGAACTGTTGCCGGGGTATGGTGTGGATGGTCGATTGCTAAGGGCTGTGCAGTCACTTTACTGTGACTGTAAAGCGTGTGTGCGGGTAGGGCATGACCTGTCACCCATGTTTAGCGTCCAAACGGGCGTAAAACAGGGTTGTGTCATGTCTTCCTGGCTGTTCATACTGTATCTCGACAGCTGTTTACAGAAGCTGAAAGATAGCTGTTTGGGTGTGAAATTGGGTGACATAAAGGTAAATTGTCTGCTGTATGCTGATGATGCAGTGCTTATTGAACCATCAGAGGCAGAACTGCAGGCATTGGTCACGTGTATGAAAGAGGAATGTGAAATTAAAGGTCTCCGCTTGAATGCTAATAAAACTAAGGTTCTGGTATTTGAAAGGGACGAAGAGAGAACGAAGTGTGAAATATGGGTAAATCAGCAATGTCTAGAACAGGTAAATGAAATTGTATACTTGGGGAGTGCTTTTAGCCGGGATGGAAGATGTGATTTAGATTTGGACAGGCGTGTCGCTGCCGGGAACAAAGTCAATGGTGCCCTGACTGCGTTAGTCAAAAGGCAAGGCGTAGTGAAGAGTGCACGCCTTGCAATACATAACGCAGTGTTGGTACCGACTTTGTTATATGGCAGCGAAACCTGGGTATGCCAGAAGAAGCATAAAAGCAAGTTGAATGCAGTGGAGATGCGATCTCTTCGTAAAATGTGCGGCGTCACCATGGCCGACCGAAAGCGAAACGAAGAGATTCGCAATATGGCAGGTTTGAAAGATGGTCTTATCACAAAAATTGATAAGGGCGTACTTCGATGGTTTGGGCACGTTGAGAGAATGAGTGAAGACCGAATGGTGAAGAAAATATATAGCGCCAAAGTTAATATTAAAAGGTGTCGAGGTAGACCGAGACTAACTTTCGAAGACCATGTGAGCAAATTGCTCGAAGAGGGGAGGGTCAAGAGTACTCGGATACCTAGACGTGCATGTATGAAGAAGATAATGAATCTGAAAGAAGCGAAAGAGGTATGTAAGGATCGTGACACTTGGCGATCTGTTCTCTCTGGCTACCCCATCAGGGATTGTGCGTGACGATAAGTAAGTAAGTAAGTTTTTGTCTATTAAATTAATTCTATTATTATAATTATAAAATAAAATGTCAAGTTTAAATTATTATTACATGAAAAGTTATTTATTATTAAATTTAAATCATATCTTATTTTATTTCCCTGCGGCCAAACCTGTATGCAAGGCAATGTAAACAAGATAATTTTATATTTAATAGAGCCATGCTGCAGCTATATTAATAGTATAGTTGTAGCACGAATATGGGTCGGCTCGACCGGGGCAGGACCACGCTCTCACAGAATACAAGCGTAAAATAGCAGCTTAATGCTGCTGTGTTTCGTATGGTGATTGTAGAGACCCGGAGATCCATTTTACTGGAAAAGAGGCATTCTATCTTAGTCCTCACGGCTGACAACGCATCTGCATTTTAATTCGCAAACGAAGATAGATGTAGATGACTATTGGCCACAGCAACCACTTACCATCAGGTGGACTGTGTGCTCGTTTGTCACCCTTATTTTATAAAAAAATATGTTAAAAAAATTTAAAGAAATATATTATATAGATACTTATCGCAACATTTATGTGGAAATGACGTAACTGTAATTGTGTTATTAAACGTGTAGAAAAAAACTATAAAATAAAAACAATTAAAAAAAATAGATAACCACGCTTTTTTCATATTCTTACATTGTCATCCGATTTTGAGTTATGTTAAAAAAATTTAGGTCTCTGGAAGTTTGTTTAAAATCAATTACTAAATTCGACCCGAACGAAAGCTAAAAACGTGGTAATAAAAAACGAGGTTTAAGTCCGATTCCCACCGAAAGCAATTAAATTGTAAATCGTATATTTAAAAACTAATGAGAATAAAATAATTAAACATAATTTAATAGCTTCTGTAATCGTTGCTAAGATCATAGGGTATCGGAAAATTAAAAATGACTTCATACTATGATTTACGTGGTAGAGTCACGCAACAGCTATATTATCGGCTCGGCCAGGGATGGACCACTTTCTCACAGAATGCTGCTGTGTTGCGTATGGTGAATTTAAAGAACCGAATACCCTTTTTACTGGAAACGAGGCATTCCACCTTGACCCTCAGGACTAAAACACATCTGCATTTTGATTCTTAATCTATGATAGAAGTACATGTCTATAGACCACAGCATCCACTTACCATCAGTTGGACTGTGTGCTCGTTTGAAACATAAGATTAGAATTTATTTAATCTTTTCATGGTTTTAAAGTAGGATTTTACTTAATTTAAATCTAATAACTAAAAAAGGAAAACCAAAAGTATTGACTTTTTAAACATACTAAGCAATATTACAAGTTTAAGGTAACGTATTACGTGGTAGAGCCATGCTGCAGCTATATTAATAGTATAGTTGTAGCACGGATGAGTCGGCTCGACTGGGGAAAGACTGCGCTCTCACAGAATACCAGCATAAAATAGCAGCTTAATGCTGCTGTGTTTCGTATGGTGAGTGTAGTGAACCGGAGACCCTTTTTACTGGCAAAGAGGTATTCTATCTTAGTCCTCACGGGTGATAACGCATCTGCATTTTGATTCGCAAACGAGGATAAATGTAGATGTCTATGGGCCAAAGCAACCACTTACCATCAGGTGAATTGTGTGCTCGTTTGTTACCCTAATTCTATAAAAAAAAACAACTAAATTGACGTTTAAATACCTACTTCCATTAAAAAATTTGCCCGCCTTTTTCACCATATGGAGAAGAAACTTTTCTTCAAATTTAAACCTACACTTGAGGTAAATATAGTCGGTATAATAAAAATATACACTAGAGACTATGGATTTTCATTTGGCACGATCCTGACACACTTCTGTAACCTTGTTTAACATCCATATGTACACAGAGATACTCGTCGGCTAAGTGTACTCTTAAAGGTTCACAACTTCAATATATCGCGAATTAGGTTGATGAACGAATTTAAATTATTGTTTTAAAAAAATGAATATTTTTAATATAAAAAAATAATTAAAATTGGTTCGCAACTGCCCCATGTTGGTCTGTGAGCTCTATTTTGATCTGAAACAACAAAGAAGAATGTGCGTACTGTCTTACTTACCTAGCATGTAAAAGACGACTAATGGGGTATTGGGTTAGTGAATGTGTAGTGCGATGTGTGAACCACTTATCATTTCTTTCACAATTTTTCACATTAATCCAGATAGGCTCGACATGGTACGACACCTAAATAAACGTTTATTTTATTGGCTAAACCATACGAATTGCAAACTGCTTTACGGAGTCTACCTAGCCCGTCGGGGACTATAGGCGTGACGTATATGTTTGTATAATTCACAACTCGCGAAAATATTCAACGTTAATCGAATTGAAAAAGTTTATTGGTGGTGTAAGATTACTACTACACTACCCCATATGGTCCCGTGGATATCGTAAGAGGCGATAGAAGAAAGTGAAAAGGATATGGGCAACAACATCTTCCTGATATCAACTCAAAATAATTAAAACTGCGGTTGCGAACCCGGTAGACAAGCTAGACAACTATGGCAAAGTTCTACCTATGAGGTAATCTATGAGAGAGATGTATGCTCAGCAGTGGACTTTTTATAGGCTGTAATGGTGATGGTAACACAGGAAAACTGCCAGTAATGACAGGAAGTACACCGTTGCCTGTAGTCACAGCTGCAAAGTTATGGACGTAAACAAACACATTATAACTTTGTAAGTAAAAACTTTTGTATTATAGGACTTGAGGATAAAACTTACTTATTTATTTCACGCTCCAAGGAATTCACTTATTAAAAACACTCAAATAATTAATTCAGAAGATTCTTAATAAATAAATCCACAAGAAGACAGATTGTTTAAGAAATTAAATAAAATTACTTAGTAATGAGAAGGAAATTTTTTTGACAAACAAACACCACCTGATGGTAGAGTCTATAATCAAAAATATCTTAAAATGTTAAGCGTCAGTTCCTGAGTAATTTTGTCAAGGAATTTTGTCCTGAGAAGGCGTCTAAAAAGATATTTAGATTGGAACCTTTTTAGGTTATGTCTTTTGTGATTTGGAAAAAGTCATGCGTCCTGTAGTAGTTTGATGTTAGCTTAATTCATTTTCAACATAATGTACCTACTAATTACTTCCTACTACTACTAACTACTACTACTACTACTACTAACTACTACTACTACTACTACTAACCTACATAATTGAGAGCTTTTAGATTATTATCTGTATGTATGTATGTATCTCTATTAAATATTTGCATACATACTATAAATGTATATTTCTGGCATGGCTTCTGGGCCTTTGTGCCATACAGTAACATTTTGTTTTAGCTAGTGTTGCCATAACATTAAATGCTGCAAAAAACTTCCTATAAAAAATATTTTGTTTGTGTGTTGGGTTGGTAGTCGTCTTACAAAGTGTATACATGAATAGTATGAATATAGTAAATGGCAACACTTGAATAGTGTAAAATGATTAAAGTTATTTAATGTTCCCAAAAATGTATGTTTTTTTCTGTGGATTTGATTGAAATACATGTTTATTTGAAAAATCATAGAAAAATAATTAAACTCATTTTATATATATGCTATTTCTAGACGCAATCATTTTTGTCAACTATTTTTATGCCCTTGTTATTTACATTTATGCTCGATTAAGTATCAAAATGCACTAAGACTAAGATGGTATGCCTCATTTCCAGTAAGAGAATCTCCGGTTCTCTACACTCACCATACGAAACAGAGTAATAAGCTCCTATTTTACGCTGATATAAAATAATATATTCAAGAAACTTTATATTAGAGGACTTGAGGATAAAACGTACTTATTTATTTCGCTCTCTAAGGAATTCACTTATTAAAAGCACTCAAGTAATTAATTAGGAAAATTCTTAATAACTAATAGGCTGAATGTAACAACTTTTTAAGAAAAACAAAATTATTTTGTAATGAATGAAAGTGACTGCGCGCTAATATGTTAGTAATAATTTATTTATCTTATTTATATAAAAATCGTGAGGAACGTAAATAATAAGTAGCAGAAAATACTAAAAACGACAATTTAGTTTTCCAATATAAAATATTCCTGTGAAATGAGGTCCGATCTCTTTGATCTGTTCCTAACTGATAAGACAAATAAATTATCACTAAAATATTGGCGCGCAGTCACTTTCGTGTTTTGTCTTCAGCTGAGCTCACTGGATGGCAGCTGTCAAAATCCAAGTTCATTTTATATTGGGTGTACGGCAGTAAGAAGAGACAGGCTAAATAGAGCGCAGAGAGTATTGTTGCGAAGGCAATTAGATAAAAATCAATAATATTTACCGACCTAAATCTGAATATATAAATAAAAACTTATTTTTTTTAAATTCTTATTTGTTGTTTTATTTTAACTAAACTGAAACGTAACATTTTAGCATTTAACATTTAAATGTTATGTTTAGGATTAAGAAAGGAATGCTTCGGTGGTTTGGACATGTAGAACGAATGAATGAGGAAAAAGTGACAAAGCAAATTTATGCTGCGGAAGTGAGCGACTGAGTTTTTTTTATAGGATAAGGGTGACAAACGAGCACACAGTCCACCTGATGGTAAGTGGTTGCTGCGGCCCATAGACAACTACATCTATCCTCTATTACAAATCAAAATGCAGATGCGTTGTCACCCGTGAGGACTAAGATGGAATGCCTCATTTCCAGTAAAAAGGGCCTCCGGCCACCTGCACTCGCCAAGCGAAACGCAGAGGTAAACCTCTACTTCACGCTGGTATTCTGTGAGGTCGTGGTACCACCCCGGTTCGAGCCGGCCCATCCGTGCGACAGCAAAAGCTGCCGCGTGGCTCTACCACTGTAAGTGGTTAGCAAAAAGTTAGCAAAAAGAACGAATTAGACAAAAGTTAATCATCCAAATCTACAAATTAACCAACGGCGATATATTGAAGATGGTCTAAATTAAGAATACCTATAACGGACGAGCATGTATATGTAAGAACCCAGAGAGGTATGTCAGGGTCATGCCAACTGGAAGTCCGTAGTTTCTGTCTCTGGGTAACAAGCGTGAAAGTTTATGTATGTATGTATGCTATAAATGTCAAAATCGAATGAGAAACACCTTCATGAGTTGCCTAAAAAAATAATGTTCTCCAGACCGAATTTCGGTCACGGCGGCTAGTATTAACAGAGTCTAATTATATGCGCACGACTGGATTATATTGTCTGAGTATATGCTCAAGCAGGTGCACTCTCTATCCCTCACTTTTTTTTGGGAAGGCAAAATAATACGAACCAAGAGAGATCAGCCGCAGGACGGCTTTACGTGCTTTACGAGGCTCGGGGGTAAAACATCGCCAACTTCCTAACTCCTGAGAATTTCTCGACAGAAAACTCAATGTCCGATTTTTTTGGACCAACATTGTATTCGAACAGTGGACCCCATAAACAGAAGTAACGTTTACGACCACTGGGCAAACGAGGCACTCAGATTAAAAACCAACGTGTTTTGTAAAGAAAACATGTTGACGTGATTAAATAATTCTTTGATGGAAATTCAGAAATGTTTTTCTTGGATTAAAATTGAACGTTCGCCTATAATCTTGCGTAGATTGTTATTTAGTTGTTGACGTTGACTTCAAAATATTGTACGAAAACAAGGTCGAGAAAAACGACACGATTTTATAACGTCAACAGATTGTCGGAAGATAAGTTCGGGAGCAAACAGGAAAAATAGTTCCTGACATTTTAATGTAGTTTAATATTAGAGCGGAGTGAGCGGTAAAGGAATTTTGTATTAGTCCCCCCCCCCCCCCCCTTTGTGAACTGTTAGCCGGAGGGTAATGTATGGAGATATACATATATATATATATATATATATATATATATATATATATATATATATATATATATATATATATATATATATATATTTTTTATTATTCAGGTAGATATGTTTAATTATTACTATCATTATTATTTTAAATATTTTTGTCTAATGTCAGATGATGATGAATCTTTTTATTCTGCTTGCAACATTTCCTCTTCCCTTTCAATTGCTGATGCTTCGGATAAACCTGCAACGCTAGATATATTATCATCATCTTCATCATTACACCTCTTCACAAGTCCACTGCTGAATATAGACATCCCTCGAGGAACGCCACAAAGCACTATCATGAGCCACCTGCATCCATCGACTTCATGCATGTCTTACCAATTCGTCACTCCATCTAGTGGGGTGTCACCCTAGATTTCGCCTTCCAGTACGAGGCTGCCACTCGAGAACATTTTTCCCCATCGGTTCTCGGTTCTTTGAGCAATATGGCCGGCCCATTGCCACTTCAGCTTACTAATTCGCCTAGCTATATCGGTCACTCTGGTTCTACTGTGGATATTTTCATTTCTAATTTTATCACGCAGAGAAACCCCGAGCATAGCCCTCTCCATAGCTTGCTCAGCGATCTTGAGCTTCCTCATACGGCCAGCAGTGAAGGACCACATCTCAGTTCCATAAGTCATCACTGGCAACACGCACTGGTTGTACAGTCTCGTTTTAAAGTTTTGTATACTTGACGAGAAGATGTGTTTTAATTTGTCGAACGCTGCCCAGCTGAGTTGATTCCGCCGATTGACCTTTCGGTCTAAGTTGGACTTACCTAGTTGGACTATTTGTCCCAGGTAAACATACTCGTTAACAACTTCGAGCTTAGTGCTCCCACACACTAATATAAATAATATGAAGAATCTCAAAATTTGTTAAACTGTTTCACATTTACCGTTTAAATGTAGAAAGTATACCTCAACATCATACGGAGCTCCTATATAATTTCTCTTCTAGTGCTGTTCATGCTATACTCATATCGGAAAGCTAGCTCAAGCCAGAACTCTCGTCCCTGTGTTACAGTCTTCCAGGTTATATATTACTCCGTAACGACCGCACTGGTAAAAGGGGCGGAGGTGTCGCTATATATCTGCGTAGTGATATACCTTATATAATATTAAACACATTTTCTTCCCTATATTCTGGTTTAATGAAATACATTTTACCGAAGTTAATGTCAAAAGTGTTAAATTGTTTCTTGGTGTTGTCTACTGTCCACCACAAGTGGCTCATTTCTCCGATTTGGATGAAAATTTGTTGCCTTTCAGTTCTGTCTACCCACATCACATTATCGTGGGAGACTTAAACACTGACCTATTAGGGGTTTCTATGAAATCTTGCAAACTGAGGTCGACCATGATGTCGCATAGTTTCACTATTTTGCCTCTAAATGCAACACATCACAACTTCCACTCTGCTGATATCTGGATCGACCTTATAGCTTTGAACACGTTGTCAATTATAGACAATTCCAAACACTCCTTTAAACCGTACTGGCAACTTATCTCACTCTTTCGCCCTCACGGTCATCAGACTCTGGAACGACATCCCTCTTGACATTAAAAAATCTCCCAACAGGTTCGTTTTTAAAATCAAGTCCGTAAGCATGTGAAAAAATCGTTGCAAGTTTGAACTAACACAGCTCTCTTGTTTGTATATCTTTTAGACCAATGGTTGACTGTGAGAGAATGCCCCATGGCATTGAGTCCGCAATGTGTACAACTTTGTGCATGAAAGTTTAAATAAATAAATAAAGAGTGATATATCGTTATTGCAGATTACTGATCATGAGGTTCCGGCTTCGATCCCGGATCGGGCCAAAATCATCTATGCCTTTTTCTGTCAAGAAATTCTCATTTACTGCCAGGAGGAAATCGGCGCTTATCCCCATGCTTCGGAAATCACGTAAAGTCGTTGGTCTTGCACCTGACCTCTCGCCGGTCGTGTTGATTTGCTGTCCCATCGGACTATGAGAGAGAAGGAATTGAAAGTACACCTGTGTTTCGTATACGCACTTTAATCCTGTCTTGCGTAAGATGATAATCTACGTTGAGACTGACCGCTGTTTCCGAAATTCGGTCTGGAGGACATTATAATTTGTGAGATCATGGTCAAATTGTTAAATCGCTCTTATAGCGGATTTAATAAAAAACGTTGACAACTTCCGTTTACTCGCGGAAGTTGCTGTGGATATTATTAAAAGGTGAGCGGCGTATGTGTAAGTATGTATATAATAAGAAATAGCTGGTGTTTAGCAACCTTCCTTTCATTGGTACAGGTGTTTAAACATTTGCCGCATTACTATGCCGATTCTTTGTACTACATAAAGGCCTTTGTTGTTTGTTAAATTCGCTGGCAAATGACCTTGGGCACGTGAGTCATGAAAAGTGCCGATTTGAAATGGCTTTGTTTACCAGAATATAGAAAGACAAGATGTTGTGTGTTTGGAAAGAAGACTACGTCGAAAGGAACTTGTAAGAAGAAGAATTCTTCATCAGGAGCCTTGCGATGCTGCAGTCTACGATAGGTGGTTTTACCTCGAAACTTTCTACAGCTCAGAAATATCACATCCCGTGTGTGTGTCAATGTCGGTGATGGTGGTGACTGAAATTTAAATGTTATAGCAACTACCACAAGCTCAGTGGTGAAAATAAAATCTTTCACGGCTATTTGCTACTATCAATTCGAGTAACTACGAGCACCCTAATACGACTAGAAGTAAAGGACATTTCAGATGTAGACCATAATAAGCGACTTTGGACTATTCATATGATTAGTAACCTGAGGTCACAATGCGTCGCCGAAGAACCCACAACCATCATCATCATCATTACAGCCCTTCACAAGTCCACTGGTGAGCATAGGCCTCCCCCAAGGAGGACAAAGCACGGTCCTGAGACACCTGCATCCATCGACTTCCTGCATATCTTACCAGGTCATCACTCTATCTAGTGGAGGGACGCCCTACACTTCGTCCGTCGGTACGAGGCCGCCACTCGAGAAACTTTTTTCCCCATCGGTTGTCGTTTCTTCGAGCTATATGGCCGGCCCATTGTGAATTCAGTATACTAATCCGTTGGGCTATGTCGATCACTTTGGTTTTACTGCAGATATCCTCATTTCTAAATTTATCACGCAGAGAAACACCGAGCACAGCCCTCTCCATAGCTCGTTGAGCGACCTTGAGCTTCCTCATACGGCCAGCAGTGAATGACCACGTCTCAGTTTCATAGGTCATCACTGGCAACACGCACTGGTTGTACAGTCTCGTTTTCAAGTTTTGAGGTATACCTGACGAGAAGATGTGCCGTAATTTCTCGAACGCTGCCCAACCGAGTTGAATCCGTCGGTTGACCTCTCGGTTGGAAGTTGGACTTATATAGGACTATTTGTCCTAGGTAAACATACTCGTCAACAACTTTGAGCTTAGTGCTCCCAACAACTACCGGCATAGGTGTGACTTGGACATTAAACATGAACTTTGTTTGGTCCATGTTCATCTTAAGACCTATCCGTTGGGAGACACTATTGAGGTCATTGAGCATAGTGCTTAGGTCCTCCTCCATAAGGACTATATCGTCGGCAAATCGAAGATGAGTGACGTACTCGCCATTGATGTTAATACCGTATCCTTTCCAGTCCAGAAGCTTGAAAACGTCTTCCAGCAATTCAGCGGTGAAGAGTTTCGGGGATATAACGTTACCCTGTCTTACACCTCTCTGCAACCGATGAGGAAAAAATATTCTCTAGTAGCTTCGTTTTGGTTAGCGAATTTGAAGGACGTACCCACTAGATGGGGTGACTACCTTTCAAGACTTCATAAGGAAGTCGGCGGAAGCAGCTAACACAGGGCCACGTTTAGTGGCATTTGAGGGCTGCCTGTGTTCATCATTGGATTTATGAAGGGCTGCTATGTTGATGATGATTCCGTGATTTCGCCGTAATAATAATTGTGGTTGCTATTCCGATCCTTTAGCCACCATATATTCTACGCCATTGTATTTTTTAAACGTTAATTTTTCAGTAATGATTTGCTTAATTTACATGAACACTACACATTAAATGAAACTAATTTGACGGATCAGATATTTTGCTGTAAAACAGCCGACATTTCCGGAATTAAAAAGTCAAATTAAACGCGATAAAATACATAAAATTAATAATAATAATAATCTTTCCCTC
Source organism: Parnassius glacialis (assembly GCA_033319125.1). NCBI lineage: Eukaryota > Metazoa > Arthropoda > Insecta > Lepidoptera > Papilionidae > Parnassius > Parnassius glacialis. Next base: position 42,831,175 of record JAVANC010000011.1, on the reverse strand, counting down.
TCCCCCTAACCCTCGGCCGTTTGGTCTCCCCTGCCGAGGGCTTCCATCTGGTTGGGTTTTTATTTATTTATGTATTTTTTATGTATTTATTTTATTTTGTTGATATTTATGTATGTTTATCATTTTCATTTACAATTATATATTTATACAGCCCAACCAGATGAAAAAACTATATAGATACCCCAAAATAATAATAATAATAATGCTTTTATTTCTTTAAAATTACAAATAAACAATGTAGTAGATGGGTCCTCCTAGTAAGTTTAAAAGAAAACCTGTGTCAGGAGTTCCCGCTCTTCCTTATCTATGACAGTCTTAACTAAAAAAAAAAGCATTTATATACACAAATTAAACCAGAAGTCGCCTGTATCAATTACATTTTTAAGATTAGCGGCGATTTAAATAAGATAATCAATGAATTTAAATGTAAGCGCAAATGCTATGTGTTATGAATGGTGTGTGTGTGTGTGTGTGTGTGTTGGTTAATTAATTTACAATTTACGAAGTACGGTGTAAGAGTGCCTCAAGATCGTCGTAATTCTGTGTTTTTAACCAGGCGATTACCGATTTTTTGAAATCGCGGTGAGTTGTGTTATGTATGTCCAATAAACCGTTAATGCTGTTGTAAAGGTAAACAGAATTCGCAGTATATTGACGTTTGGCAAACACTGTTTTAGTGCGAATAGTTTTTGTTACATCTTTTTTTTTCTTCATTTTTCTACGGTAGGGTCAAATGGTATGGTTTTACGAATTTTTAGAGTAGTTAGTAAAATGTATAGCTGTCTCACGGTTAGCACATCGCAAAAGTTATATAATACCAATTTTAAATTAGTTTAATTTAAAATCAGTTTTTTCGATTTTATGACCTCAGTCAAGCGTTTCCAAATGAAAATATTTCTGTAATCTTGTTGTTATAATGACTATATTGTTATTTTTAGCCCGGTACACGGAAGAAGTGTTTGAACAGTGACTTGTAAAGTCTGTGTGTTCAGGTGTCGGGCGGGAAGGTCGACATCAAGAAAAATAGTAATGTTCCCGATTGTCGACATCGATTTTCAAAAACGTTTGAGCAAGCATTTAATTTTATAGTTATTTTAAAAGTTTTCGAATATTTAATAAATAAATAAACTGTTAAAAAAGTTTTCAATTAAATTATATTTTGTGTGTTTTTGTGTAAGCTAATCTCTCTAAAGTAATTAAAGAGTGTGGCGGCGCTGTTTTAGCACCAGAAGCAAAACGCACCGAAGCCTAAATCGCGCTATCAGAGTTCTGAAGTTAACACGCTATATACTAGAACAGCTCCTAAATAACACACTTAGTGTTGGCCGCTCTCCAAACTGAACATTTTGCCCGGTGGGAGATTCCCCTTTTCCTTCAATTAGGCCACAATAGTACCACTTTTACAGTGATCGCATATAATGGTAAACAATCCAAAAATAACAGTCGATATACGTCCCAATGCTGGGCGCAGGGCACTTTTCATTTCTGAAGGAACAAATGGGCAAATAGTCGCATCGCGTTGCTAAATTTAACTATTGTGATAACAAAGTCTTCCAGACCGAATTTCAGTCACGGCGTTTAGTCTCAACGGAGTCTAGCCATATGCGCAGGACAACAACACAGGTGCACTCTTTATTCCCTCAGTCTTATAGTCCGATGGGACGGCAATCCGACATCACAGGAGATTGTACAACGGCGTTAAGTGCTATCCCTTATCCCAGCCACTGGGTGAAATACGGCCAGCTTCCTGACTCCGAACTGCTACCAAGAATATTTTGACAAAAAATCAACGAGACCAACGAGACAGCAGAATAAAACAGAATCCAGTGCTTAACTACTCTACCACCTGATGGTAAGTAGTGATGCAGCAGGAGATGATAAAGCGCTTGGTTCAGCTCACCCAGTGCGCTAGAATGTCCGTAAAACTTTAGGAACTGACAACCGATACGAAAGAACGGTTCTCGAGTAGCTGCCGCGTGGTACGTGAACTGCAGAGAGGCTACGACATTGAACAGTTAGTAATACTTAGAAGAAAAAGATACATGCAGGAAGCCTAGGACAGTGCTTTGTGGCATTCTTTGGGAGTTCTTTGTTTTTACGTGGTAGAGCTGTGCTACAGCTATATTACTGGTATAGTTGTAGCACGAATGGGTCGGCTCCACCGGGGAAGGACCACGCTCTCACAGAATACCAGCGTACAATAGCAGCATAAATCTGCTGTGTTTCGTGTGTTGAGTGTAGAGAATCGGAGACCCTTTTTTACTGGAAACTAGGCATTCCATCTTAGTCCTCACGGGTGACAACGCATCTGCATTTTGATTCGTAATCGAGGATAGATGTAGAAGTCTATGGACCACATAGGGTGCACTGTGTGCTCGTTTGTCACCCGAATTCTATAAAAAAAGACATAAGCAGTTGATTTATAAAGGACCGTGTTAATGATAATGATCTGTATATTCTTAGATCAAGTGCTTGTTTCTTTTCCGTGGGCCATCATCATCATTACCGCCCTTTACAAGTCCACTGCTGAACATAGGCCTCCCCCAAGGAATGCCACAAAGCACGGTCCTGAGCCACAGTTATATTATGGTTCTATCACGAAGTTGTGTGGCTCAACCAGGGAAGGATCACGCCCTTACAGAATAAAAGTAAAGTTGCAGCCTATTTACGTCCCACTGCTGGGCACAGGCCTCCTCTCATTTCTGAGAGGGTTTTAGGGCGTGGAAATGTCCGCCGTGCTGCCCCAATGCGTGTTGGCGAACTTCACATGTCTTCGAAATATTTTTTTCTTATTTCTCAGACATGCAGGTTTCCTCACGATGTTTTCCTTCACCGTCGAGCACGTGGTAAATCAGCACTTAAAATTGCAATTAACAATTTCATTGGTGCCGGCGGGGATCGAACTCGGGTTGCTCGAGGTCTGTGAAGCTTACAGCGAGCGCTAACCATCTGAGCTACCACGGCTCTACACAATACTAGAACTTAAACAACACCTTAATGCTATTATAAGTATTTCGTGTTTGAGTATAGCGAACGAGGTTCCCTTTTAACTGGAAACGAAGCATTCCATCTTAGGTCTTAACGGTGACAACACATCTGCATTTTATTTCTTAATCGAGGATAGATTTAGATGTGTATGAGTCACAGCGTTTACTTACCGTCAGGTGGACTGTGTGCTCGCTTTTCAGCCTTATACTATAAAAAAAATTCCACCTCTACCGGAAACGTTATTCAATGAAAATTAATAGTCTGTTTTGTAGTTGAGCAAGTGTGCGACGTCGGGAGCAAACAATCCCAGTGAGCGTTGAAATATGTCAGCTATTCTGAAAACAGAAGTGTAGAATTTATACGGAAAGTTTGCGGAATATCGAAGTAAACACATTACTCGTGAATGGAATAGAATAGATAAAATCCCAGATTATATTAAAAGTTTGTTAATAAACAAGTTTAAAAGATTTTTAAAAGAAAAACTGTACAAAAAGGGTTATTATAATATCAAGGAATATATGAATGAAAATAACCCCTGGGAATAAGGTGATTGCCACCATGCTGGTTCTATGAAAACTCATTTAAATGTTTGTATAAGTAAACGAAATTATTGGTACGTGAAATATATTTGAAAAAAAGTCAAAAAAAGGTTTCTTGCTGGTTCTTCCCAGGACAGAAGTATTTTCTAAAACAGTGGTAAATAAAAAAATGACTTTCAATAAGTATTATGTAATAATCCATATTGAATAAAAATCATTATATTCTATTCTATTCTAATAAAATGGAATAATTTTTATTCAAGAATAGTAATTATTAAACTGGTTTGGAAAAAAACCTCTGTTCTGGGAAGAATCAGCTAGAAAACAATCGGGATTTTTTATAAACGTGAGTGTTTTGCGAATGTATGGTTAAAGGTATTAAAAATTAATTGGCCAAGATCCACGTTAGAAAATAAAATTATGCGTCTTACGAAATTTGAAGAGCACCTTCCGCAATTCATCAATTGCGTGTCCAAACACCACCATACTAGAAAAGACATACCACCGTCGATAACACGACACGTGTTTCGCCGCTAAATGAGGCATCATCGGGTGAAATAGACTCTGCGGTGGCTGATTGCTGATGATTGGTAATTCGTGCTAGTGAAACGATTTGCTTTGTGCAGCTGATATGCCAAGTGCTGGCGGAAAATGCCACAAAGAGCTTGTGACTTCCGTGCGTTCAGAGTGTTGTGACAGATGATGTAGGAAGACCATTTTTATACAATTTTAGTGATAAAGGTACACACATTCTAAGTGCTGATCCAGTAGGGGCACGTGCCCCCCCCTCCCCCCTCCCTCCTCAATGGTCTAAATAAAACAAAGAACTGTGAGATTAACACGATGGCGCTTAAATAACATTTGTTTTAGATATGTACGATATACACAGTCAGGTCATAAGTATTGTCACACAGTAAAAACTTTTCTTTTAGAATGCTGGCCACAAAAAAGTTTATTGAATTCGAATTTCGAATTGTTCATGAAAATAAAACTGTATACTTTTTAGAATTTTACTTATTTTTAAATAAGGAGTGGACGCTTAAAGAAGACCGTGTTGCAGTTATTGCATTGCATCGTTGCGGTTACGCGCCAATTCAAATTTTTGACATACTGAAAAATTTGAATATAACCAAAAGATTCGTTTATCGTACCATCAAACGATACAATGAAGACTCTAGTGTGGATGACAGGTCAAGAAGTGGTCGCCCTCGGTCTGTTAGGACTCCAGCAGTGATAAAAGCTGTGAAGGCGCGAATTCAAAGAAATCCCAAACGTAAGCAGAAACTATTGGCCTTTCAGATGGGGTTAAGCAGAACCACGGTGAAAAGGGTGTTAAATGAAGACTTAGGCCTTCGGGCATATCGGAGAAAACAGGACATCGTTTGAATGCTCGTCTAATGGACCTGAGACTGAAGAGATGCCGCGCTTTGTTGAAGCGGTACGCGGGAAAAAAATATCGGGAAATTCTTTTTTCAGATGAAAACATTTTTATCGCAGAAGAGAGCTACAACAAACAAAATAATAAGGTGTGAAGTAACACAGTAGTGAAGAAGCGAGCAACCGTATTCCGCATGTCCAACGATGTCATTTTCCATCCTCGCTCATGGTATGGTTGGAAGTATCTTATTGGGGCTTAACAGAGGTACATTTTTGTGAGAAAGGTGTAAAAACGAATGCAGTTGTGTATCAAAATACAGTCCTGACGACCCTTGTGGAACCTGTTTCTCATACCATGTTCAATAACAGGCACTGGGTATTCCAACAAGATTCGGCGCCAGCTCAACAAGACGAGAGCACACAAGACTGGCTGGCAGTGCGTGAAATCGACTTCATCCGGCACGAAGACTGGCCCTCCTCCGGTCCAGATTTGAATCCGTTAGATTACAAGATACGGCTTCACTTGGAGGAAAAGGCGTACTTAAGGCTTCATCCCAATTTGGAGTTACTCAAGACATCCTTGATTAAGGCAGCCGCCGATATTGACATGGACCTCGTTCGTGCTGCGATAGACGACTGGCCGCGCAGATTGAAGGCCTGTATTCAAAATCACAGAGGTCATTTTGAACAAAGTTTAGTGTCATAAGAATCTATGTTTTGTTAAGTTCATTTTGGTATATAAATGGTTACATAATGAATAAACTTGTTTCAATTATTTTATATTAAACATGTGACAGAATTTATGACCTGACTAGGTATATATCACACTATTAACATCGATAGAAAAACGTGTATCAAACGTTTAGGGGCTGACATGAGTAGTAAAATAAAAGGTGTACAGATACATATTATCAACATTCAGCCTTTAGCTTTTTTCAAACATAGTACAAGCCAGTGACTCAGCTATCAGTACAGCATGCACCGTACCCAACATAAGACATGCTGTGCGTGTTATCTCAAATATACCTTCTTTCGCGAGTCAGCTAAACAAATTCATCATCTCAGAGAAGAAATTCAAGCTCAAGTGCCAAAGGAAAAACTAAATATTTTAGGACTTTACCTATGAAATTACCGTTTTTTTTATAAAATAAGTTAACGTATTGTGACCGTGTTTTTTTTTTTATTTTTCTTATTTCTATTGACGTAAGTAATCACCCATGCAATCCTTGTCTTTTTCATTGCAGTGGCAGTTTATTGTTACCCTTCTTGAAGAAATCAGCTGGACGGAAGGCAACAAATTCTTCTAGGGCATTTTGTACTGCCTCTCGGGTATTGCATTTTTTTCCCGCCAAAAAGTTATCCAAATTCTGGAAAAATTTGAAGGCTGTAGGCGCAAGATCTGCTGAGTACAGCGGATGACGGAGAGCTTCCAACCTTAGCTCTTGTAACTTGGAGCAGCGGGGACGAGCGATTGACCGAAACTTGTTGGAGACATGCGAGCTTCTCCATCATTGTGTTCAGTTCTTTGCAGCACACATCTGCAATAATGCTCGTCCGGTTTGGTAGCTGTGATGAATCACACCGGCGCTAGACCACCAAACATTGTCCATCACTTTTCTAGGGGTAATTTTTCGTTTAGGGCGTTGTTTAAGTGCTGAACCAGGATCCAACCAACTTGCTGAGCGCTTGTGATTGTCAAACAGAATTCGCTTTTTGGCACAGATAACAATACGGTTCAAAATCGCTTCGTTTGTGTGCCTGTTGAGCAGTGCAAGGCACGTCTCGACGCGTACTTCGCGCTGGTGATCATTGAGTTCATGTCATGTCTTTTTTACCTTGCTATCATTAATTTTATTTTTTTAGTTTTTATTAGGAAGACGCTGCTGCGCATCTCCGTGGTTGTTTTCCTCTGTCACCTCTTATGATACCTACGGGGCGATATGGGGTAGTGGATATTCTTACACCGCCAATACACGATCATAGGAGAACTTGTTATAAATATAAAGATTTCTCTGCGTATATTTATATAGTCACTACAATTATATATTCAATGCAACAAAACCACAGTCGGTTTAACTGTGTAATGTATATTGCAAATGTATTAAAACACTTCAGCCGACCAAAGGAGGCGTGACATTATGCAATCAATTTGACCTCCTTAGTCATCATTAATGAAGACATTTAAAAAAAATCACATAACGTTAAACACCTTAAGTTAAAAACTTTTTCAAAAAGGTAATTGTGAATTTCGCCTGAACATTTTCGAGACCTTACAGTCATAATGGTGCTTTTCGTTAATTAAAATATTTTTAACCAATTTGCACATAAAGAATTTTCTGTGGTAAGCAACAATGTCGGCAAGATTGCATTACTATACGTGAGGCAGGAGCGACAATGGTGCGCGAGTTAAGCATAAATCATTCTGTGATAATCGGTGTATGTGCGTGCGTGTGTGCGTGTGCCTGCGATGCCGATAGCATTGGGGCAGGTCACAGACCTAGGTGAGATCTTAGGGTGGTGTTACACTTAGTGCTATTAGGAAATTAATTGATAACGACTAAGTTAATTGATGAAGGTTCTCGAGCGGCAGCCACGTACCGGTAAGCAAAGTGTAGCGCGGCTAATAGGTAGGGTAACTACCTGGTGAGACGTGCAAGATGGCGGGACTGTTTTTGACACTTTCAGAAGATTACTTGTGATGGCCTGTATGATGATGATGATGATAATTGATAGAGTTAATTGTTGACGGCTCTGTGGCGCAGTAGCTTAGCAATGAGTTGCTGCGCTGGGGACCGCGGGTTCGAATTCCGCATGGAACAAGTATTTGTATGGCCTACAAATAATTGTTCCGGGTCTGGATGTTTGTCCTTGTGCAATTTGTGTTTGTAAACTACCTCCACGATACAGGAGAAAATCCTAGTGGAGGGTAAAGTTTTTTACAAAAAAAAAAGAAAAGAAAGAAAGAAGCTAAGGTAGCTCGGGTGCGAAGACCTTTTTTCTTATTAGGTAAACCAGATTGAGACCTTCGGTGACACCACTGCTTGTTAATCGGAATTTTAAGTGGTTAGCGCCAAAAAAATTATCGTGAGATGACTTATCTTTAAATGTTACTGCCATACTAGGATTTTCTCCTGTGTCGTGGGGGCAGTTTACATACATACATAAATTCTAACCCGGGGCCCTATGCGTTGCAAGTCATTGCTAAGTCGTGGACCCGTCATAACTTAATGGTCTAAACATTTTACAAAACAATTCGACTTGTATTTATAAAGACAGTTGTGATTTCACTTTAATTTATTAGCACCCTATTATTTATTTATGCTTAGGTAGCTATTTAAGTTCACGATTGCTTTTTCGCAAGTACATTCACAAATATGTCGCAAATTACTGATAATAGGAAGTTGCGGCATCCTTTGTCTTCCGTCCAGTATTTTAATAAACCTTACGATATATGCAGTTATTTATAGTTGATTATTGCAGCATATATAATTTTTTATAAAACAAGGTTGACAAACGAGCACACAGTCCACCTAATGGTAAGTGAATGCTGTGGCCCATAGACATCTACATTTATCCTTCATCAAAAAATCAAAGAAGAGATGTGTTGTCACCCCTGAGGACACAGATTGAATGCATCATTTCCAGTAAAAAGGGAATCTTTCTTTAGACTCACCACACGAAACACAGCAGCATTGAACGTGGTCTTTCCTCGGTCAAGCCAACCCATTCCGTGGTTAAAACAATACATTGCAACAGTAGTAAGCGATCATAAGCTTGACGGTAAGGTGGCATATGACCTCGGCAATCCTCTGAACTCTATCACTATCACTGTGAATATATATGTAACGTGTAGGTTGTCTATTTAAAAGACTACAAATATTGAATAGATTGTACCAACATAACAATTTAAAATGAGAATATTTTCTTACTTCATGCTTTTCAGAGCGTGATTTTTCAGTAGTCCAGTTTTTGTTTTTGAACTTACTTTTTATTTAAATGATTTTTGATTGTAATTTCGGGATAAGGTATTTGCAGAACCGCATTACATTTTGATGTTTTTACGTACATATATGTTTTTTTTTATGTATTTTCGGTAGGTTTTGAAAATATGTTTCGCTATCATCTAAGGGGTGATTTTAGAAATGATTCTCAATTATGGGGTGCATACAAGCAAATCCAAAGCCTAAGCGAACAGCTAACAATTTATATATCTTTGCAATGTGCTGATAAGGCCTTAAAAATAGTTAAGTTAGTAAGGTCATAAAAAATAGTTCATGACATTATGTTATATAGAGGGGAGCATTTATGGCTCCTCTAGTCCGCCATATTCAATTTAATTTGATTTCATATTATGATAACTAGTTTAGAAGTTACGAGGGAACAGATGAACATATACATACCGGTCAGAACCATAATCCTCCTTCTTGCTTCGCCGTAATCGTGTAAAAATATAGATCATACATGTCTCGATTTGTGTGAGTAAAGTACAAAGTCTTTTAAACAGTCTGTAATAACAAAAACATGTGTACACAGTTCACACGCGGTAGAAGTGGAACTTTCAGAAAAAGAGACCGAGACAGTAGGAAACACTATATACTGTACTCTCCCTCTCATTCGCAGGCTAACTCCTATAGATGTATAGGGTTGTCTTTTTTAGTGTTGCTTTTTTGTTACATCAAGTTGTAAATCACATCAATACTAAAGAAGCTTTTAATTAAAAAAATCAAATGGCTATCTTGCACTAATCCTAAACGGAATAAACAGAATAGAATAGATTTTTTAAATTTAATATAGATTATTCATCATCATCATCATTACAGCCCTTCACAAGTCCACTGCTGAACATAGGCCTCCCCCAAAGAATGCCACAAAGCACGGTCCTGAGCCACCTGCATCCATCGACTTCCTGCATATCTTACCAGGTCGTCACTCAATCTAGTGGGGGGACGCTCTACACTTCGTCCGCCGGTACGAGGCCGCCACTCGAGAACCTTTTTTCCCAACGGTTGTCGGTTCTTCGAGCTATTTGGCCGGCCCATAATGCCACTTCAGCTTACTAATCCGTTGGGCTATGTCGGTCACTCTGGTTCTACTGTGGATATCCTCATTTCTAAGTTTATCGCGCAGAGAAACTCCGAGCATAGCCCTCTCCATAGCTTGCTGAGCGACCTTGAGCTTCCTCATCCGGCCAGCAGTGAAGGACCACGTCTCAGTACCATAGGTCATCACTGGCAACACGCACTGGTTATACAGTCTTGTTTTCAAGTTTTGAGGTATACCTGACGAGAAGATGTGCCGTAATTTCCTGAACGCTGCCCAGCCGAGTTGAATCCGCCGATTGACCTCTCGGTCAAATTTGGATTTACCTAGTCGGACTATTTGTCCCAGGTAAACATACTGCATCAATAGATTATTACATAATACGTATTGAAAGTCATTTTTTTATTTACCAGCTATTAACAGCTTTGCACATCCTGATTTTGGAATTGCAATCAAATGGTAACAATAGATGTGTTTTAAAAAATAGTCCGCATTTGAGCCCGGTTTGGGCGTAGCAATTATAAAATATTAAATTACATTATTAAATATTATTACTAAATTACATTATTAGATTTCATTATTAAGTTACATTATTAGATTGCATTATTGTTAAGTTACATTTTTAAATTAGTTATACAATATTAAATAAATTATTGAACATTCAATAAATTCAATTCAATTAACAATCACATTGTTAAAGAAAGAACAATGATAATAATATCCCAGTCAGCCTCTCGGGTCGTCTGAGAAGACTGGGACTCCGTGACGGACCGCTCCATGTTCAAATGCAGAAGACGGTGCTCCTCGATACCGCCCGCATCGTCCGCCGGTTTCTCTCCCTTTCCTTCTAACCCTCGGCCGTTTGGTCTCCCCTGCCGAGGGCTTCCATCTGGTTGGGTTTTTATTTATTTATGTATTTATTTATGTAGTTTTTATGTATTTATTTCATTTTATTGATATTTATGTATGTTTATCATTTTCAATTACAATTATATATTTGTACAGCCCAACCAGATGAGAAAACTTTACAGATACCCCATAATTATAATTACAATAATTAAAAAAGCAAAATCAAATAAAGTAATAATTGAAAAAAAAATTGCTATAATATCTAATATTTACTTAATGCACAAAAGTAACACTCATCTAGGAAACAACGTACTTAGCCTAGAATAAGTGTAATTGCTCACAGCTAAGCAACTCCTATTCATTCAACATAGAGCTTAGCGAACTATAGCAGCGATCACAACAGATCTTATAAGTCGCAGTGGTCTTGAGACCTGCATAGATGCTCGTATAAAATGATGATGATGAAGAATAAAATCTCTCACTGGATTTTATTCATCATCATCACAACGTATCAAATTCTACTACTGGCAATGTATGGGGGAAGCTTCCCTATACATTGCTTTTAATTTTCAAATTTTTTGCTTTTCCTAATAAAGAAGACGCTGCTGTCAATTTTCTGTTTTTTTTTTCTATCTCGCGTACAAAGACACCCACAGGATTAAAACAGGTAGTGGTTGTTCTTACTACGCCATTACACGAATCTTATTGATGGACATAATAGAGACCCAGATCGATTTCCGATCACGGTGGCCTGTCTCAACGGAGACTAGCCGCAGGATTATAGTGCCTGAGTGTTTGCTCAATCATATTTAGATTTTGAGTTATTGTAAATTATTAACAACCTTGTGTGAATTGAGACAAATAAAATGCTTTACTATTATTTATTTTTTCGATCACGACGGCCAGTCTTCAACGGAGACTAGCCATCTGCGTAGGACAGAATTATAGTGCCCAAGTGTGCGCGCGAACACGGGTGCACTCTCTGTTCCTTCACTCTTATAGTTCGATGGGATGGTAATCCCACACGAGAGAGAGAGAGAGAGAGAGAGAGAGAGAGAGATCAAGCGTACCAGCGGCTTTACATGCTTTCTGAGGCACACCAACAAATTCCTGATTCCGGGCTGCTACTGAGTTCCTTAATACTGGTAGACAGCGGTAGAGCCACGCGGCAGCTTTTGCTGTCGCACGGATGGGCCAGCTCAAACCGGGGTGGTACCACGACCTCACAGAATACCAACGTGAAGTAGAGGTTAACCTCTGCGTTTCGCTTGGTGAGTGCAGGTGGCCGGAGGCCCTTTTTACTGGAAATGAGGCATTCCATCTTAGTCCTCACGGGTGACAACGCATCTGCATATTTATTCGCAAACGAGGATAGATGTAGATGTCTATGGGCCACAGATACCACTCCCTTCTCTTAATCAAACATTAGATTTGCACTTCTTAGATCTACTGAAAAATTTCAACATTATCCATATTAATGCCCAGAGTATTCCAGCACATTATCCAGACATGCTCTCCTCATTTGATAATAAAAACATACATGCTATTTTGATATCTGAATCTTGGCTTAAGCCTTGTTTGTCCTCTACATCATATGCTCTTTAAGGCTTTCAACTAATAAGAAATGATCGGATTACTCGGGTTGGTGGAGGTGTTGCTATCTACCTTCGGTCACACTTACCATTTACAATTATAAGTATGTCAACTGACCAGGGCACTACAAGAGCTGAACATTTAATTATTGAAGTTTTTTTTTCTGGTTCCAAGCTACTACTTGGCGTGTTTTATAATCATAGCTTTACAGTTGACTACTTTTCTACGTTTGAAAGCCTCTTAGACAAATATATTCCACTGTATCAACACTCTATCATTATGGGTGATTTTAACACGTGCCTTCCAAAAAATGACTCGCGCTCCTTTCGATTGAAATCTATAGCTCAAGCAGCTAACTTACATATTCTCCCTCTTTCTGCTACTCACTTTTTCCAAATTGTTCCCCATCTCTTCTGGACCTTATTCTTGTTTCTTCCATTGATCATGTTGATAAACATGGTCAGTGTCCTGCTGATGCATTTTCATATCACGACTTGATATACTTATCATACAAATTACGACCACCTAAACCTAAATCGAGAATCCTTCTGTTGCGTAATTTTGATGGTATCGATTTAGATCGTCTGAGAGATGAGGCTGCGAAGATCGACTGGAATGTTGTTCTTACTGGAGCTAACATTGACGAAAGGGTTAATAGCTTTAATTCTCTTTTAATACAATTCTACGACGTTCATGCTCCAATTCGGCCGGTCCGGATTAAGCATTTGCCTGCTCCCTGGCTTACTCAGAAGATCAAAAATTTGCAGCGTAAGAAAAATTTTGCAAAAGCCGGGTATAAATTTGATAACTGTGATACCAATAGAGATAAAGATAAAAAAAAATCGGAATCACTGCAACAGGTTGTGTAGAGATAAACAACGACGCTATATTCATAAATCTATACTCGATGAAGATGATTCCGGCAGAGTATGGAAGTTTCTTAAGTCTCTTGGAATTGGGAAAGCAAGTCAAAATAGTAGCCCCAAAAATATTGACTTAAATCAGCTAAATCAGCATTTCTCTTCTTCTTGTGCCATAGATGAGGTCACAAAAATACAAACTAAAACTCAAATTTCAGCTTTACCCAAATCTGACAATCCTGCGTTTATTTTTAGTCAAATCACTGATAGTGATGTTAAGAAAAGCATTGTTGAGGTCAATTCTGATGCAATTAGTACAGACTGCATTAGTCGTAAAATGATTATCCCTATTGTCGATATCTTGACTCCTGTTATAAAATCCATCTTTGATTATTCCATTTCGTCCGGAAATTTTCCCTCTTCCTGGAAAAAAGCCCAGATTACTCCTATACCCAAAAAAACAAATCCCTCCAGTTTCTCTGACTACCGCCCCATATCCATAATTCCATTCCTTTCAAAAGTTTTTGAGCGTATAGTTCATCGACAATTGAGCATCTACTTATCTAGGTGGAGTCTTTTCAATTCTTTCCAATCCGGTTTCCGTGTTGGTCATAGTACGACTACTGCCTTAGTCAAGATTACAGAGGATATTCGTCTAAGTATGGATAAACAGCACGTAACAGTGTTGACCTTACTTGACTTTAGTAATGCATTTAACAATGTGGATTTTGATCTACTGTTAGCTATCTTAGCTTCTCTTAACATACCTCCTGAAGTGATTGACTGGTTTCATAGTTACTTGTTTGGTCGCCGGCAACGGACACGTGTAGATAATTCGTTCTCTAACTGGTGTACGATTAATGCAGGTGTACCGCAAGGTGGCGTGTTGTCTCCTCTCCTCTTTTCAATCTTCATTAGTTCGATCACGCTCCAATTATCTTCTCGCTACCACCTGTATGCAGATGATCTCCAAGTATATGAGCATGCCAAATTGATGGATTTACCCAATACTATAGGTTTATTAAACAAAGATCTTGACTTAATTGTGGATTGGTGTAAGTCATACGGTCTTAAAGTAAATCCATCAAAAACAAAAGCAATAATTATAGGCAGTCAAAAATCGGTTAATCTTATAGATTTTTCTTCCCTACCTGGTATTATTTTTGATGGGACACCTGTGCCATATAGTGACACCATTAAAAATCTAGGTGTTACTTTTGACAAATTTTTATCTTGGGCTCCACAGGTAAGCGAGGTAAGTAGGAGGGTGTTTGCGTCGGTCGGATCTCTCCGTCGATTAAGTAATTTTTTACCCATACCTACCAAAATTGCTCTTGCACAATCACTTCTTTTACCGATTCTCGATTATGCTGACACGTGTTATCTCAATTTAAATGAGGAGATGCTTATTAAGCAACTTAACTTGAGCGGATTCAGAATCTATGCATACGGTTCATATTTGGACTTCGAAAATATGACCATGTCTCCGAATATCGCGAAAAACTCAAGTGGCTTCCGATCCGTCTTCGCAGGAATAGTCACATTCTTTTTTTTATACTGTATACTATTCAATCCCACTTCCCCTACTTACCTTAAAGAGCGGTTTTTATTTTCTTGGTGACACTCACTGTTACTCTCTTCGCTCTGATAAAAACCTCACCCTAAAAATTCCATCTCATAACACTTCATTCTATTCTAAATCCTTTTCTGTTGAAGCTGTTAGGCTCTGGAACTCCCTACCGCTGCACATTAGAAGTGCGCAGTCTATTGATAAGTTTAAAAAACTTGTCAAAGCGCACTTCTTTCCTCCTTAAATAGTCATTCCTCTAAGAAATTACTACCTACACATTTTTCCTTACGTTTAGGCTTTGACTTCACTTGTTTAATCCTTTCTGCTCTCGTATATGTATGTATATATTTTTGTATTTAAAATGTATTTATTTATTATAGTATGTATGTATTTATGGATTATATTATATATGTCGTGTGTATTTTCTAACAATCTACGTACACCCTTACCCTTTCTCACAGTTCATTTTATCCTCTGCAATGTGGTTGCCTGGTAGAGATCGCTCCCAAGCAATAAGGCCGCCAATTGTACCTTTAAATAAATTATGTTCTTTTTTTTCTCATATGTATTTTTGGTGTACAATAAAGTACATTTCATTCATTCATTCATTCATACCACTTACCATCAGGTGGACTGTGTGCTCGTTTGTCACCCCGGCAGCTTTTGCTGTCGCACGGATGGGCCGGCTCGAACCGGGGTGGTACCACGACCTCACAGAATACCAGCGTGAAGTAGAAGTTTACCTCTGCGTTTCGCTTGGTGAGTGCAGGTGGCCGGAGGCCTTTTTTACTGGAAATGCGGCATTCTATTTTAGTCCTCACGGGTGACAACGCATCTGCATTTTGATTCGCAAACGAGGATAGATGTAGATGTCTATGGTCCACAGATACCACTTACCATCAGGTGGACTGTGTGCTCGTTTGTCACCCAGGCAGCTTTTGCTGTCGCACGGATGGGCCGGCTCGAACCGGGGTGGTACCACGACCTCACAGAATACCAGCGTGAAGTAGAGGTTTACCTCTGCGTTTCGCTTGGTGAGTGCAGGTGGCCGGAGGCCCTTTTTACTGGAAATGTGGCATTCTATTTTAGTCCCCACGGGTGACAACGCATCTGCATTTTGATTCGCAAACGAGGATAGATGTAGATGTCTATGGGCCACAGATACCACTTACCATTAAGTGGACTGTGTGCTCGTTTGTCACCCTTATCCTATAAAAAAAAAAAAAAAAAAAAACGAACCTTGTAATAAATATAGTCACACAATTCACTTACTCTATTTTGACATTATGAGTTAACATATGACTCAGTTACATCAGCTTAAAATCAACAAAACACAACATTAATATCATTAAAACCACTGCGTAAACTAGTTTAATTTACTTTGTACTGGTATTATTGATAACAAATATATTGAATTCTACCTCTGTTTCAAACTAAATTTTAATAGGAGTGTCAACAGCAAACAGCAGATTGTAACCTGCCTGTTCACTGACGCGATCAAATATGATTGGTGTCTGTTTTACTCAAACCATTGCATATTTGCGAATTTTATCACTTATTTTATATTCCTGACGTTTTGAGCACTTTACACTACCCATGTTCACGGGGTGGACAGGACCATGGTTGCTTTAAAGTGCTCGATATTCTGTATATTGTACCAAATCTCTACTTTAAACCCGTCTTTGTCCAATTAGTCATATATAAACATTTGCATTGTGTCACCATTGTGTCTATTTCACGGACAGCGAAACTGATAAGGAAAGCGTCGAGTGGTGAAAGATTAAGTATTTATAATAAGATTTTTTTTTTAGAAATAAAGGTTGCTTTTAAGTGGACATTGCACTAACTACAGGCCTATCGCCATCACCTCTTTGTTCTCCAAAATAATGGAATCCATTATAAACTGCCAGCTCATGAGGTATCTTGACCACCAGCTGATTAGTGACCCCCAATATGGTTTTCGTCGGGGTCGATCGGCTGGTGATCTTCTGATCTACCAAACTCATAAATGTGGGTGGAGGCAGGAGACTCCAAGGGGAGGACTTGGCTGTTAGTTTATATATTGCGAAGGCCTTAAATCGGGATTGGCACGAAGCGCTTCTTTCGAAGCTTCGTTCCTATGGGCTTCCCGAGAAATTTTGCAATTGGATCACCAGTTTTCTTGAACATTGGAGCATCAAGGTCGTAGTAGACGATGCATCCTCCGATTACAAGCTTATTAACGCTAATGTTCTACAAGGCCGTGTGCTATCACCAATGCTGTATACATACATAATAAATACACCTAATTTTTTATTGCCACAAGGTACGATTTTTAGCCACCTGTATCCATCGAATTGCTGCATTACATACCAGGTTCTCACTCTCGTCCATCTAGTAGAAGTCTTATACTTTGCCTCGTATCTCGGTTATAATATATTCTAAGCATATCAAAAGTAATAATTACTTGTTAATTCGTCATACGTAGTTTGAGCGATCTCAACATAAACAATTGCAATGGACATAAAATTGATAAGACCAATGACCTATTAAATAATATTATCTGCAAAAATAATAGTAGCGAGTATTAAAGCTGTGTCTAGTCGATATTACTTGTAAGCAAAACGTTCTACTGTGTTAGAAGACCGTCACCTACTTTGAGGTCAACGGGTTGACTTCACTCTACTTCACTTCATAGCGTTCGTGTATTTGCACTCACACAGTTGCGATGAGTTTTTAGGTGTGCTACAAAGTACTCTTTTTTAAAATAAAGATAAATAGATAATATATTATAGTCAAATATGTTTTTTATAGAATAAGGGCGACAATCGAGACACAACTGACGGAAAATTAATGCCGTGGCTCATAAACATCTACATCTATCCTCGATTAAAAATCAAAATGCGTTGCGTTGACACTTGAGGATTAAAATGGGATGCTTCGTTTCCAGAAAAATGGGTCTCCCGTTCTCACCGTATTCTGTGAGGGCGTGTTCTTTCACAGGTCAAGGCGACCCATAGGTGCTACAACCATAATCTAGTTGCAGCGTGGCTGTCTCACGTAATTCTAGTATAGTTATTTTATTAACTTCATATCATCATCATCATCATCATTACAGCCCTTCACAAGTCCACTGCTGAACATAGGCCTCCCCCAAAGAATGCCACAAAGCACGGTCCTGAGCCACCTGCATCCATCGACTTCCTGCATGTCTTACCAGGTCGTCACTCCATCTTGTGGGGGAACGCCCTACACTTCGTCTACCGGTACGAGGCTGCCACTCGAGAACCTTTCTTCCCCATCGGTTGTCAGTTCTTCGAGCTATATGGCCGGCCCACTGCCACTTCAGCTTACTAATCCATTGGGCTATGTCGGTTACTCTGGTTCTACTGCGGATATCCTCATTCCTAAGTTTATCACGCAGTGAAACTCCGAGCATAGCCCTCTCCATAGCTCGCTGAGCAACCTTGAGCTTCCTCATACGGCCAGCAGTGAAGGACCACGTCTCAGTTCCGTAAGTCATCACTGGCAACACGCACTGGTTGTACAATTTTGTTTTAAGGTTTTGAGGTATTTCTGACGAGAAGATGTGTCGTAGCTTCCCGAACGCTGCCCAGCCGAGTTGAATCCGTCGATTGACCTCTCGGTCGAAGTTGGACTTACCTAGTCGGACTATTTGTCCCAGGTAAACATACTCGTCAACAACTTCGAGCATAGTGCTCCCAACAACTACCGGCATAGGTGTGACATGGACATTAAACATAATCTTTGTTTTGTCCATGTTCATCTTAAGACCTATCCGTTGGGAGACACTATTGAGGTCATTGAGCATAGTGCTTAGTTCCTCCAGCGATTCTGCAATGAGGACTATATCGTCGGCAAATCGAAGGTGAGTGATGTACTCGCCATTGATGTTAATTCCGTATCCTTTCCAGTCCAGAAGCTTGAAAACGTCTTCCAATGCAGCGGTGAAGAGTTTCGGGGATATAACGTCACCCTGTCTTACACCTCTCTGCAATTGGATAGGTTTCGTACTCTGGTTCTGTACTCGGATAGCCATCGTAGCTCTACTGTACAAACACTTCAGCACTTCGATATACCGACAGTCAACTTGGCACCGCTGAAGGGATTAACTTTATATATTAATTTCATATATACAATATTTATTACCATAATAAAAAACGACTTAACTACTAAAACTCCTAAACTACTAATAACTAATAAGCCCCTAAAATTATGAAAGTACTAAAAACTACTGAACTATTAAAAACTTAAATTATCATACAGACGCACATACTCGTATCCTACACCTCGCTGAATGGCTTTTCTTAGTCTTATATACCAGCCCTCTTATTACCTGCAGGGACGCCAATACAGTTCATGAGTGTTGCATTGGTTCATAGGCGCGAGGTGAGCACACGTTTGCCCCATCTTATATAAAAAAAATATCTTTCATTCATTACCGCCTATTAATAAACCTCTGGTGAACTACCATCTCCATGGATTGCCTCTTAGAAGGGTGATTTGCCAAAGTTGCCACGCTTAGCCAGCGGTTTGGCAATCGTGGATTTTTATAAAAAAAAGCATTTTCCTCTGCCGCCTATTTTCTTTTATTCCAGATGCCTTGAGTTCAGCTGTGTTTAGCCAGCAACGCAAAGTCAGGAATTCACATTTAGAAAAATACAAAATGAGGGGCTTTTAGGTGCTAATTAGGTGTCAAGTTTAAAAATGAAGCGCAAGTAACGTTTCCGAATGTTTCCAATTTTTAGATTTTCAGAAGACCTGATTTTTGTATCTGCATTGTTCTGTATAACGACTTTATTTTTATTAGGGGCGGCTTGTGATTGAAACCCTATACTTGCAGCACTTAATTAGCACTTAATTCCTTGCTATTAATATTTATTGTATATCTATTATCGTCATTGAGTTGGTAGCAAAAAAAATTTAGAGTAGTTACCTCATTTTTAAACTTGGCACCTAATTAGCACCTAAAACGCCCCTAATTTTCGATTTTTCTAAATGCAAATTCCTGACTGCATTGCTGGCGAGACACCACTTTATATTTTTTGGTACTTTTCATAGTCTAGGGACGAAATAGGACAGTTGGCACACTTTCTCACGCTATTTACTTGTCAGGTAGTGAGAAGAGACCTGTGCCTAAAATGGAGATATTTTTTCTATAAAACTGAAGTAACAAACGACCAAGGATCCTATTGATTTATATTTTTTTTAAATACCTTATCCCACACTAGGATTGTGTTATGGCAGTCATGGAGGCAGTTTACATACATACATTTCACAAGGATAGATATCCAGACCCGAAAAGTTATTCGTAGGCCGTACAAATACTTGTTCCGTGCTGGATTTGAACTAGTGGCTCTCAGTGCCGCAACTTATTGCTAAGCCACTGCACCACGGAGCCAACAAGCATACAGTCCACCTGACGGTGAGTGACTACTGCGGTTAATGGACACATACAACCGATATGAAACAAAGAAGATTACAGTTGTTACTTCCGAGGACCAAGACGGAATGCCTTACACCCTGAATTATACTGACTCTCTATGGCCTTCAGATAGTGTACTTGTTTGGTGGTAATAGGTAAGGTAAGAGGATGCTACCTCCCAGGCAGAGGGTGTCCTACCACCTAGAAAACAGAAAAAATGTGGATAAAATTTCTTTATAATAGTAACAGAACCGTTACCATTACAGACTATTAAAGTCCACTGCGGAACATAGGCCTCCCAAATAGATTGCCTCATAGGGGGATATTTGCCATAGTTGCCACACTGATGTGTCAAATAATGTCCTCCAGACCGAATTTCGGCCACGGCGGCCAGTCTCAACGGAGACTAGCCATCGGCGCAGGACAGGATTATAGTGCCCAAGTGTATGCGCAAGCACAGGTGCACTCTCTATATCCACACTCTGATAGCCCGATGGGACGGTAAACCGACACGGCCGGAGAGAGATCAGGCGCAGGACCAACGGCTTAACGTGCTTTCCGAGGCACGGGGGTGAAACACCGCCAACTTCCTGACTCCGGGCAGCTACCGAGAATTTCTTGATGGAAAAACTCAATAACTGATTTTTTGGCCCGACTCGGGATTCGAACCCAGGACCTCATGATCAGCAGTCGCACTACTACAACCACTAGACCAACGAGGCAGTCTATGAGCTGATGTGTCTATGAGCCACAGCAACCACTTAGCATCAGGTGGACTGTGTGCTCGTTTGTCACCCAATCCTATAAAAAATACTAGGCAAGGGGGTAGCAACCGCAATTGTTGGGAAGTTGCTGCTGCCGAACTCCTGATTTGTTTCCCTCTGTTGCCTTTATCGACAGCCACGGGATGATATGGGGTAGTGGATTCTCTTACACCGCCACTACACGTTAATTTAATTATGATAGGTAGAAATTAAAACATAAAACATTTCCATTTCGAACGTAACAAAGTTAATTAACAGCGTTAAATCGTAAACATCGGCCACGTAAAGCGAAGTCATAATGTGTACCACTACCATATCTAATGCAATCTAAACATAATTTAATATTAACTTGCGGCCAGCGAAACCGAATTGAAACCTTATAACAGCCGCATAAATTCTAATTTACTTTGCAGTTGTGGTGCATGTAGGTCGAGGGATCCTTGTGGCAGGTCAGTGACCGGAGTTCAATACACTTGCAATCTCCGTGCAGCTAAAACACCGATGCAATGCATAAGTAATGCTTGCTAATCATTGCCACTAACAGCATTCAGCGGTTGGGTACATTGTCCCAGGTTCCGGGCGGAACAGGGTAAAAAATGTCAATGAATTTAAAATGTGTGTAAATGTATTTAGAAGTGAAACTTCTTTATCGACGTAGTGCTGAAATTTTGTAAGGATATTAAAAAAAACTTCACATTTTCTTGTAACGTTTCTTCGCCGGATCTGCTTGAGTACACTATTAATAAACATACTTTTCTACCCACTTCAAAAAGGAGCCGGTACTCAATTCGACTGTATGTTTTTTTTATGTGTGTTAACTCACAACTTAATGATTTCTTATATTTACGCGAAGACTACACATTAAATGAAACTAATTTTTACGGATTTTTTCGCGCTTAATTTAACTTTTTACTTCCCGACGTTTCGGGTGCTTTTCAGCACCCGTGGTCACGGGAGGGACTGAGGTGTATGACGTCCCGATGTCATAGTTAGCCCGGCTACCTTCAGTTTTTGAATATTAATTTTTTGTCCGATCTACGTAGAATGAACTAATAGTATCTTGAAGTCTTGCAGTGGTATGCTTGGGTTTGGATATATTTTATTAATTATAGGATCCCAAGCAGATGACCATCCTTCACACTATCCAGACCCATCCATCTTCTCTATTGAAATTAGGATGTGTTTTAATTTCAATAGCCTCGCGAATCATCCTTGCTAGGAATCGGTGTTCTTTTGCGAGGATTTGTGGTCTATCAAATCTAGTGTAATGGTTGGGACGATCTTGAACATGTTCAAGATCTCTCTCAACAACTTCTTAGTGGGTGAACCGATTTCTATGATTCTTCTTTAATTTGAAAGCTGGTGCTTCACGTGGAGTCCCATATAAATTTGATCAAGGTCAGACCAACAATTTTTGAGTTATTCTTAATAATTTATATTGAACTCGGTTGTACAAAATTTTTAATTTTTAATTATTATAGGATAGGGTGACAAACGAGCACACAGTCTACCTGATAGTAAGTGGTTCCTGTGATCCATAGACATGACATCTACATTTATCCTCAATAAAGGATCAACATGCTGATTCGTCGTCGACCCGTAAGGACTAAGACGGAATGCCTCTTTTCCAGTAAAATGGGTCTCCGGTTCTCTACACTCGCCATACGAGACACAGCAGTGTCAAGCTGCCATTTTACGCTGGTATTCTGTGAGAGCGTGGTTCTTTCCCGGTCGAGACGTCCCATTTGAGCTACAACTATACTATTAATATAGCTGCAGCATGGCTCTACCACTTACAAAAAATAACTACTTATGTAAAATATCTTATATTTTCTATTGTCTATTGTCTATTGTCGTAAAGAAGTATCACTTCGTACGTGTGTACACAATTACACGCGCAATTTTTTTTAAATTAAATATGAAAGACGATTTCGTATGTAATGTTACGCATTGTGCAAATTATTGTCTCGTTGGTGAAGTGGTCGTAAACGTGGTTTCTGAACATTAGGTCCCGGGTTCGAAACCGGGGTCCGGCCAAAAATTAGTTATTGGGTTTTCTGTAAACCAACTCTCAGTAAGGAAGTTGGAGTTTCTTTCACCCTCGTGCCTCGGAAAGTACAAAGTCGTTGATTCTGCGCCTTATCTCTCTCCGGTCGTAACTCGTAACGGATTACGGTCCCATCAGATTTTGAGAGTGGGAATTGAGAGTGCACCCGTGTTCGCGCACACACTTAGGCACTATAATTCTGTTCTCCGCAGATGGCTAGTCTCCGTTGAAGACTGGCCGCCGTGATCGACAAAAAAATTTATAATAAAGCATGTTATTTGTCTCAATTCACATATCGATGGTCTAGAAGACAAACGTATTAATTACAGAGATTGTAAGTCATTTTTCAGGAGAGCAGTTTAAATAAATTTTAAAGTTTGGCCGCTTAGTATGAAAAGCGGAGTAGTGTAACGTATCTTATACTTCTGCTATTAGTTAGGGTATTTATCTGTTATACAATTCATTTTAAAGAATTGTTCTCAACTTAATAAAGTACTCAGTATTATGAAAAATAACATTTACTTAATAACTTTGATCGTTATTTTGTTATTCAGTAGTGCACTTAGTGCATTTGTGTGTAGTATTTATTAGTGCATTTTAACATCCCAATTAAATTGTCATGTAAATTAGGTACCAATTTTAGGTTTTAGGTGTCAATTGCCTATCATTATAAAACACTTAAAGTATGCATTATAAAATCTTATACAATAGAATAAACAAAATAATAGATATCTATCAAAATACATCCGTAAAGTGTAAAAAGAAATTAATTATTTGGCTTAAAACGTTAAATTATGAAGAAATTGAGGATTTACTATATTAAATTATTTGATAAAGAATGCACATACACACATAAACACACAAACACACATGCTATATATATCATCATCATCATCATCATCATTACAGCCCTTCACAAGTCCACTGCTGAACATAGGCCTCCCCCAAGCAATGCCACAAAGCACGGTCCTGAGCCATCTGCATCCATCGACTTCCTGCATGTCTTACCAGGTCGTCACTCCATCTTGTGGGGGGTCGCCCTACACTTCGCCTACCGGTACGAGGCTGCCACTCAAGAACCTTTCTGGCCGGCCCACTGCCACTTCAGCTTACTAATCCTATATATATATATATATATATATATATATATATATATATATATATATATATATATATATATATATATATATATAAATATATATATATATATATATATATATATATATATATATATATATATATATAGATACATAAATAGCTTTATAACAAGTTATTAAGATTATAATAATAATAATAACAATATAATATAAGGCTCACACGTATTTTAAATACTTAAAAGGTCTCAACTATAACACTGTATCAATTTACAATGTACTTATTACCCAATAAATATTATTATTATTATTATGTGTGAATTTCAATACTCATAAATAAAATGCCTTATAACTACTTAATACATTTTGTTATTTCTATTACGGGTAGATAAGCGACTTTGATACTTTTGTCTCGTGCCTTACGTTTCTTAATACAAATGTACAGGTTCGGTTTAGACTGAAAGAGATGGAATTATGGCTTTCCGATAAGTGCAGAAGACGCGGCCTATTAATTTAGAATGTTTGGCATTAAAATGTGTAAATCACAAAATTTTGCATTTAGCACGTTTGTCTTCTAGACCATCGATATGGTTGTTAAAAATGTACAATAACTTTAATAAATGTACAATAAATTCGAAATAAACACAGCTGATGATCTCGAAATATTTGAACCAATTTTAATATAAAACATTTCTAAGGACCACCGCTAGAAAAGCTGATTTTAAATAAAAAGAAACCGTACCTAAATCGGTTCACCCGTTTAAGGTTTGTACCGTTTACGTTACCACAGACAGACGTAGTGGTCAAACTTATAATACCCCTTTTTTGCGTGGGGGTTAAAAAAGATCATGACAAACTTAACTTAGGAATATATGTACTTAAGTAACATAAAAGTAATGAGACCAACTGGCCTGTGACTCAGCTAAGTCTAAGTGTAAGATTTGAGGTCATCGCTGGTGTTCTGCTTAGTATAAGTAGTAATAATAACATCGTATTTATGCATCGTATTGCTTGGCACAGGCCTATTTATGAAAGGGTTATAGAGCTGTTGGTTCTCCGCGTCGCGTTGCTGCAATGGCGGCGTAGGATTATCCACTACCTCATGTCGTACTGCGACCCATATTGTTCCAAATAACAACTAAAAAATAAAAAATCTGCCGTTGTTAACCCACCTGCAAAGTCTGGCAACTGTGGCAATATCCCATTAGGTAATCTGCAGTATGTGTAATTAGTTACATTTGTTTATTATTGTGATAATTTAAAATTTAAAATGTTGTACAACTGACTTCAATATATATTATTACGGGTAATTTCAACAGTGGTAGAGCCACGCGGCAGCTTTCGCTGTCGCACGGATGGGCCGGCTCGACCCGGGGTGGTACCACGACCTCACAGAAAACCAGCGTGAAGTAGAGGTTTACCTCTGCGTTTCGCTTGGTGAGTACAGGTGGCCGGAGGCCCTTTTTACTGGAAATGAGGCATTCCATCCTAGTCCTCACGGGTGACAACGCATCTACATTTTGAATTGTAATAGAGGATAGATGTAGATGTCTATGGGCCGCAGCAACCACTTACCATCAGGTGGACTTGTGTGCTCGTTTGTCACCCTTATCCTATAAAAAAAAATTAAAAAACTATTGGTCAGACCTTGATCAAAAATATATGGGACTATATGAAAAGCAAATTTCAAATAAAAAAGAATCATCGAAATCGGTTCAAGTAGAACAGAGTTATAAAGTAACACACATAAAAAAACGTACAGTCGAATTGAGTACCTCCTCCTTTTTGAGGTCGGTAGAAAATGGACTACTTGCGACTTGCGACTGACAGCAGAAACCATTTTTGATCGTAAGGAAATCCTCATAGAAACCTTTCGAGGCAACTAAAAGGTTATACCGGACTTCTACCGACTAAAACCCCACGGTGGTTACCATCAGCTTATACGAGGGGTCCCGCGATCTTCGTTCAGAAAGCAACCAGGGCCATCATCGCTTTGCTTGACTATAAGCACGACGCAGGGGTTGCTTCTATTTCATCACGATGTCTCGGGACCACTTCCGAGTTATCGTCGTCCTCGGGTATTAACATTACGAGGCGTTCGGTGCCCCGGCCTCGAACGCCCAAAGATCCCGTTACTGGTAGGAACTCTTACTAATCCACTGTATACATACTAATTTTTCATAAAAGCTTTTAAGTTCAAACGTGGTAGAGCCATGCTGCAGCTATATTTCGGGTATAGTAGTAGTAGGTATGGGTCGGCTCGACCGGGGAAGGACCTCGCTCTCACATAATACCAGCGTAAAATAGCAGCTTAATGCTGCTGTGTTTCGTATGGTGAGTTTAGAGAACCGGAGACCCTTTTTACTGGAAATGAGGCATTTCATCTTAGTCCTCACGGGTGTATACATATCTGCATTTTGATTCGCAAACGAGGATAGATGTAGATGTCTATGGGCCACAGATATCACTTACCATCAGGTGGACTGTGTGCTCGTTTGTCACCCTATCCTATAAAAGAAAAGTTATATAATATGAAGATCCATTATCGTTGAAAGCGCTTAAAAATCTTACGTTTCTACTGGACTACTGTCGTAGAGTTACGATTGCGTAAGTACCTATCGAACAAGTGAACGTAGCGCGCTCCATAAGCAAAGCGACAAAAACTACAGAATATTCGACACGATTCAACTTATGAAAGGTTTAAATAGTACTATTGAATGAGAAATACGGCGAAGTCAATTCAAACTAGCGGTTTAGTTTCTTCAGGTAAAATTGCAGAGTCAAGCAATAAAATTCTAAATCGTTTATTGTACTATCAAATGAAATAAAATATATCAATTGTATCATATACATGATATACATTGATATTCCTCAAAATTATCAAAGTAAATTAGCCTGGCAACAGACCAAGGTGGTACATGTATTCGCCGGTCATTATGCTGCGTGAAATTTTTAATTGCCCTTTGTTTGCACTCACTGTGATGTCAATTGAAACTGCTATGACTGCGCACGCCTGAAATACATTAATCAGTATAAAATGACTAATATTAACCTATAATTACGTCCGGGCAAACTATATACAGTATGTTATTTTTTTTAAAAAACTGGTGTGACACTGAAATAACGTTCAACTTGACGGTCAGTATCGTAGCAACTAGTCATGGCTTACTCATCTATTTTAGTTGAGGATGAGGCAGTACCTCATTTTATCTAGCGAGGTAATCACGAGATACCCCTCATTGAGATGAGGAATCACTAGTCGGTGTATTCATCTCACAAGGCGAGTCGACTCCTTCCAAAAGTTTTTTGAAAGGAGGAAATATTGTTACCATATTCATTATTTTTTTTATAGGATAGGGTGACAAACGAGCACACAGTCCATCTGATGGTACGTGGTTGCTGTGGCCCATAGACATCTACATCTATCTTCGATTAAGAATCTAAATACAGATACGTTGTCTCCCGCGAGGACTAAGATGGAATGCCTCGTTTCCAGTAAAAAGGGTCTCCGGTTCTCTACACTCACCAAACGAAACACAGCAGCGTTCAGCTGCTATTTTACGCTGGTATTCTGTGAGAGCGTGGTACTTCCCCGATCGTGTCGACCCATTCGTGCTACAACCATAATATAGCTGCAGCATGGTTGTACCATGTATTCATAATATTATTATGTTACAACAGGCGTTATCAGTGGACGCAAATAAAATTCGAGATCACAAAAAAGTGCGCATGATTTTGTATTCACACTCATATATGTGACTTGATTGTTTCAAATTCCATTACTCAAAAATTATTTTTGTTGTTTATTAACCTTTTTTCTCAATATCGACACCTCACTCATTTAGTTTTGCTGCAAAATACATAATCTCGCTCACTCACTCCGGGCATGAGTCATATTGTCAGTCATAAGCGAGGTCGTGAAAGAGTGAGTGAGAGGTGTTTTAATGTTAAAATTCGAGTAACTCTTTCGATTTGCCGTCACGAGGACGTCAAACGAGGCCACTCATGAGTGAGGGAGACATCACTAGTACCAACACTATACAGAGTGTTTTTTTTAGCTGATGTGACACTGACTTAACGTTCCACTTGACAGTTAGTATCGTACCAACACTATACAGAGAGTCTTTTTTTTTTGTAAAACTGATGTAACACTGAACTAACGTTCCTCTTAACGGTCAGTACCGTACTAACAATATACAGAGTGTATTTTTATAAAACTGATGTGATACTGAACAAATTTCCACTTAACGGTCAGTATCGTACCAACAATATACAGAGTGTTTTTTCTATAAAACTGATGTGACACTGAACTAAGGTTCCACTTGACGGTCTGTATCGTACCAACACTATAAATAATGTTTTTTTTTTATAAAACTGATGTAACATTGAACTAACTTCCCACTTAACCGTCAGTACCGTACCAACAATATACACTATGTTTTTTTTTTTATAAAACTGATGTGAATAATGAACTTACAGCCCATTTGGTAGTCATTAGCTTCTGCATCCCGTGGACACCTCTGAGGACTAAGATGGTGACAAGCTGTAAATATACTAACGGATCTCGGATCGGATCTTCTTGGAACTTTTCAAGAGCCCATAGAGCGAAGCGATGTCGCTTGGGAAGGTCGAGCGGCTTCAATTGATGCACAAGCTGTATTTTGTACGCTTTAAATTTAAGATCTCAACGTAAAATGCGCCAAGTCGTTCCATACGTCAGTCCGAGTTGCTGCGAACGGCGCCAAACCGACTCTCCACGGTCTTCGTGTACACTCTCAGCTACGGCCGCTACATTTTCTTCACAGCGTGCTGAACGTGGTCTATTCGGTCGAATATCATCCAATAATGAATGCTGGGTCTCAAAATGGGTGATGATGTTGCGAATAGTACGCTGAGTAGGCCGATTATGTTGACCATATGTTGAGCGAAGTGCACGAAACACATTCCTCACAGAACGTGAATTTTCGTAATACAGTTGAACAATTTGTAAACGTTGTTCAGGCGTAAGTCTTTCCATAATGAAATGCCAAACAATACTAAACAAAAATAACATGACAGCACGACACGACTCCTATATGATCTGTCAAAAAAAAGGCTATTGAAAAATGTATCTCTACTTGAATCACCCATTATTAATGTTTACCATATATAAGTTTTTTTATTCCTCGTTCATTTTATTTCAAACCAGATCATCATGACATGCATTACTACAGGTTTGAATTTTATTCTACTGCGACCATGAAATGGCTACCGATTCAGACTGTGTTACATACGTCGCGTAACCTCTGTAAGAATGACTCAAAGTAACTTGTTTTAATGTTTTTTTTTATAGAATAAGGGTAACAAACAAGCACACAGTCCACCTGATGGTAAGTGTTGACTATGGTCATAGAAATTTACGTCTATCCTCGATTAATAATGAAAATGCAGATGCGTTGTCACAGCAACACAGCAGCATTATATGCTGGTATTCTTTAGAGTGTGGTCGTTCCCCTTACATACATGCCTATAGGATTTATAATATTTTATTTCTATAACATTTTTCTACCAACATACTGCTGAGCTGTTTGACAGAGTGTAAAAGTGTAACAAATAACATTGTAAAAATTTGTCTTTAAATAAATAAATAAATAATGTCCCATTTAAAACTTTTTTTAGAATAGAATAGAATGGAATAGAATAGAATCATTTTAATTCAATATTGGTAACATGTAATTCTTATTGAAAGTCAGTTTTTAACCGACTTAAAAAAGGGGGTTCTCAATTCGAGTATATGTTTTTTATACGTATGTTACGCGATATCTTCGCAGATTGTGAATCGATTTTAATAAATCTTTTTTTAACAAATAGTTTTTACCTTAAATCCTTAGGTGACAAAAAATTTTGTAAAAAACATCCGTTCACAAGGATAAAAAATAGGGCAAGTTTCATTTTGGACTATTGTTTCAGGAATTTCATATAAGGTCTTCGATGATTGAGAAGCGGTTTTAATGATTCTCTTTTTATTAAATAGGTACTTGACGGAACAACAAATGGAAAAACCCATATAAATTTGGAAATAAAATTTCACCCCTATATTTTTAACACCCAACAGTTTTTTTTAAGGTGAAAGCGACAAGGTGGCCCGCGAAATTCAAATTTCAAATTCTTTTTTTTTCAATTCAAATTCGCGGGCCACCCTGGAGATTTCACCTTCAGTTTAACCCACTTTTTGTTAACAGTTACAATTATTACTTTTACCGCCTAGCACGTGGCAAATAGCACGTGTGTTTGGCTAACCGTTACGAAGTTAACCGTCTAAAAAATATGGGTCATCCATTTAATAATAACAAAGCTGTTTACAGTAATTAAAGTTGACCGTTTTAAATTCCCCTTTTAGTATAGAAGCAGTAGTTGTGAAATAAAACAAACAGACAAAGTTGGAAGGCCTCCAGCTTTACTCCAATATTAACTCCTAATTAAGGCCCGCCGTGTTAATGCAAATTTAATGTAATACAAAATTGTTTATTAGGCCTCGAAGTGGGTCGGGTCGCGTGTGATTCACTCCGCGTATGTTCCTGAAAGCAAATAACGCGTTGAACTTTAATAATGAATACGGAATAAATGTATTCGCATATTTAAATCTATACATATAAATAAAATTTAAGTATCTGTTTGTGATATTGTTTTGTATTAGAACTACTGGCTTCTGTTAAGCTTCACAACATGGAAGAAGTCGATGGATGCCAGTGGCTATGTACCGTGCTTTGTGGCATTCCTGGGGGAGAGGGGGGGGGGGGTTGACAGTTAACTTGTAAAGTACACTAATGATGATGAAGATGATGTTTTTAAGACATAAATAAACATTTCTAAATTTTTTCCAGAGACGTGGCAGCTCATGAGGCTAAACGATCGCTGTAAATAGCATATAAGTAATTTTAATTGCTGATTTACCACGTGAACACATGTGAAGTTCGCCAGCACGCATTGGGGCAGCGTAGCGGACATTTACTTGCCCTAAAACCCTCTCAGAAATGAGAGGAGGCCTATATGTATATAGGCTGTGACTTTACTTTACTTTAAATTTTTTGTCTGTCTGTCTGTCCGGCTAATCTTCGGAATGCTGAACTGACTATGATGAAACTTTACGAACAGATGCAATGACAGGAGGGATGTAGGTTATACTTAATCTGAAAAACTTGACGATTTAAAAAATAAACTAAATTGGATGATCTTAAATCTGAACAACCAAATTAATAAATCTTACATAAGCGAAGCCCGGGCGCGTCGCTAGTTTA
Source organism: Parnassius glacialis (assembly GCA_033319125.1). Taxonomy (NCBI): domain Eukaryota; kingdom Metazoa; phylum Arthropoda; class Insecta; order Lepidoptera; family Papilionidae; genus Parnassius; species Parnassius glacialis. The sequence goes on along the minus strand of JAVANC010000011.1, from coordinate 42,799,752 downwards.
TAATATTAATGCACATTGCTTTATTTTGCTGCGATACAGAATGAGTCACATATTGTTGAGTGTTTTTTTTTAAATAAACAAAGGAGATTATTTAAAGATTTACAAGCTGAGAGATAATGCGTTTGCCTCGCAGGAACAAGGACGGGTTATGTTGGTAGAGCCATGGTGCAGCTATATTATGGATGTAACACGAATAGGTCTGCTCGACCAGGGGAGGACCACGCTCTCACAGAATACCAGCGTAAAATAGCATTTTAATGCTGCTGTGTTTCGTATAGTGAGTGTAGAGAACCGGAGATCCTTTTTACTGGAAACGAGGCAATTCATCTTAGCACTCGGTGGAGACAACAAACAATTTTGATTATTAATCGAGGATAGATGTCGATGTGTATGGGCCACAGCATTCACTTACATCAGGTAGTCCACCTGTTCTGACGTACTCGAGATGGTTGTACCACCTTCTTTCGAAAGGTCTTACACTTTCTGACATTTCCGATTTGAGTCTTACGACAAACACTGGATGAAATAGAGAGACTTACACAATGTACAATATATACATGGGAATGAGTATTAAAACAACTTCTTCTTAACTCAATCTTTTTATATTTTCAATATTATATACGTTGGTTGGTTGGCTTAGAAACAGTCGTTTTACGTCTTACGTCTATAATATATAATACAAGGTTATTTTGCAATAACCGGCCAAATTTGCAGAGAAGGTTCGGAATAAGTGATATAGGCAAATTATTAAGAAAATATAAGTAAAAAATCTCCAACATTTTGTCTTTTTATCTTTTAAATTCAAAATGCCTGGTAATGCATTATTTTAACTGATTTTACCGCGCACGCACACATTCGTAAGGGTCGATCGGTAGGCAAAAACGTTGTTGCACATAAATCACATTCAATTTGGGATAATTTCAAATAAAACTAGAAGCTTTATTTACTCGTATTTTCAAAAACTGCAATAACAGTGTATCATTATTTATATGTTTGAACTTAAGTTTAAATTTTGGCTACTATTTGAAAATATACCTGTTAGTAATCTATTCTAAGGTCTTAGGTCTTTAACCTCCGTTCTCATAATACATACAGTATAGTAATAAAATAGGAAGTACTGTTTTATCAAAATTGTTCAAAGATTAAACTATACACTATGTGTCATTTTGGTCTAAAACCGTCTATGCCCCATTATCTCTTATCTTTGCTCGCTGATACTGTACCTATCATTAATTTAACAGTCCATTCCTTTCAATGTCTTATATTCTGTTTCTACATATATATATATAAGACTTCTTTGTGGGATGGTTTACCACCTGCAAATTTTACGGACGTAGGGACCTTCAAGGAACGAGCCTACCTTTTATTTTTAAAAGGCCGCGGTCGACGCTTATCTTCAGGTGAGCCGCATGATCGTTTGTCCCCTCTTATATAAAAAATATGTATAATTATTACAATAACAACTCGTTATGGTCTAAATATATTGCATTATGTTAAATAGTTTTATTACACATTGTGAACAATAAACAATTGAGCGAAAACAGTATACAATTATCAAATTAATATTTTTAGCTACAACAATACGATCCTACATTGTTTACATAAAGCGTAGGGTGTCTCTTTGCTTGGGATTCCCAAGCTAATCTTTTTAAAATTTTTAATATTAATGGACCTATTTTAACCGCACCAAATCTCTAGAGAGTGCAACAGCAACATTGATGGAAGGACAGAAAACAAAAAGACGCACATACGACCATTTTAAATTTATCCGCATATCACAACTACGACAAATTCTAATCATCTACGTTAATATAATCTGTGAGAAAAACGCCTGTGATAAACCGACACCAAGGCGTTTCCGTAAGTGTTCCGTTTAACGAATTTTGGCAAGGAACACTTTTTGAACAACTTTGTGACCGCAATCAAAAAGACAAACGTACGAAGCATTCATAAACAGTTTAACATTTAAAGTTCAATAAGTACACGGAAAATATTTCACTTTGCACTAAATATTTCGTAAAGAACTGGCCTCTAAATTAAAGCAAAATGTCAAATATGGTGGACACATGTCCGGTGTACCTTGTGGCTGTACCCTCGTTGTTAGGGTAAGCATTTCAGGAAACATATTTTCGGACAATAAAATTGGACATGAGTCTCTAACGTTTTAGGGAGGCTATTATGCCTTTGGCTTTGAGAGTGAATGCAAAAATAAAATTACCACTAATGAGAGTCAAACTCCCTAATTTTTTTTAATGAAATAAGCGTGACAAACGATCACACAGTCTGCTTAATGTTAAATATAGAATGCCTCGTTTTCAGAGAAAAGGGTCTCCGGTTCTCTACATTTATCACGAGCAACGAGCATTGAGCTGTTACTTTACGCTTATTTTCTGAGAGCGTGGTCGCGAATTTGCGCTGCAACAGGCTGCAGTGTAGCTTATTCACGTATAAAACGCCCGATAGTTGCATTATTTCAAAACTTTGTACTTATACTTAAAGATACTTTCTATTTTTTTATAAATTTAGAAACCCCTGTTTTTATATTTTGTGAAATATTATTTATTAATTCCCACTGTATTTATTGCTGGTTCATCATCATCATAACCATCATCATTACAGCTTTTCACAAGTCCACTGCTGAACATAGGCCTCCCCCAAGGAATGCCACAAAGCACGGTCCTGAGCCACCTGCATCCATCGACTTCCTGCATGTCTCACCAGGTCATTACTCCATCTAGTGGAGGGTCGCCCTAAACTTCGCCTACCGGTATGAGGCTGCCACTCGAGAAACTTTTTCCCATCGGTTGTCGATTCTTCGAGCTATGTGGCCGGCCCACTGCCATTTCAGTTCACTAATCCGTTGGGCTATAACGAATACTCTGGTTTTACTGCGTATATCCTCATTTCTATGTTTGTTACGCAGAGAAACCCTAAGCATAGCCCTCTTCATAGCTCGCTGAGCGACCTTGAGCGTCTATACTGCCAGCAGTGAAGGCCCACGTCCCAGATCCTAAGTCATCACTTGCAAACGCACTGGTTGCACAATATGGGTTTCAGATTTTGAGGTATACCTGATGAGAAGATGTGTTATAATTTCCCGAACGCTGCCCAGCCAAGTTAATTGCATCTATTGACCTCTCAGTCGAAGTTGGACTTACCTAGTCGGACTATTTATCCCAGGTAAACATGCTTGTCAACAACTTTGAGCTTAGTGCTCCCAACAACTACCGGCATGTGCGTAACATGGACATGAAACATGATCTTTGTTTTGTCCATGTTCATCTTAAGACCTATCCGTTGGGAGACACTATTGAGGTAATTGAACAAAGTGCTTAGGTCCTCCAGGGATTTTGCCATAAGGACTATATCGTTGGCAAATCGAAGATGAGTGATGTACTCGCCATTGATATTGATACCGTATCCTTTCCAGTCCAGTAGCTTGGAAACGTCTTCCAATGCAGCGGTGAAGAGTTTGGGGATATAACGTCACCCTGTCTTGCGCCTCTTTGCAGTAGGATAGGTTTCGTACTCTGATGCTGTCCTAGGATAGCTATCGTAGCCCTGCTGTACAAATACTTAAGCACCGATGAAGGGACTGCAGCACCGCCTGAATTTCAACGGAATAAAAGGCTTTCTCATAGTCCACATACACAAGGCAAAGTGGCAGATTGTACTCTTCTGTCTTCTGTACAATTTGCCGAAGGGTTTATATGTGGTCTATGGTACTAATGCCTTTTCGGAAACTGCTTGTTTGGGAGGTTGGAAGTCTGGAAACAATTCGTAATGACTCTCAAAACCAGCACATGGATGCGGCTGAGAAGGGAAATCGGTCTGTAGTTCTTCAAGAGAGCATTGTCGCCTTTCTTGAAGAATAAGACGGCGCACTTGTGCTCCACGCCTCCGAAATAGTGTGACTATGGAAGAAGGAATTAAGGAGCTTCTGAAGGACTTCAAGTACCGGTTTTCCATCCGCTTTCAGAAGCTGCTGTAATTCCATCCTCACAGGGGGCCTTGCCGTTTTTAAAGTGCTGGAGAGCCATTCTAATCTCGCTCAGACTGACGTCCGGGATATCATTGGAATAGTGTCGGATAAGACTCGCTCTTGGATCGTTACTCACACTTGCGTGTGAAACATGTACAGCTGCTTGTATACCCCAGGTTTATTTTGAACCAGTGGTAAAATTAAATGACTTTTAATAAGTACTCTTGTAATCTGTATTAAATAAAAATGATTACTTTCTATGCTATTCTAATATATTTCGCCATTCTGTTTTTCATTAAATTAATTCAAAGTATTCCTTACGTGTAAACACAATGTTCTTAAAAATAAACAACGCCGGAAGTGTCAAAATGTTTGTCTTATGGAAAAGGTCGAGCAACCCTTTGTTTGAAAAGGGTGTCCTGGCAAATCGAGCAGAATGGTTGGCGAACCTATTCGCAATGTTTCCAGCTATCGCGTGTCACAGGAAGGGAGCCGATGTAAACACAAATTAATTAGTGTCGTATCACACAATCGCTGGCCACTTTCCACCTCGGAGCTTTATCATAATCTTTTGTTCCGCAATTCTCGTTGTGTCCGTCGAGGTCTGATAACTTATTTTAAGTTAAATTAGTGTCCGCTATAACGTATAATTTCCGTTGTTTTGGTTTACACATTTCGTTTTTTTTTTAATTTCGATTAATTCCTGGCTGGATTCCATTCAAATATTTTATTCATAAATTCCTTTGCTAAAAAATGATAATGTATTTTTAAAGAGGACATGTGTACAAAAGTCGTTTTTTAGAATTCGGATATATTCTGCAATCGCTGAGATGAAATTTTGAAAAATATCAAAAACGCTGTTCACCACTTCAGATAAAGTAAGGTCTACATAGTAAAAATGTGAATTTGAATTTTGAATCCACGACTTTGTTACTTTGCAGTCCGTACCATTAGGCTAATGTCACTATCATAATATGAATATTTACTTACGAAAATATTAAAAGGTATGTACGAGTACGTTCCTTTGCTAGACAGAGACCTTTGATTCCTTAAAGAGTTACACTAATTTGTGTTAGTAGACTTCACACGATATCGTCTAGAACTATATCGTCGATTAAGATTAAATCAAAAATCGTTGTCACTCCTAAAGGATGAAGATGGAATGTTTCGTTTTCAGTAAAAAGGGGTCTCCGTATCTCTACACTCACTATACGAAACAGCAGCATTTAGCAGCTGTTTTACGCTGGTATTCTGTGAGAGCGGGGTCTTTTCCCGGTCGAGCCGACCTATTCGTGTTTCGTGCTACGACCATAGCCGCAGCGTGACTCTACCACGTATAAATAAATATATTATTATATAAATACGCATAAAAAATAAAATGGTGTAGTTTTACCATCGTTTATGTCATACCTCAGATAAGATACGTCATTTTTATTATTTACGTGGACATTAGCTAATTAATTTTGATGTTTTTATTATAATGAATTCCCTAAATGTAAAGTCTGATTTCTTTAATTATTTGATTTCGTATTTTTCTCTTATTTTCATTTTAAATTAAAACGTTACCACTGGGATTTTTTCCAGTATCGTGGAGGCAGTTTTCAAACTTAAATTGCACACGGACAAACATCCAGACCTAGAACAATTACCTGTCAGGTCATACAAATACTCGGTCTGTGCCGGATTCTAATCTGCGGCCTTCAACGTCGTAACTCATTATTAAGCCACTGCGCGACGGAGCCATCGAATTTAGAATTTGACTAAAATGTGTTACAAATATGTATAACTGATGGTAAATGGGTGCTGTGGCATAAAGACGCCTACATCTAGCCTCGATTAAGATTGAAATGCATATGCTTTGTGACCCTTGAGTAAGATGGAAAGTTTTGTTAACAGGTAAATAGGGTTTCCGGTACTCTTAACTAACTACGCGAAACACATTAGAATGATTATTTTTCAGCCGACTTCAAAAAAAGGAGGAGGTTTTCAATTCGAATGTATTTTTATATATGTATGTTGATGATTCTTTTTTTATTTGAAAGCTGGTGGCCTAGGGCCCATATAAATTTGATCAAGATCTGACCAGTGGTTTTTGAGTTATCCTTAATAATGCGTATTTAATTGACTTCAACTACATTGATGATGTTCTCATTTTATTTATGTTTAAGTCGGTTGTACAATTTTTTTTATTTTACAGCTTGTATTATGCTGGTATTCTGTGAAAGCGGAGGTACTTGTTACAGTTTAGTGGCGATGTAAGAATATCCACTACCCCATACCATCCCGTACGTGTCTTAAGATTCGACAGAGGAAAATAAATCAGAAGATGGCCAGCAGTGTTCCCTAAGAACAACTAAAAAGTGAAGCACTTCGCTTGGCAACCCGCTTACCACGCGTAGCAAAAACAATATGAATATGAGGCAATCTATGGGGGAGGCCTATCTTCAGTAGTGGACTTTTGATACCCTGTAATGGTAATAATACAATACAACTATACCCATGTATACTTTAACCTAAGATTAAACAAAAACACAAACATAACATAACAATATTTAGGGAGGTTCCTGTATCGATAATAAACTACCCCAGAGCGCCAGAAATCGGTAGCGAAGAAAATCTGTTTGTTTTTTGCAGGTACCTAAAGTACGTAGGGTTTGAAGTTGACCTATTGAACTCCAAACGCTGCAAATGTAAAGAGATCGGATCCTCTATGCGGCATCAGCTTTGTTCTTCAAGGAAACGTAGGACGTATATTCCCGACGTACTTTTATCCAAACATACGCTCTGGAGTTGTATGATGGGCTCCATAATACGAAGAGTTGTTTTGGCGGTCCAACGATGCATACATACGGGTCTCATCTCATCCGACGTCTCTTTTTGACAAGAGTAAACCTTGCGTTTTAGACCTTGTCTTTGGTCACCTCGGGTACAAAACATAGTAACGGTAGTACCTTGAAGTGATCCATTAAAATTAGCGTAAAAAATCCAAGGCCACTTCAGCTGACTGATCCCTTGGGCTGTGTCCGTTATTCTGGTTCTACTGCTGATATCCTCATTTCGAAGTCTATCATGCAGTAGTGAAGGACCACATCCATCCAGTGAGGCATTTCCACGTCAAATTAGAGCAGAACAAATTTTAGTCATAGTATTCGGTTACAAAGTCTATCGAAAGACCGACATAAACAAAATAATTAGGTTAAGTGTATTTTGTTATTATTCGATAGTAGCAACACTTACAATACAATTGAAGGTAGTTTTGCGGTTCCGCTGAATTAACTATCTATACGTGGTAGAGCCACGCTGCAGCTATATTAATAGTACGAATAGTACGAATGGGTCAGATCAACCGGGGAAGGATCGCGCTCTCACAGAATACCAGCGTAAAATAGCAGCCTGACACTGCTGTGTTTCATATGGTGAGTGTAGAGAACCGTAGACCCATTTTACTGGAAAAGAGGCAATCCATCTTAGTCCTCACGGGTTACGACGCATCTGCATTTAGATTCTTTATTGAGGATAAATGTAGATGTCTATGGGTCACAGCAAACACTTGCCATCAGGTGAACTGCTACCCGATTTCGATGATTCTTTTTAGGGTTCCGTACCTCAAAAGGAAAAAACGGAACCCTTATAGGATCACTTTATTGTCCGTCTGTCTGTCTCTCTGTCTGTCTGTCAAGACCCTTTTTCTCAGGAACGCGTGGAGGTATCAAGCTGAAATTCATATTAAATGCTCAAATCTACTGTCCCTTAGAGCTGTCAAAATCAAACTTCTAAGCCAACGCAATCAAAAGATACAGCCGTTTATGCCGCAAATTTTCGATATTCGCAAGGGAATCAAAACCTACAGGGTACTTCCCGTGAACTCAGAATCTTGAAATTTGGTACGAAGCAACGTTTTATAGCACAGATAAAGGAAAAATTGCGAAAAGTATAAATTTTTAGTTACATTATATAATAAAAATATTTTTAATAATTTTAAACTTATATACCTATAGATTTGTTCGGAACCCTCGGTGCGCGAGTCCGACTCGCACTTTGCCGGTTTTTTGTTTTAAAGTTGTTGCTTGTCATACGGTACCATATGAATTTGATCAAGGGTCTGACCAGTAGTTTTTGAGTTATCCTTAATAATTTATATTGAATTCGATTGTACAACATTTTTAATTTTACCATTTGTTTAAAACGAAATACCAGTTCAAATATGTATGAACCATTTAAAGTTTTTTTTTAATTTTAGGTCATCCTAATTTGCTGAATGAACAGTTTGTATTATAAACTGTATTTTTTTTTATAGAATAAGGGTGACAAACGAGCACACAGTCCACCTGATGGTAAATGGTTGCTGCGGCCCATAGACATCTATCCTCTATTACAAATCAAAATGTAGATGCGTTGTCACCCGTGAGGACTAAGATGGAATGCCTCATTTCCAGTAAAAAGGGCACGTGCACCATAATCAAACCAAAACGGATCGTTACGGAGAACGAAAATAGGATTCGGGTTTAAGATGGTAAGCTTTGCATCCAATAAGAAGGGGTAATAATTAAAGAATAAACGTTTCTATTAAATAATGAGTGGAGTGAGTGTCAAAGATGTGACTGCGGAGAGTGCCAGAAAGATCTTATGGCTTTCGATATATAGTAATATACCCTTCTTTTTACCATAGCTGCCGAAAACCATAACTGTTCTACGTGGTAGAGCCTTGCTGCAGCTTTATTATGATCGTAGCACGAATGGGGCGGCTCGACCGGAGTAGGACCACGCTCTCACAGAATACCAGCGTAAAATAGCAGCTTAATGCTGCTGTGTTTCGTATGGTGAGTGTAGAAAATCTGGAGACCCCTTTTAATATCAACCGAGGCTGTCCATCTTAGTCCTCAGGGGTGACTACGCATCTGCATTTGATTCCTAATTGAGGATAAATGTAGATGTCTATGGGCCACAGCATCCACATCCTTATTCTATAAAAAAAATCGAACCTGTGAACATTTGCCTGACATCCAGGCTGATTGACAAAGAATGCTTCATGTCATTATGCCCTTAGCCTTAAGTTTTTTAAATAAATAAATAATATAAAGAGGTCTGCTTTGGTTTACAATGCACTTAATCTCAATTTATTTCGCCTTATCTTATCTCATCTCGTCTCATTTTATCTTATTTCATTTAATCATTTTCTACCGTCAAGCAACATACATCCAATGCTGACAAATGAATTCTTACCATTTTAATGCTCAGTGGAGACAACTGACAACATACATGTATGTTTTATATGTTTGAAGTTGATCGCAGGTGCTCATGTGTCACAAATCGTCACGTGAATCATTAGCTCGTTCGTTTTCTTAAATATAAGAAATGCAATCCTGCCTTTTAAGTATTTCTTAACATTTTCTGAGGTAATGATGTACAACGCCTCGTAGGTCTGATGATCATCCCATCGGACTATGTGCGCGATGGAACAGAGAGTGCAACGATGTAAGCTATCGCACGATAATTATATCTTGCGTGGAGGCCGAAATTCGGTTATCAGATACCCCAGATAAAGTCTAGGGGCACGGTAGTGCCCCCGCCAAGTCGATAAAAAAGCGTCATGGCCGTACCATCCTTTTCTCGAAGCAGTTCAGGCCATTTTCGAAACCCTATAACTTCGTTGTGGATAAAACTAGAAACCTGAATTTAATTGAAAATTTTTGTAATTAGCTAACCTGACAACATTTTATAGTGACCATATCGATATTAAAAATCTTTCACGTTTTAAATAAGTAAACTGACTTGGCAATCGCACTAAACAATCTAATTTAATATAATATGTATTACTTGAGAGATACATTGTGTTTCATGCGATGTCCAAGCCAATCTATTTATTAAACATAAAAGATTTTTAGTATTGATGTGGTCACTATAAGATGTTGTTAGGTTAGCTAATTACGTAATAACTTGAGACAGAAGGACCCTTAAGTAGGGACTGAATAAATTAACCGACTCGGTATTACATGGATCTCACAACTTTTTACGGTAAAAGAACTGAGTTGCGAGACTTGGTTTTTTTTACAAGTTATGTTTTTGATGGTATATTATGTTCTAACAAGATCAGGTTTCTTTACTATCCTAATTATTAATTTTAATATATTCAATATTTATTGACATAATTATACTAATACTAAAAACTTAAACTATCATACAATACTACTCCGGGCGGTACAGTGCCAAGAACGCTGGCTGCGTTTCCTTGCTGAATTATGTTCTTGATCGAATATATTCTAAGTCCACGGAGGTCACAAAGGCATCTGCCGCCTTCTTTATGTACTTCTGCTTAAGATTTTTATTATTTATCAAAAGATTATAAATTGCTTAAGGGAAATAAAGTGTGTTGCGTTCGAATTTGTTTGCAGGTATCACAGAATACCATCGTAAAATGGCAGCTTGACACTGCTGTGTTTGAGGTGAGTGTAGAGAACCGGAGACCCATTTTACAGGAAAAGAGGCATTCCATCTTAGTCCTCACGGGTGACAACGCATTTGCATTTTGATTCTTTATTGAAGATAAATGTTGATGTCTATGGGCCACAGCAACCACTTACCATCAGGTGGACTGTGTGCTCGTTTGTCACCCTAATTCTATAAAAAAAAAAGTTGAACTCTATCCTATAAAAAGGTGTCTATGGCTGCAATAGCCACTTTCCATAATTTGAACTGCAATTTCGTTGGTCACTTCATCATCATCAATCTAATATATAAAAATTAAAATTTGTTTGCTCGTATTTTATGCGCTGCAATTAACTTGCAGTACGTATTGTACTGACAAATTTATATAAATTTATCATTCAATGAATATATTATCATTCCTAATTAAACAATATACCTCTTCCATATTTAAAACCACATTTTCACAATTATTACTTCAGCCGCAGCCAAGCGCCAGGTACCAGCTAGCTTTGTATAAAAAATAGTAATTATAGACCTATTCCACACACCAATCGAAACAAAGTAGTAGCGCTTCTTTAGGGCGGTGTTACCTTCTTCCCTGGCAAAGTTGTAAGCCTGAAACAGTCTAGTTGAAGCGTGATCCAACCAGAGTAAACCACCAAATTATTTCGCGTTTTAAAGACCTGAATTAGAGTCATTCACGTTTGCGCTGCGTTACACAATAACGTATCGATTACAAAGCAAATTGGTGACCAATGTCACGTTGTCTGTTATGCAATATGTTAAATGAGCGTCGTGTTTTGATACGAGGCGTTTTCTGCGAACAACATGGGTCCCTTACAAGGTGAGAATACATTTATAAGTTAAACGAGATATCGGTTGAGATGTTCCGATACCACCAAAGTGTCGATACTATCTCAAATGAGTTCTATAAAATTACATATGATACTATACATGTGAGTACTTCAAAAGTGGTCTACTTGGTCAAGTAGAAATAATGTGAGGAATGTGTGATAAAGCAAATTTATGTTGCAGAAGTGAACGGCAGAGCTGACAAGGGATGCTCTAGAGGGAAGTTTATCGATCGAATTGGCGATATATTGAAGATTGGCCAAATTAAGAGTCGCCACTCACGTAAGCGTATATGGATGTGAAGGAGGCGAGAGCGGTGTGTCAGGGTCGTGCTTAATGGAAGTCCGTAGTCTCTGCCTATCCCTCTGGATGACGAACGTCAATATTTATGTAATGTATGTATGTTTACGTACTTTAAAAGTATCGATACTGACTAATATAGATACTTTTTCAGTATTCTATGTCAATGACGTAAAACGTATGTATGTATTTACTTCAAATTATCGATAGTTACATATATCGATAATTTTAATTCTTATGGCAATGTAGTAACACAAAAGTGTATGAATTGACGTGATATGTTAGTTGTTTATTTTAAGTATTTAAACATGGTAAATAAACCAACAGACTCTTGGCAAGAAGCACATATTGCACGATACAATATATACATTCATTATGACCGAAGAGCGTACGATGGAAGAGGATGGAGGAAGCTCGGGGATTGAAGGCAGTACTATATGGGTCGGCTCGACCGGGGAGCAACTACGTTCTTACAGAATACTAGCATAAAATAGTGGCTTAATCTTGCTGTGTTTCGTATGGTGAGTGTACAGAACCGGAGGTCCTATTTACATAAAACGAGGCATTTTGATTCTTAATCGAGGGTAGATGTAGATATCTAAGCGCCGCATCATCCACTTACTATCAGGTGAACTGTGTATTGGTTTTCCTTAAAAAAATTCATTTCTTCACTATTTTTAAAAGATTTCTTCCTATATCGAGTAAGTATCGAAAAATTATTCGATTTTAAAAGTACTCGGTATTAAAACAAAAGTATCGAATACTCATTCAACGAATCATCCCTAGTCATCGGCTTATTTACTTGTAAGCACACCTTGAACCGAGACAGCTTGACGTCATGTTCGCGTGTCTGTTTACAGGTTTCATAACATCGCATGACCTGTGGCATGACTCGAAAATACTTCTGTAAGTTAATACTGGACAAACAATTGTGTATAATAGCAAATTTATATCGCCTACGTAAGTTAATTGCTGGGCACATGCTTGCTCTTCTTTTTTTGCGTAGAGATATGTCAGGAACAATACTTAATAGAATCAGGCGTCACTTTGTGGAAAACTTTTATACGTGGTAGAGCCATGCTGCAGCTATATTAGTAGTATAATTGTAGCACAAATGGGTCGGCTCGACCGGGGAGGGACCACGCTCTCATACCACCGACCAGAGTAAAATAGCAGCTTAACACTGCTGTGTTTCGTATGGTGAGTGTAGAGAAACGGAGACCCTTTTTACTGGAAAAGAGGCATTCCATCTTAGTCCTCACGGGTGACAACGTATCTGTATTTTAATTCGCAAACGAGGGTAGATGTAAATGTCTATGGACCACAGAAACCACTTACCATCAGGTCGACTGTGTGCTCGTTTATCACCCTATCCTATAAAAAAATCATTATATTAAAGATGTTAAAAATTAATTAGCTTAGAGCCGCGTAATAAAATAAAAAAGTGTCTTACTTGTTTAAAGAGTACCTTTCGCATACCTGTCACTACTAATCCCAGCAAGACTACTCCAAACATCACTACACTAGGAAAAACACACCATTGACGACAATACGACACGTGCTTCGCCTCTTTGCGGTCATCCACCGCAGAAGCTACGAAGAACGAGTAGCCATACTAGTTGCGATTTGCAATTATATGGGACATATACTTGGAATATGTTGTATTCTCATGACTCAGTCATGCAAACTGATATCTCAGACATGCAGGATTTTTAAGATGTTTTATTTTAATACTGAGCATAATATGTAATCAGCACTTAGAACTGCAAATAACAATTTAATTGCTGCAGGTGAGGATTTGTATTGTTTGCGGCAGCATCATGTTCTTTTTTTATTTTTTATAGGATAAGGGTGAGAAACGAGCACACAGTCCACCTGATGGTACGTGGTTGCTGCGGCCCATAGACATCTACATCTATCCTCTATTACAAATCAAAATGTAGATGCGTTGTCACCTGTGAGGACTAAGATGGAATGCCTCATTTCCAGTAAAAAGGGCCCCCGGCCACCTGCACTCACCAAGTGAAACGCAGAGGTAAACCTCTACTTCACGCTGGTTTTCTGTTCATCTTGCAATTAAGTTCGTGAAGGAGCCAAGCTGCAGCTATGTTATGGCTGTAGCACGAATAGATCTGCTCGACCGTGGGAGGACCACGCTCTCACAAAATACCATCGTGATATAGCACCTTTATGCTGTTGTGTTTCGTATGGTGAGTGTAGAGAACCGGAGACCATCTTAGTCCATCTTAGTCTTTAGGAGTATCACGCATCTGCATTTTGATTCTTAACTTAGATGTGTATGGGCCGCAGCTTTCACATACCATCAGGTGGACTGTGTGCTCGTTTATCAGGCTCATTCTTTAAAAAAATGCTAATACTTTGCTGGAATTCTGTGAAAGCATTTCTTAGGTCGGGCTGGATAATTTGTGGTGCAGGCATGATACATGGCAGCATGGCTCTATCACGAGTAAAAAGATTGTAATTAGATCATTTATTAATTATTTCTTTCCTATAGATTGGCTCTTTTTTCTCGTGTTCTTTTTTTAAGGAATGGGTGACAAACGAGCACACAGTCCACCTGATGGTAAGTGGTTGCTGTGGCCCATAGACTTCTACATTTATCCTCAATAAAGAATCAAATGCAGATACGTCGTCACCCGTGAGGAGGACTAAGATGGAATGTCTCTTTTCCAGTAAAAAGGGTCTCCGGTTCTCTACACTCACCACGCGAAACACAGCAGTGTTAAGCTGCTATTTGACGCTGGTATTCTGTGAGAGCGTGGTCCTTCCCCGGTGGAACTGACCTATTCGTGCTACAACTATACTACTAATATAGCTGCAGTATGGCTCTACCACGTAAAGTAGTGTTCTGGCGGTGTATATTCACTACCACATATCATCTCTTGGCTGTCGTAAGAGGCGATAAAGGGAAACAATTTAGAAAATGGCCAGTAGCGTCTTCCTAATAACAACTGAAAAACTGCAGTTGCTAACCCGCTTGCATAGCGTGGCATCTATGGAAAAATCCCCCATGAGGCAGTCTATATCGGAGGCCTATCTTCAGCAGTGAACTTTAATAGGCTGTAGCGGTAATGGTATAGATTGGCTCATAGGGAGATATTTGCTATAGCTACCACTCTCTTGAGTTTTAACAACCTACTTCTTCATTCCACGGTCACCCCATGCGGCACTCATCCGCGGTAGTAGATATATGTACCAGAATATGGCTATAATATGGTTCTATAACGTTAATTCAACAGTGGTAGAGCCACGCGGCAGCGTTTGCTGTCGCACGGATGGGCCGGCTCGAACCGGGGTGGTACCACGACGTCACAGAAAACCAGCGTGAAGTAGAGGTTTACCTCTGCGTTTCGCTTGGTGAGTGCAGGTGGCCGGAGGCCCTTTTTACTGGAAATGAGGCATTCCATCTTAGTCCTCACGGGTGACAACGCATCTACATTTTGATTTATTAGATATATATAGATATATATTATATAATATATATGTATAATAATAGATATATAATATATATATTAGATATTTATAATAAAGGATAGATGTAGATGTCTATGGGCCGCAGTAACCACTTACCGTCAGGTGGACTGTGTGCTCGTTTGTCACCCTAATTCTATAAAAAAAAAAAAGTTGAACTGCCGGCTCGTTTTATGCCTAAATAATCAAACGCTACTCAATTTTAAGACGGCCCTTAAGTCTCGTGGTGTCACAGTCACTTTGAATTAATCATTAAAAAAATAGGTATTGAAGGTATTAATTTAACACTCACACCTGGCAGAAAACGAGACCTACAGGTCCTGGCGAGTAGTTCGCACATAATGTTAACCTAAGATAGTAGTAAACAGTTAATACCAACCGGCGACAAACAGCGCATAAATTAATAAATATGGTGTGTTGCTGGAGGCCCAATCCTTCTAAATAAAGGTAGCTTTACATTGGGTTAGTTATTGGCGTAAATCCTTTGGCAATATAGCACTTATTCCGTACTTCTATTGTATAAAATGTTTTTTTTATGAAATGTGTTTTAATTGTATAAACGGTTAATGTAGCTAAGACTATTCAGTTATGATTTAAAATAATACAGGTGGATGTTGTCGATTTGCGTATCTCTCTCACAATGTTCTTCATTTCCGCGCTAACAGTACCGACCTCATCTAAACTCTGCAGTCTGTATCTATTAGTTAGGGTTTTTTCGAATGCCTCACGATTGCTGGATCAATATATCTTAACAAAGATTCTTCCCCTGGGTTTTTTCTCTTTTCATGAATTTACAGGCTTCTTTTGTTTGATCGTGATTTTCGATCGTTAATATGAACTTGTTTTGGGGTTAAAACTGATCGCTATATCAAAATATTAATCACGAAAAATTATTACGATTGAATTTTTTCACGATAAATTATTACGATTGAATTGAGTTAGTTCCTTCACAAGTTTAGGTAGCCCTCCCTTTCGGAAAGATCTAACTAGCCTACAAGCGGGTGGTCGATAGGTGGTGGGTTTGGTGATAAGCTATAGCGTCTTAACTATATATTACACAATATTACTAAAGGTAACAATTTAAGCAAGTTAATTTATGAAATAAAAGTTCTTTTACTAATTTTATCGCGTTTAATTGTTTGACGTTTCGGGTGCTTTCCAGTACCCACCGTGCAGTGGTTGAAATATTAAAGTATCTAGAGTGCCATTTCAACACACTAAAAATATCATTAAAATCGGTCAAGCTGTTTTTGAATTTTACTAACGGACAGCGATACAAAGCGTTTTAAAAATAGGTCAAAGAAATATCTGAATCTAACTTACTAGTAAAGGATAAAAATTTAGGACTCTGGATGAACGTAGTCGGGAGCTGTGTAATAGAGTGTCTGCTAAACCTTTATCTTTGTGCTGCCAGAGTGTTTCAATTTTTTTGCCCGTCTCATGTTGCACCATTGATCGCTAGAATTAGTTGAAAATAATTTCACTTAGCGGCCAGCCTCCGCAGTCTACTTCACCTGACGATGCCTCGTGTAGTGCCGAAACACGTGTCGTATTTTCAAGAGTGGTGTGTCGTGCCTAGTGTGGTAGTGCTGGGAGTAACGGCGACGGGTATAGTGCGCGCGACTGAGGGAGGGTGGGAGGTCCCCTAGGGAGGGTGGGAGGTCCCCTTAAAACTGGGCAGGACACATCATTTTCTTTCTTTACGCGGAAATAAGCAAATTAGTTTATAAAAATCCCAAAAATAATTTCGGAAAATATTAGTTTTAGATGTAACTATTAAATTATAAACGCATTAAATCTTACGTTGTAATAAATCAAATCTATGCGGCGACCTTCGTCAAAAACGAGACAATGCTAAACGCTGAATTCCATAAATGTTTTGAAACAAAGTTATTACTAGGAAAGAAATTTTAATGTAAAGGCCACTTTAAATATTAATTATAATCTTAAAAGTTGTCACATAATTGTTGCAAATCATCGGATGTTACAATATTTAGGAATGATCATGATAATGGTCGCAGATTTTAAGTTACTTAGACCTTTCGAAAAGTGAAAACGTTTCTTACATTCATCCTCCTTTTTCAATAAATAATTCTCACTTCGTCACGGGGGAATGAGGTGATTGACGTCCCGATGTCAGAATTAACCCGGAGTTCCTTCAGCTTTTTAATTATTAATTTTGGTCCGATCTACACAGAATTAACTTATTGTGTCTTCAATTAGGATGTTTTTTTAATTTAAATAGCCTCACGTAACATTCTTGGCAGGAATCGATGTTCTTTCGCAAGAATTCGTGGTCTATCATATCTATTGTAATGGTGGGGGCCATCAAGGATATGATCACAAACTGCGGACAGTGTTTGCAGTTATATGGTGTTTATAGATGGTTTTGCTTGCTCTGTATAGCTGTATTAAATGTGTAGTGTTCGCGTAAATATAAGAAATCATTAAGCAAAATGTTGCGAAAAAGGATGGCAGAGTTGGCAAGGGATGCTCCAGACGTAAGTTTAGTGACGAAATTGGGGATATATTTAAGATTGACCAAATGATGAGTAACCCTAAAGTTCGAGTATTTATGCGTAGGTATATGGACGTGAACGAGAGAGCTGTGTGAGGATCGTGCCGAATGGATGTCCGCAGTCTCAGTTTCTATGTATGTTGAAAGTTATTTTGATAGTTTTCAGTATAAATAATCGGTGTATATGAACTTACGAGGTAGACTTGCCCTCTAGAGTCGAGAGTTTGAATGTGCCCGTGATCGAGAACATATTTGTATATTTGTAACGTTTCTTGCTTCTCGATTTTAGGGTTCCTGTCTATGGTGAGGTTTCACGCGTATTTAGGTGCGCTGGTGGTAGTCCAAGCGTTTTCCGACTATGTAGGTTCAAATCAGTCACTCTATAAAGAACAGGCACTAGTTGACTGGCAACAGTAACTAGTCTAATGTAAGCCTGCCCTAAAATCATAAAGTTTTTGCTCGCTCGTAAACACACGACTCTTGCAACATCTACATAAGTATTACTCTGTTGTTTTTACAGTACGCCATATTTGATTTTAAAACATACGTTGAGAGTAATTTGTTGTCAGTAATTAATTATACTATTAACTATAATAGGCATAGTTATTTCTTTGTGTGTTATCTCATGTTCTTTTTTATAAAGTCACGCCTTTGTCCATCGTGGATAAGCAGTATATTAATAATAGTTAATTTTTTGTCGATGCACTTTTTGGTTATTCATTCATCAGTCCATTGCTGAACATATGTCTTCTCTATATGGGGGGATATTTGCCAGAGTTTTCAAACGGGTTGGCAAACGCAGTTTTCTTATTATGTTCACTTGTTTTGAGGATTGTGGTTTTTTATAGAATAAGAGTAACAAACGAGCACACAGTCCATCTGATGGTAAGTGAAAAAAAAACGTTACCCCCCATACTAGGATTTTCTCCTGTATCGTGGAGGCAGTTACACATATCAATACCACAGGAACAAACATCCAGACCCGGAACAATTATTTGAAGGCCATATTATAAATACTTGTTTCGTGCGAGATTTAAACCCGTAGTCGTCAGCGCCGCAACATGGCCGCAACTCATTTTCTGAACCATCATTTTTTTAACTTTTAATTGTCTTATTGGTCTAATAGTTGTAAGCACAACTGCTAATCACATGATCCTGGGTTGAGACCTCTTACCAAAACCAAATATTTGGTTTTACTTTGTCGAGAAATTCGAAGTAGCAGCCCGGAGTCAGGAAGTTGACGGTAATTCACCGTCGTGTCTCGGAAAGTACGTAACGCCGTTGGTTCTGCATCTGATATCTCTCCGGTCGTGTTGGATTGTTGTCCCATTGGACTATGAGAGTATGAGAATAGCGAGTGCACCTAGGTCACAGACCATATACACGTTCTTTTCAGGCCTGTCCTTTCGCTGGACAGAGGTTTTTTGCGAACCAGTAGTAACAGTAAAAAAATAAATTTAATAAAAATTACATGTAATCTATATTGAATATAATTTAAAATTAAAAACTTTGTCCAACCGATTTCTATATACGAGGGGTGACCCAAAAGTAGTGATAATGAAAATAAACCTAGCAAGCTAACAGCATAGCAAAGTGGCGAAGCAATCAGCTTTGTAGCGGTTTCTAACTGTTGCCGTTGAGCAACCAGTTTCAAAATAGGAGGTTCAGATGCCTGGGTGATCAGTAATTGATTGCTGGAAACAGAATTTGAAAATTCGAAACCGTTCTCGAGATAATCGTGGGACAGACGGACGGACAGACGGATAGACGGATAGACGGACAGACGGACAGACGGACAGACATCTTGAAATCAATAAGTGACTTCGCAAGCTTCGCCACTTAATAAAACACGGTAATTAAAGTTAAAATAATAATTTATTTTTCTACATAGTCTCCTAACAAATCAATACATTTAGTCCATCTTTTCACTAAACCCAGGATTCCCTTTGAAAAAAATTCTTTGTCTTGACCCTCCCAAAACGTTTCAACAGCGGCCATTACTTCGCTATCGTCTTTGAATTTCTTGCCTCGGAGGCGTTCCTTGAGCCGAGGAAAGAGGTAGAAATCACTAGGAGCTAGATCTGGCGAATAGGGAGGGTGTTCGAGCAGTTCGAATCCCGTTTCTCGAATGGCAGCCATCGCAACTGCGGTTTTGTGAGCCGGTGCGTTGTCTTGGTGAAACAGCACTCCAGCTCGCAATTTGCCGCCTCTTTTTTCCTTAATGGCCCCCCGTAATTTTCTTATTTGTTCTGCGTAGTAAGAGCCCGTAATAGTGGCTCCCTTTTCCAAATATTCTACCATAATTATGCCTTGAGCGTGCCAAAAAACAGATGCCATAACCTTTCCCGCCGAACTTGAAACTTTGAATTTCTTTGGCGTCGGTGAGGAGGCTCGCTTCCAAGTCATCGATTGTTGTTTTGTTTCAGGATAAAAATGGTGGATCCAGGTCTCGTCCATAGTCACAAAACGTAACAAAAATTTTTTTTGATCTGCTTGGAGCTTTTCGAGATTGACCCTCGAAATGTCAACTCGATTTTTCTTTTGCTCGTCGGTTAATATTCTGAGTACCCATCGCGCAGAGACCTTTTTCATATGCAACTCGTTCGCAAGGATTCTTTAAACGCTGCCATATGAGATCCCTGTGACCTCAGCTACATGCCTGATGGTCACTCTTCGATCTGCCAACACAACATCTTCGACTTTTTTCACGTTGTCTTCACTGAGGGACGTGGATGGGCGTCCTTCGCGATGTTCATCTTCAGTGGATGTTCTGCCCAGTTTAAACTCCTTGGCCCAGCGTGCAACTGTAGAATATGGAGGAGCAGAGTTCCCCAATGTTTCCACTAAGTCACTCTGTATGTCTTTTAAAGACATTTTTTTCAAACAGAGGTATCTACTTGATGACAGCTCTAATTTCGTTTTTCTCCATGTTGATGTTATCCCTTTGACAGTTCGTATTCAAATTAATGTATCTCCTGGAAATCGTGATCTATTTATATGATTTTTTTAGGCTGACGTAGTGAGTATATAAGCAAGCAAAAAAATTTTTTTTTGGATTTTTATGCGGACCTGAAGTAACCGATTATCATTACTTTTTGATCACCCCTCGTATATTATTAAGGATAACTCAAAAACTATTGGTCAGACCTTGAGCAAATTATGGGACCACATGACAAGCAACAGCTTTCAGATAAAAAAAGAATCATCGAAATCGGTTAACCCAGGAAAAGTTATTAGGTAATACATAAAAAAACATACAGTCGAATTGAGTACCTCCCCCTTTTTTAAGTCGGTAGAAAAATATATTCTGTACTATTCTTTGCAGATGCCTAGGCTCTGAGACTGGCGTCCGTGTCTGAAATTCAGCCTGGGGGATGTAATTTTTTTTAAGATGCGTCACTCGTAAACAAACACTAGAATTTTCTTCTGTATCATGAATTCATCCTACATACAATTATTTTTCATTTGTAATGGCATTGACTATATGGCATTTAGCCAATATATACATAAATCACACATGAACAAACATCCACAAATGAAGCAAACATAACAAGTTGTGGATATATTATATCATCAATTTAATATGTTTACCTCATCTGCCCCTGAATAAAAAAACATGTAATTTATTTATTAACAAATAATGTAGTACCTGAGCGATCGAGGTTTTTAGGCGTTAAAAACATATAATTTTGACTCGAATGAAATAAATCTACATAAAAGTAGTAAAAAATCAATTCTAAATATAAAATTTCACCCAAGCCGATTTCTTGATTCGGTAAAAATGAAGATTATAATATACTATATGTGACATTGTTCGCACTTAAAATTAAAGACAGAAGTATAAGAAGGAATTAAAAAAATTATATGAGTAAATAATATTAACAAGCAGTCTTCGACTAACATATTAAATATTGATAATATGTATACAAGAATTGCTGATTTAAAATATAAAAATAATAGAATACCCATTTAATAATAATGAAAGAGAAATAAGTAATTAAAATTCAAATGCATGTTTATTTTTCTAAATTAGCAATGAAAACACAATATTATATAATGGTTTTTGGCAGCGCTGTCGTCACGCCACAAGCGAAACATACCGAAGCCTAAATCGCGATATCAAAGTTTCGAAGTTACTGTGCTATATATAGAACAGCTCCGAAATAACAGGGGGAGCGTTGGCCGCTCCCCGGGCTGAATACCTTGCCAGGCGGGAGATTTCTTGTTTTCCTTCCACGGCCAAAGTTAAATTTTTAGAAGCAAATCTGTCATAATTGTCGGTTAATATCTATGGCTAATGGTATGAGATACTTGAGCAAATTTTATTTTAAAGGCTCGCAGAGTGGCGATGTGAAACTGTTCACCACCCATATCGCCCCATGAGTGTCGTAAAATGCAACAGAGAGAAACAAACCAAGAGATGGGCAGCGGCGTCTTCCTAATAATAAATAAAAATAAAATAATGAGGTTGCCAACCCGCCCGCCAAGAGTGGTAACTATAGGAACTATAGGAATACTATGAGAAAGCCTATGTTCGGCAATGGACTGATAGGCTCTCTAATGTAACTGTTTATTGTTTCAAATAATTAAATAAAATCAAAAGCAGAAACAATTATTTGTAACACTTCTTCCGTGTGGGATTTCAACCCGTAACCCTGGATCCATACAACCGTTGTTTGTACTTGTATGTGTATAAATTTACCTTGATTGAAATATCTATGCAAGAACAAGTCGAGGGCGAAAGTGCTATGCCTAAGCGAGAAGCTGAGGGAATACGCAATCATACTTTCACTGAATGCACTTTCTTATTTTAACACTTGTTTTAAATTATCCGCGGGTACACATGTTGCGATTAACGCCTGATACGTTTAGCTCTAATCGTGAATATCTCTGATGCATTACTTGATTAGAGTAGAAACTTTGTCTGCAATTGTGTAATACACAATAGTGTACGTGGTAGAGCCACGTTGCAGCTATTTTATGGTTATAGCACGAATGGGTTGGATCAACCGGGGTAGGACGAAGCTCTCATAGAATACCAGCGTAAAATAGCAACTTAATTCTGCTGTGTTTCGTATGGTGATCCGGAAACCCTTTTTATTATCTTAGTCCTCAGGGGAGACAACGCTTCTGCATTATCGAGGATAAATGTAGATGCCTATGGACCACAGCATCCACTTACCATCAGGTGTACTGTGCGCTCGTTTATCACCCCTATTCTATATAAAAAGCAATATTTTGTTCTCTTACATGCGTAAATTAAAATTACAACATGGTTTTTAAAGAACACCGAATCCTTCCTAGGATATTATTTGCGAGGTTATTGATATTAAAAAAATCCTAATTTCAACAGAAAAGATAGTTGAGTGCCTATCCAATCTGTATATGTAAAATACTCGTAAAATCTTTTAAAAATCAATTGCCTTGTTTTAGTCTCGTAAAAACTCGAAAATCTCAACTCGATTTTGATGAAATTTTTTGTGCGTGATCAGGACTCTAGCCGTGGATCCCTGAATGTTTTAGGAAAGAAATGGACCCGATAAGTGGCTCTGTTGTCGAAATTCAGAAATAACCTGTGCGAAGCCGGAGCTGATCGCTAGTAATTACTAAAATGAATCCCTACCCAATCATTTAAAATACGCAACTGCAAGTCTTCAAGATCGGACCAAAAATTTATAATTTTAAACTGAAGATAACCATGATAGAACTGAAACATTGAACACCTCAGCCTCCCCACCCCCTCCCCAGTAACATGGGTGCCGTAAAGTACTCGAAACGTCACTACTATAAATAAGTTTAACAGTGGTAGAGCCACGCAGCAGCTCTCTGCTGTCGCACGGATGAGCCGGCTCGAACCGGGGTGGTACCACGACCTCACAGAATACCAGCGTGAAGTAGAGGTTTACCTCTGCGTTTCGCTTGGTGAGTGCAGGTGGCCGGAGGCCCTTTTTACTGGAAATGAGGCATTCCATCTTAGTCCTCATAGGTGACAACGCATCTGCATTTTGATTCGCAAACGAGGATAGATGTAGATGTCTATGGGCCGCAGCAACCACTTACCATCAGGTGGACTGTGTGCTCGTTTGTCACCCTTATCCTATAAAAAAAAGTCAATATACGCGATAAAATACAGCGTTTATAAGTCCCACAGCTGGACACATGTTTCTCATACCTGGAAGGGATTCCACGGTAGAATTAGTATAACAAATATCTATTAGGGGCGACGTTACTAATAACTCTCTTATTTTTTAGATGTAGTCAATCCCAGAGATAAGAAAAAATTATTTCAAGTCAATGTAATATATTCAATATAGTCAATTGTAATGTAAATGACAAAATCGGAATACCATCTGGAACAGACCTCATTTGAAAACTTAAACTATACTGAACTAAAATATACAGTGTAGTGGCGGTGTAAGGATAGCTAGTACCCCACATCGTTCCGAGGGTGCCGTAAGAGGCGGAAGAGGGAAAATAAAACAGCAGATGGGCAGCAGCATCTTCCTGAAAATAACTCATAATATTAAAAAATGTGGTTGCCAATCCGCCTGCCAAACGTGGCAACTGTCTCAAAGTTCCCCCTATTAGGCAATCTATGAGAGAGGCCTATTTGCCTATAATGTGCCTGTAATGGCGAAGGTGATAAACCTTGCTATCAGTAAAGGTTTTTTTTATCACTGGCTTTACGGCTCGGGATTCTAGCCCTTCTGAGCCTGAAGTTACAATGTATAATTATTCTTCGTAGTACACTGCTTCACAATATGTTGATGCGTCACATTGTACAGCCCCTGGGAGATTTTGACGGTAACTTGAGCCAGCAGACAGCTGGCAGTTGGCAATGGTATCTCAACGCGCCTAAGCAACCAGACACCTTATCTTAGAATCACATCACCATCAGAGCACATGTTTCACCGTTTCCACTAGTAGTTCACATGCGCAGACACTTAATACACAAAATCGCACCACTTTTACGTTTTTTAAGTTAAAATCCACTTCAAACGAATGGAACTGAAAAGTAGTTGAGGAGCGCCATTGTTAAAGATGTTAAAAATGAATTAGCTAAAAACTTAGCGGTCGATCACCGCAGTCTATTTAACCTGATGATGCCTTGTTTAATGGAGAAAACACGTGCTCTATTCTCGACGGTGGTGTGCCTTTCTTAGTGTAGTGGTTTTTCTTAGGTAGTGAGTTTTCTTACGGCGGAACTTCTCTTTCTAAATTCAATATTTTTGCTAGTAAGATCAAATTATCATCCCCGTGTTCATAGTTTACAGTAAAATAATAAATCAAAAAAGTCAACGCAGTTCGCGACAATAGTCAGGTAGTCACGAATCCCTAATAATAATTAACCGAAATCACGTTAAACTTAACCGGCAAGTTGAACCTTTCGTATGTAGGCCACTCCCTCGACATTTACAAAGGTTACTTTGAACTTTTGGTTTTACGCAAAGCGGCCGAGCTCCTCACGGAAATTGCTTCGGCAGCCCGACAGATCATAAATCAGATGCAAGGCGCCCGGGCCTATTTCCACTTCATTGCTCGCGAATCACTTTCAGGGTTGTTTTGGAACTCAGAGCTGTCGATATTTTTCTCGAAACGCATTAAGAATTAAAAGAATTTTGTCAGTTTAATGTAACTTGTTTTATCAACGTCGTAGAGGCAAGCTGCAGCTATATTATTATGGTTGTAGCACAAATAGGTCGGTTTGATTGGAGTTCCTACACAAGGAGCGTGGTAATCCACGCTCTCGCAAAACACCTAAGTACTAAAATAAATAAGTACGTTTATCCTCCAATTTTTAAATATAAAGAGTCTGAAATATATTATTGTATACCAAGGTAAAATAGTAGCTTAATGCTGCTGTGTTTGGTATGGTGATGGTAGAGAACCGAAGACACTTTTTACTTTATACGGGCCATTCCGTCTTATTCCTCAAGGGTTAATCGAGGAAAACCTAGATTCACTCACCATTCAGATGGATTGTGTGCTCATATTATACCCTTATTCTATAAAAAAATAGTATCCTAATAGGTAAATGATGATGCGGTCGAAGATGATTATAAGCTGTTATTTAATAAAAAAAGTCCCGCTGGGTTTCTTGCTGGTTCTTCCCAGGACAGAGGTTTCTTTTCGAACCAGTGGTAATTAAACAAAAGAGTGACTTTCAATAAGTATTATTTATAATCTATATTGAATAAAAAAGTTTCTGTTTCAGTTAATGTTTCTGATGGCGAAGCACACTGGCTTGACTTAACTTAATTTACATAGTAGAACTACGTTGCAGTTACATTATAGTTGTAGCACGAATGGGTTGGATCTACCGGGAAAGGATTGCGCTCTCACAAAAAAAAAACTTGCGTGAAATAGCAGCCTCATGTGACTGTTTAATATGCTTAGTAACTTTGATTACCTTATTGGTACCACCTTACATAGCTGCGGCATGGCTCTACCACGTGGTAGATAAACACTGGCTTTTATTAATAAAAAAATGTTTTTATGTCTTTCGCAATTTAACATTGAACTTTTAGACGCCTTAAAATTCATTATGCGTTGAAGCCAACAAAATAATTATGATTTCGAATTTGACTTTCTAATAAGGTTTCATTACGTTGTAACCTTAACAAAGTTGTTTCTATGGCAACCGTGCGGGAGCTCATGAAGCGGCTATGATTTACGACTAGCGAGGGAATCGAAGGCTTTGCTGTTTAAATGTTAAATAGGTGGCTCAAGACCTAAGATTTAATGGTACAGTTTGTGGAATTTATTAATTACTAGAGTTATTTTAACGTGGTAGTACAGTGGAAGGGTGCTCGTTGTATGCAATACAATTTCGTTCTTAGGTACACAATAGAAATTGTTAATAAATTTTACGTAATGAAATAAAGCACGATAATTTTTAACAAGTATTCCTTATATATATTTTATTACGATCAGGTAAAAAATAAAACACTTCAATGCGTTTAAGGGATATTTTTAATAACATCGACCAACTAAAAAAGTACTGGCCACTTTAAAAATTGTTCGTCATTTATTTCAGATTGTTTCCAAATTTAAATAAAAGAAAAAAAAAGAAAATGTGTTGACGGTAAAATTTAGTTGAGTTAGAGCTTTTGTACTCTGAGTAATTGTTTTTTGTTGAAAACCGCTAATTAACTTTATTATATATCATTCAAAGGACATCGATTACCAGAAGATGATTAAGGTTATTGAAATAAAAATAAAAAAAACATTTTATAGAAGCAAGAGTTACTTACTAGCTACAGATTTTCACACATAGATCTATCCTTGTTTCAAAATGTATATGCGCTGTCTACTTTCTGCCTCATTAATAGTAAAAAAGTTTTTTACTGTCTCATTCACTATCCGACGCAAAACAGCACAATGTTACCGTTTTTGCTGGAATTCTGTGCTAAAATTTAGGCGTGATCCTTTTTTAGTCATGACGACTCATTCTTACAGCCACGATTTACTGTAGCGTCTACCACGTTGAAAAGTGTGAAAGATTGAAAAAGAACGACAGTTAAAAATATTACAATAAAATGATGTAAAGGCATTTCATCTTGCCCCTCAGGAGTGATTACATTTTTGTGTTATTCTTAGTCCTTGGTCGAATGTGCATATGGGCTACAGTATCCACTTACCATTAGATCGACCGTAGCTTGGTTGCCACATCTGCTTCTTCTATATTGGCCCGTAAAACTCCAATACTAGACATTGCACTCTCCCGTTATAAACAGGATCTACCTCAAACACCACGCTTGGCAGGGATGGCTATCCCAGTAGCAGTCGCGCACCTTTTAAGCTGCCGCCCGTCATCTAGAGTAAGCGAGGTTATACTAACATTATGGGAAGCCATGATCTTTTTGGCCTTTCTCATAGTCGCTTCTTCACGAACGATTTTTTTAATTTATTTCTTTCTATCAAAGTAGTAAAGTACCTAATATTACTACGAAAATTATCTCGCCAAACTGCAATCAGTTTGTCGGCGTGTACACGCTCTTAAAATCTATAATATACTATGCGGCCAAGCAGACGTTGTTCTGTCTTTCTTAAATTTGCAATAAAAAATTTCGATTCACTTATCGGATTATTGGGATAAAAACTATCGTATTTCTTAAATTGGAGCAAGCGATACGCATCCTATCTGTACTTTCCACTGCTGGGCACAGGCCTCCTCTCATTTCTGACATTGTTTTAGGGCAAGGAGTTCACCGGGCTGCCCCAATGCGTGTTGGCGAACTTGCCTTCGAATTTTTTTTCTTTTTTTCAGACATGCAGTTTTCCTCACGATGTTTTCCTTCACCGCCGACCACGTGGTAAATCAGCACTTAAATTGCAATTAACAATTTCATTGGTGCCGGCGGGGATCGAACCCGGGTTCCTAGCGAACTGTGAAGTTTACAGCGAGCGCTTAGCCGCTGAGTTACCACCGCTCACACATTTACAAAGTTTCATTAAAACTGGTTGAGCGGTTTCGGAGATTAGCGTGAAAGAACATCGTGACACGGTATTTTTATATATTAAGATCTTGCACTTTCACCTCCACTACAAATACTATTAATTAAAGCAAAAAAATCAAACAATGTTTTTTTACTATAATATAACTCAGGTAACTTTTATTCATTTATTTTAATTTAGAGGCGTTTCTGTTAACCATTTCATTTCGTCATAAATTTCGTTCTACTTTTTATTTATTTATTTATGGGATGGTAGATTCTCCTAGGGCCGGCTCCTCATAGCCAACATATATATTAATTAACAGTCGTTTTAATCTGAATCCTGAAGTTAAATAAACTACAAAATATCGCATAATATATCCGACTCAAATAGCGGACACGTTATGTTAATTAGGTCGAAAGCGTAAACTCTAAACTCTAAGCGCTGCGTTTACAAACGAGCGTGTCGAACGCAGAACCGACTGGTCGACTTCAACGATTATCTCAATTACCATTCATTGCACAGGATACCTTCAATGAGCGAGGTCTACGCCTTATAAATAGGATAATGTATTATGTAGTTAGCGATGCTGACTTGACTTGCGAGGTTCTGCATTTATCTATGTAAGTAAAGTAACGATTGTAAGTAAGTTGCTTTACAACATAAATAGATTTTACATCTATCTATCAAATAGCAGCTTAATGCTGGTGTGTTTTGTATGGTGAGTGTAGAGAACCGGAAACTCTTTTAACTAGAAACGAGGCTGTCCATCTTTGCCTTCATGGATGACATCTCATCTGCAGTTTGATTCTTAATTGAGCATAATGCTTTACGTGATAGAGCCATGCTGCAGCTATATTAATAGTATAGTTGTAGCACGAATGGGTTGACTCGACCGGGGAAGGACCACGCTCTCACAGAATACTAGCGTAAAATAGCAGCTTAATGCTGCCGTGTTTCATATGGTGAGTGTAGAGAATCGGAGACCCTTTTTACTGGAAAAGAGGCATTCCATCTTAGTCCTCACGGGTGACAACGCATCTGCATTTTGATTCTTTATTGAGGCTAGATTTGGATTTCTATGGGTCACAGCAACCACTTACCATCAGGTGGACTGTATGCTCGTTTGTTACCCTATCCTATAACAAAAAATATATGTAGATGTCTATGGGCCCCAGCATCCACTTACCATCATGAACTGTGTGTTTGTTTGTCACGTTTTCACGCTTAAAATTACGTTTTTAACTTTTTATAATACTAAAAAGGAAGGAAGACAGAAAGTTACAAAACAACACATAACAATTAAATACCTAAGCCAACATATTACGAACTGAAAACTTTGTCCAATTTTTAAACATATTGCGCGCACGAAGGAGTGTGATCTTTGGCATAATTAAATATATTATGTTACATATATGAAACATCAGTGCAGAACTAAGATGTTTCTTACGTCTTTGGTTCAGAAGGCTAAAATGTATACATAATATGTTGTGTTTCAGATATGTACATTAAGTTAAATTTAAATATATAAATTGCTTACATTCATGTTGCTAATTTCAATCACATAAAAATGTCGTTTGGACAAATAATGTCTTTTGTTGACGGTCATACTATCAATGTACAAGCATATGGTGTATGTTAATACTTTAAGGTCAATGTCAAACACTTAATAGTCTGTGGTTAAACAGAAGAATTTGAAAATGTTGCCACCAAATAATTGAATAAGCTGTAAATTTTGTGAGATTTCAAATGTTCCTTTTTAATAGTGTGTATTTAATTAAATTTAGGTGATATGTCAAGGCAATAAGCGTTTTTTTTTTATGAAATAGGGGGCAAACGAGCATGCGGCTCACCTGATGGTAAGTGACTACCGCCGCCCATGAACAACCGCAACACCAGGGGAATTGCAGATGCGTTGCCGGCCTTTTAGAAAGGTGTAAGCTCTTTTCTTGAAGGTTCCTAAGTCGTATCGGTCCGGAAAATTCGCTGGTGGTAATTGATTCCACAAGGAAGTCGTGTGAGGGAGAAAACTTCTTCTAAATCGCACAGTGGTGGACCGCCAATCATCCAGATGGTATGGATGGTAACGCGAGTTTTGACGCGATGTGCGATGGT
This sequence comes from Parnassius glacialis, assembly GCA_033319125.1. Lineage (NCBI taxonomy): Eukaryota > Metazoa > Arthropoda > Insecta > Lepidoptera > Papilionidae > Parnassius > Parnassius glacialis. Next base: position 42,769,630 of record JAVANC010000011.1, on the reverse strand, counting down.
GAAATTGAGCGGCTGGAATTAGTCCGAACAATTCCTCAGAGCACTCCCCGTGAAAGATGCGATAAAATACGCAAAGAGATGCAACATCTCTACGCAGTGCCAGTGTATCGAGCCGATCAGAAAGAACTCGGTCGTCGACGATTCGAACCGCTCTGCGCTGGATGCGGTCAAGTGGAAGGAGCTGGCACTGGGGTGCCCCGGCCCAGAGATGAGAACAGTATTCCATGTGGGGCCGAACTTGCGCTTTGTAAAGTTGCAAGCGATGTGCCGGCATGAAATACTGCCTCGCTCTGCTGAGCACGCCAAGCTTTTTAGAGGCCAATTTGGCCTTCACTTCCAAGTGACCACGAAACTGCACACTATTCGAAATGTCGACGCCAAGGATTCCGATGCTGGCTGAGGCAGCAAAGGGAGTGCCTTGAAACTGAGGAGATACGACAAAGGGGTTCTTTTTAGCGGTAAACGCGTAAACTTGTGTCTTCTGGGGATTGAACTGGACTAGATTTAGTCGGCCCCAATCCGAGACTTTGTTAAGCAAAGACTCGACTTCAGACACAAGTTTGTTCCGGTACTCGGCGACGTTTTCCCGAGAAATATTGGCCGGTATATAAGGCATCACCAGTGCTGTCGTCCGCATAGCAATGAATGCTACCAGTTAGCAACATATCATTGATATGCAGGAGAAACAGCGTTGGTGATAGCACGCAGCCTTGTGGAACACCAGCGTTGATAGGCTTGAGAGCAGAGCATGCACCGTCTACTACGACCTTGATGCTCCGATAAGAAAGGAAACTGGTGATCCATTTGCACAATTTCTCGGGAAGCCCATAGGCAGGAACCTTCGAAAGAAGCGCTTTGTGCCAGACCCGATCAAAGGCCTTCGCTACGTCCAAACTAACGGCTAATGCCTCCCCCTTGGACTCTACTGCCTCCGCCCATCTATGAGTTAAGTAGACTAGAAGATCACCAGCTGATCGACCCCGACGAAAACCGTACTGGCGGTCACTAATCAGCTGGTGATCCTCAAGGTACCTCATGAGCTGGCAGTTTATAACGGCTTCCATTATTTTGGAGAACAAGGAGGTGATGGCGATAGGCCTGTAGTTGGACGGGTCTGAGCGGTCGCCTTTTTTAGGGATCGGGTGCACCAAAGCTGTCTTCCATGAGCTGGGGACTACGCCTTGGGAGTAGGAGTACCGGAAAAGACGCGTTAAAACCGGTGCCAACTCCGGAGCACACGTCTTCAGCACAATGGGAGGGACTCCATCGGGCCCACTCGACTTGCTGACGTCCAGGGAGAAGAGTGCATTGCGGACCGAGCGCTGTGTAAATCGCACATCCGGCATGGAGCACTCACATCGCGGGATGGTCGGCGGTGTGTTCCCCCTGTCATCTAGAGTCGAGTTGGACGCAAAAAGAGAGCTCAACAGATCGGCTTTCTCCTTTGCGGCATGGGCCAGTGAGTCGTCCTCTCTGTGCAGAGATGGAAGAGATGGCTGACAGAAGTTCCCTTGGACAGCCTTGGCGAGAGACCAGAATGCACGGGTTCCCGAAGGAAGGCGAACTAGCTTCTCACCAATTCTGCCGATGTGCTCAGACCTTGCCTTGACAATGACGCTTTTGAAGGACCTGGAGGCGGAATTATACTTCTTTTTAAGTGCGCTGGTGTTTACATCCCGAGACGTTGATGCGTCAGCCCAGACCTGGTAGCACTCCTGCTTATAGCGTGATGCTATTTTACAGGAGCGACCAAACCATGGCTGGGATCTGCCTCCGATGGGCACCACAGAGGATGGAATAAAAAGTTCCATACCCTGAAGTACCACATCAGCAACAGAATCGGCAACAACGCTGGGATCTTCCGGCGAGAAGCAAACCCGCCCCCAAGGGTAGGATGCAAAAAAAGACCGCATCCCGTCCCAATCAGCTGACCTATAGTGCCAAACACGGCGGCAAGCTGTAGATCGCAACTGCGATTGGAGCGTGAGTGGCACCGTACTCCGGATCAGACAATGGTCCGAAGAGCCCAAAGGGGCATCGACGGAGACCTGATATCCGTCCGGATGAGAGGTCAGCAGAAGGTCCAACAGGGAAGGTACATGGTCTTCCACATCTGGGATCCGCGTAGGCGAAGTAACCAGTTGTGTTAGACCATATGCCAAAGCAAAGTCATAGACAGATCTACCCGCATGATCGGTTAAACGAGAACCAAGCCATTCAGCGTGGTGGGCGTTGAAATCACCGAGTATCACGATCTCTGCGGATGGGACCTGTTGTAGCACGGAGTCTGCAGCCATTTGGACGTGGTCGATGAGTCGGTCTGTGTCGGCATTACCGCTATGGGACCTATAGAGGCACCCGTAGACGCGCGGATGGTCGTCGCTGTCTACGCGCAGCCATAGGATGGACAGGTCCGTACCTTCAAGACTGCCGAGGCGTCGAAAACAGATGTCCTCTCTGACATACACGCAAACTCCAGCCCGGGGCACAAACGAGTGTTCCAATTTGTACCCCGGGTAGGAGAGATACGAAGTATCAGCCGGAGAGGACACCTGTGTCTCGGTTAGAAAGAGCAAGGCCGGCTTAGCTATCTCCAGATGGTAGTGGACGGCGTTAAGGTTTGAATGAAGTCCCCTGATATTGCAGAAATCCACGGTAAGCGTGGCAGTTTCGTCTTGAGCGGAATTTCGCCTCCCCCCAGAATACGCGGGGCAGCCTGAGCACCCACGCCCAGGAGTGGAGTAGTTTGGTCGTGGATGCTCAGCGAGGGATTCTCCAGGGGTGCTGGGGTAGTCTTTTGTTTAATTCCACTACCATGTTGATGGGGGGGGGGGGGAATTGGGCCTCCGGCCACCTGCACTCACCAAGCGCAACGCAGAGGTAAACCTCTACTTCACGCTGGTATTCTGTGAGGTCGTGGTACCACCCCGGTTCGAGCTGGCCCATCCGTGCGACAGCAAAAGCTACCGCTTGGCTCTACCACTGTTAAAAACTGTTTGTTTTATATTGCGTGTATTAGTAATCTGTGTTTTATATATTAATGTGCAGAAAGTGAAATACAGCTCGCTTGATATACAAATTTAAAAATTAATGTGTTGCGGTCGGATTTACAAGCAGCGACCACTATTGTTGATATTAAAAAAATATTGTAGATTGTATCAATGACAAGCTCACTAACTGGTTGTTATGCCACAGTAATATTGTTAATATATATATATATACAACGTGTCCCACACACCAGCACATTATGCCCGTCCTGTGCGAAAATATTTAAATCAAGAGTATCCAGGGCGTTGGATCGGGTGACTTGGTCCTATCTTATGGCCACCCCGTTCACCCGATTTGAACCCCCTGGACTTCTTCTATTGGGGTTGTCTTAAAAACAGGGTCTACTCAAAACCCATTGTGACATTGGACGAGCTTCGTCGAAATATCACTCAGGCTGCTGATTACATTAATAGCAGAAGATATGCAAGACAAATAAAACGATCATTTTTAAGGCGATGTCGTGCATGTATTAATGCTAGTGAAAAACAGTTCGAATATTTGCTATAATGTTAATAACTTAATAAATTACACGTAAAACTTTTTGTACCATTTGTTTTGAAATAATAAGCATTTTTCAAGAACTAATACTTTTATTACACCCGACCGTCATTTTTTTTTTTTTTTACACCACGATAAGTTAAATTTGGTTAAAAGTAAAAGTCTTCAAAAAATTTAGGGAATAAAATAAGTTTCATTAATTTTCGTGATAAAACAAGAGTTATTCTGGAGTTTTCAAGAATTGTGGTAGATAGCAGTACTATTCAGGTTGCCTATAAAAAAAAAGAAAAAAATATTTAAAAAATTGTGGTCATGGTAGTGAAAAATATCATAAACGGTCTCAATTTCTGAAGAATTTCATTTTTTTTATATAACTTAAAATATAATTGGGATATATTTTTTTTCCCGATTAGTCCGGGGCAGGTCTATCCTCCGGTGTTGGCTTATCGCTGAATTTTTGGACACGTTGTATATATATATAGTATACATATCATTAGTTTCAGCAGTCGACTGCCTCGTGTCGCCTGACTAAGCTAGAATGCCTCGTTTCCAGTAAAAAGGGTCTCCGGTTCTCTACACTCACCATACGAAGCACAGCAGCATTAAGCTGTGTTTATGCTGGTATTCTGCAAGAGCGTGTTTCTACACAGGTCGAGCCGACCCATACGTGCTACAAATATAATACAAATTCATGCAGTATTCGTAACACAAATACTTGTTCCGTGCGGGAACAAGCAAAGCGTCCTTTCCTTTGAAATCTATTAATAACCCTATCGTATTTAAGTATCGTGAAATGGGACACATTTGTTAGTAGTTCAAACGCTTTTACACAAAAAGCGACGCTAACGATCATTAATCGAGGGATATTTACACAAAAGTCCCTTGAATCCACCTCGCATTAGGGTATCTAAGATCGGGAGTCCGCCCCGTGTTCTCGCGGCAACATAATTTATTTCACGCGTCTTCGACTTTGCTAATGCCCACTAATGTTCTTTGAAAATTATTTCTATAGAAAAATAGAACATAGGTCTTTAAGGATTTTATTGCGTTTTTCATTTCATTCATTACAGCCTTTCATTAGTCCACTGCTGAACATAGGCGTCCCCCAAAGAATGCCACAAAGCACGGTCCTGAGCCACCTGCATCCATCGACTTCCTGCATGTCTTATCGGGTCGTCACTCCATCTCGTGGGTGGACGCCCTACACTTCGCCTACCGGTACGAGACTGCCACTCGAGAACCTTTCTTCCCCATCGGTTGTCGGTTCTTCGAGCTATATGGCCGGCCCACTGCCACTTCAGCTTACTAATCCGTTGGGCTATGTCGGTTACTCTGGTTCTACTGCGGATATCCTTATTCCTAAGTTTATCACGCAGAGAAACTCCGAGCATAGCCCTCTCCATAGCTCGCTGAGCGACCTTTAGCTTCCTTATACGGCCAGCAGTGAAGGACCACGTCTCAGTTCCGTAAGTCATCACTGGCAACACGCACTGGTTGTACAATTTCGTTTTAAGGTTTTGAGGTATGTCTGACGAGATGTGTCGTAGCTTCCCGAACGCTGCCCAGCCGAGTTGAATCCGTCGATTGACCTCTCGGTCGAAGTTGGACTTACCTAGTCGGACTATTTGTCCCAGGTAAACATACTCGTCAACAACTTCGAGCTTAGTGTTCCCAACAACTACCGGTATAGGTGTGACATGGACATTAAACATAATCTTTGTTTTGTCAATGTTCATCTTAAGACCTATCCGTTGGGAGACACTATTGAGGTCATTGAGCATAGTGCTTAGTTCCTCCAGCGATTCTGCCACGAGGACTATATCGTCGGCAAATCGTAGGTGAGTGATGCACTCGTCATTGACGTTGATACCGTATCCTTTCCAGTCCAGAAGCTTGAAAACATCTTCCAATGCAGCGGTGAAGTTTCGGGGATATGACGTCACCCTGTCTTACACCTATCTGCAATTGGATAGGTTTCGTACTCTGGTTCTGTACTCGGATAGCCATCGTAGCTCTACTGTACAAACACTTCAGCACTTGTATATACCGACAGTAAACTTGGCACCGCTGAAGGGACTGCAGCACCGCCCAAATTTCGACGGAATCAAAGGCTTTCTCATAGTCCACATACGCCAGACATAGTGGCAAATTGTACTCTTCAGACTTCTGTACAATTTGCCGAAGGGTATGTATGTTAATTAAAGAAAGGGATGACAATGAAAAGGAAATAATAAACATAATTGCTAAAAATACTAAACTAAAAAGTGACATGGTTAAGTTGCATAAAGAATATACATTTGTTACAAAAGAAAGAGATCAACTTCAGAGAACAGTCGATGAGTTTGACCAGTGCAGCAAGGAATATGAGGAATCCCTCAAATTAATTGCTGCATTGCAGTTACAGTTAAGTGAGGCTAATGAGCAGATTGTGCAATTAAAACATTACATAGATAACATGAAAGCGTCCCAAACTCAAAGTCTGTTCAACGAGCTCATAGAATGTGAATCTTCTAAATCTAAAGCATTGCAACCCTCCACAACAACCGATTTGACTGGTGATGATTATGTCATATCAAGAACAGCAGCAAGGACTACCTGCAGTAGAAGAAAACTAAAGAAATATATAAAAATTAATAAATATATTAGAAAACTACAAAAATTAATTAAAACTAAAATTAATGTTAAAAATTATATAAATGTATGCAAAGAAAAGCAAGAACTAATTAATAAACTTAAAATATATTCAATTGAGGTGGAAAATATGAATCACTGTTATGAGACTGATATAGAGTGTCTAAATTCAACAATTTTTTCACTTAAAAGCTCTCTACAAATTATATCAAATAAATATGCATCGGCTCAAGATGAGATAAAAGAACACATATTGGCCATGAATGATGTGGTAAAATTATGTAAGTATAATGAGGAGCGCTTTGACTCCTTAATAAAACATCAGAGTGAGTATCAGCGCTCCATACCAGGTTCATCGGGGACAATATGTGTAAATAACAAAGTTAATTGTAAGACCTCATTATTTTCACCTACACTCTATGACAGTGTCATGACAAAGGATATAGACTTAAAAAGCAATGAAAATATAAAAAAAAATAAAGTTATTATGTATTGTGATGACATAGGCAAAAATTTGGGCATGATGTTAAATAACTGTTTAAAAGGACATCTGATCAGTAATTATTGCATGCCTGGAGCATCCTTTAGTCATATAATGGATAAAGTTTTAGCTAGTAAATTTTGTCCTAATAGCACATTAATAATTCTTGTTGGGAGAAGAGGCAATCTAAACAAAAATCAATTATTAAAATATATTGATAATCTAAATACTTTAAATGTACATAAAATTATCTTGTTTACATTGCCTTACATACAGGGTTGGCCGCAGGAAAATAAAATAAGATATGATTTAAATTTATTAATAAATAACTTTTCATGTAATAATAATTTAAACTTGACATTTAATTGTTACAATTATAATGATAGAATTAATTTAATAGATATAAATAATTTAATTAAGAAATTTTTGACTAAAGATAGGTATTACCTATCAAAATATAATTTAAGACAGATAGCAAATGTGCTATCTTATTATTTATATATTAACTCAGCCAAGGACTTGGCTACACAGACATCTGCTTCTTTTGAGCAGTGTAATGACTTAATATGCAATTTGGAATCAGTTCCAAGTAATTTAAATTAGAAAATGAGACAATAGAGGTAATCTCTAGCAGCTATAATAACTTAAATAATTTAGAATGTGGCTTACAAATCTTTAATTGTATGACTCCACAGAAAGATAATGAAAATTGTTTACACCTGGTGCATCAAAATATACAAGGCATGATAGGCAAAGAGTTAGAAATTGAGTTGTTCTTAAATAGCAACAATATTCATATTTTATGTATTACTGAACATTGGTTAAAAGCTTATAACTTAATGTTTAACTTCAGTAATCACCAGGTGGTCAGTTCTTTCAATAGAGAAACGGTTTTAAGAGGTGGCTCCTTAATATTAGCTAGTAAATTATTGTCATGTAAAGAACGTAAAGATATTGTGAGCCTCTCTGTTGAGCGAACTGTAGAAATGGCATGTGTTGAGTTTGAGCACCTCATTGTTGTGAGCGTCTACAGACCCCCATGTTCTATATACGATACTTTTGAAAAAATTATGGAGGAAGTTTTTGCTAAGCTTAATAAACAGAATAAATCTGTTGTAATATGTGGAGACTTTAATATCAATCTCCTAGAAGCTTCCTCAATCAATATTAAATTTAGATCATTATTTAAATCATATGGTCTTTTTCATTTATTTATAGAGCCAACGCGTATTGCTCAATCTAGTGCAACATGTATAGATAATATTTTTACAAATGTGAAGCCATTGCATAAATGTATAATTCAAAAATTAAGTTCTGATCACTGTGGACAAGTAGTTTCGTTACCATATGTTCACAAAAAGCAAGTAGATGAGAAAGTTGTGTTTGTTCCAGTAAATGCACGTCGCTTGGAGAAATTTAGAAGTAACATAGTGAAAAAACTTCCATCACTTTCATACCAAAATGATCCAAATTTTTTGTATGGAACATTATTTAAGCTTATTTGCAATGAATTTAATAATACTTTTACTTCTAAAACATTCTCCTTGAACAGTCGGAAGTCATTTAATGAATGGGCGACAGCAGGAGTCCATAAGAGCAGACGCAGGTTATATGATCTTTACCATGAAAGGTCATATAACCATAGCGTCGAATTTAGAGAATATGTAAAAAAATATTCAAAAATATTTAAAAGAGTGTGTTCCACAGCCAAGTCTTTGCATTTGAGCAACAAAATTAAGACGGCTTCTAATAAAATTAAAATGACATGGAGTATAATTAATAGCGAAACTGGTAAGATCAACTCTCGCAATTCAAACTACAAGTTAAGTGTTAATAACAAATTAACCGAATCAGATCAGGACGTTGCAGTGGTTTTTGAGAAATATTTTACTGATATTCCGATATTAACCACTAAGTCACTGAATTCTTCTCCTGCGGTCGCCGAATCATTACTTAAACAAAATGTAAATGCGTGTACAAAGAATTTTACATTTCATAAAGTATCATCAAAAGATATTGTAAAATATTTTAAAACTATTGATGTTAAGAAAACTGCGGATCTGTGGGGGATTTCTGTTAAAGTTATTGCGTCTATAATAGATACAATCGCGCCTCACTTAGCTGTTATTTTTAATACTAGTATCGAATCTGGTGTGTTTCCTGATTTAATGAAGTATAGTAAAGTAATACCTTTATTTAAATCTGGTAGTACATTAGACCCCGCCAATTTTAGACCTATTTCTGTACTACCAACACTTAGTAAGATTTTTGAAAAAATTATTCTTGATCAAATGTTAAATTTCTTTAATATAAATAATTTACTTCATAAAAATCAATTTGGTTTTACAAGGGGTCGCTCGACAACTGATGCCGGTGTTGAGCTGATTAAATATATATTTAATGCATGGGAGAATTCACAGGATGCTTTGGGTATATTTTGTGACCTATCCAAAGCCTTCGATTGTGTTCACCATGAAACATTAATCAGGAAACTTCAACACTACGGTGTAAGAAGTGATGCTCTAAAATTAATTATTTCATATTTAAGTAAGAGAACGCAAAAAGTTGTCATCAACAGTACGAGTTCTTCCGGGTCGAGGGTACAGATGGGCGTGCCTCAAGGCTCAATTCTCGGCCCCTTTCTGTTTCTTGTATATATTAATGACTTACCTTACATAGTAGGAGATAACCATGATATAGTATTATTTGCAGATGACACTTCTTTAATTTTCAAATTAAGTCGACATTTGCTAAAATATGACGAAGTAAATAATGCTATATCTAAATTAGTGAATTGGTTCAATGTCAATAATTTGCATTTAAATGGCACTAAAACGAAATGTATGAAATTTATGACTCCAAATGTCAAACAATTAAATACTAATGTAATTTTAAATGGGGAGAAACTGAGTCTTGTAGATACCACCATTTTTCTTGGAATCACACTAGACGCGAAGCTTCAATGGAGCCCCCATATATCAAAGCTAGCAAGCAGACTTAGTTCTGCAGCATATGCTGTAAAAAAGATTAGAAGTCTAACTAGTGTTGAAACAGCTAGACTAGTTTACTTTAGCTATTTCCACAGCATAATGTCGTATGGTATCTTGCTATGGGGACACGCAGCTGACACTGAAATTATATTTGTTTTGCAGAAGAGGGCCATAAGAGCAATTTATGATTTAAAGCCTAAAGAGTCGCTGCGACAAAAATTTAAGGAAATTAATATATTAACTTTGGCCTCTCAATACATTTATGAAAATGTAATGTACGTACACAAAAATAAAAGTAGTTTTACAAAAATAAGTGATATTCATTCTGTAAATACTAGGAACAGATACAAGCTAGTAGTACCAGTTACCCGACTCCATCGAGTCAGTAATTCATTCTTGGGGCGATGTATACGCTTTTACAATAAAATTCCAGAAAATATACAAAATTTGACCTGCTCAAAGTTCAAAAACTTTATTAAACTAAGTTTGTATAAAAAGGGTTATTATAATATTAAAGAATTTATAGATGATAATAACCCCTGGAAGTGAGGTGATCGCTCCCAAGCTATTTCTAATTTGTTGTGTTGTTAATTTGTGTAACATACATGATTGTAAGCTGTTATTTAAAAAAACAAGTCCCGCTGGGTTTCTTGCTGGTTCTTCCCAGGACAGAGGTTTTTTTCGAACCAGTGGTAATTATACAAAAGAGTGACTTTCAATAAGTATTATTTATAATCTATATTGAATAAAAAAGTTTCTGTTTCTGTTTCTGTTTCTGTTTCTGTTTCTGTGGTCTATGGTGCTAAAGCCCTTTCGGAAACTGGCTTGTTCGGGAGGCTGGAAGTCGTCAAGTCTGCGCGCGAGACGATTCGTAATGACTCTCGAAAACAGCACGTAGACGCGGCTCAGAAGGGAAATCGGTCTGCAGTTCTTCAAGAGAGCGTTGTCACCTTTCTTGAAGAACAAGACCACCGCACTTCTGCTCCACGCCTCCGGTGTAATGCCACCATGGAGGACGGAATTAAAGAGCTTCTGAAGGACTTCAAGTACCGGTTTTCCACCCGCTTTCAGAAGCTCCGCTGTAATTCCAACCTCGCCTGGGGCCCTGCCGTTTTTAAGGTGCTGGAGAGCCATTCTAATCTCGCTCAGACTGACCTCCGGGATATCTTCGGAATAGTGTCGGATGAGACTCGCTCTTGGATTGTTACTCACACTTGGGTGTGGCTCCAACGATGACGTGTACAGATGCCCTTAGAACCTCTCAATCTCACTCAAAATCTCAGATATCCCGGAAACGATGCTGCCACACTCTGTCTTCAGCTTTGACAGTTGGCTCTTTCTTGCAGACAGATCTCTGGCAAAGACTTTGGAGCCTTGGTTGCGCTCGATCGCTTCTTCAATAGGAGCTGTATTGAAGTTGCGTAAGTCCCGCCGCATGCATTTGGAGATCTGTCTGTTCAGATGCCTGTATGCTGTCAAGTCTGTTGAAGAATGTAGCTTCATCTGCCGTCTAACAGCCATTATTGCGTTTAATTGGATTTATTTTATGTGTGGTGGTGTCATAGTTAACCTTACCAGGTTGTTACCACAAGGTTTCCTTCAGCATTTCAATATTAATTCTTCTATATATTAAGACTTCGCATCAACTTCAAATTGTGAAAGTATTTGGTTCTTTTTAGATATTTAAAATCAGTATGTAATTTTTCTTAAACATATTTTTTATCATTAAATTTTAAAATATGTAAAAATAAGTTCAGTTAAACGAGATAAAATTCGTAAAAATAGTTTTATTCAATGTTTAAGTGTTCGCGTAAATATAAGAAATCATTATCTTCGAATTCAGTTAATTTTCGCCGTTCTTTATAAGTAGATAATACTTTTGGTTTACATTTATACATACAACTAGATTTAATGTTAATTTTAAGTACAGTTAACATTTTTTTATTTTAACATTAGTCAAGTCAGGGAATTTAAGGTAAATAAAGAAAACTCATTAAAATATTTTAACTCTACAACATATTATATTGTAAATAAATATATATAAAAAGACCCTCTGAGTTTCAATTCTATTCTCCTATAAAGGGATTTTGTCGCAGTTGCCACACTTGTCATTGAGGTTAGCGACCGCAATATTTTTTTAATTTTTTAGCTTTTATCAGATAAATGCACTAATGAAGTTAGTTAAATAGTCTATTATTGTTGTTATTTTAACGACAGTTGTACACAATAACTCAATTTACATAACAAATTATAACAAAGAATAGCGAGAGAGACCAATTAGTGTTATTATCATAAATAATTAAGTGCTTATTAAACTTGCGCATAAATGCATATCGAGATATTATTCTATGAGAGCGTGGTCCTTCCCCGGTCGGGCCGACCCATTCGTGCTACAACTATACTACTAATATAGCTGCAGCATGGCTCTACCACGTATAAAAACCTCTGAGGATTGGTGGTGAAGTAGGTGAGAAGGTGGTACCTACCCAGATAGAATCCTACGCAAAAAGGAAGTCGGTACGACTTCCTTTCTGCCTGTCTTCTTATCACATCTAAAGTTAATACATTTTTAGGAGCAGGAAGTCGATAAGTAGGCTAGGCAGTGAACTTGTAGTTTAATGATGATGATGATTATGATAATGACGAATAATACGATGATGATGAATTTTATAGTGATGATGATGATGACTTTAATAACTATTATTTCTTAAAGTTTATCTAGTTTTATTTAGTTAGTTGATATGTAATACACTTTAATTTTCTAGATTTTAGAAAGAATTTTTTTTTTAATTAAGGGAACGTTATTTATAATTTTAGACGTGATAATATGCTGTACGTTTAACAAATTAATTAATTAATCGTTCGAGTTAAGAGACTGGTACATATATTGTTTAAATTAATTTGTATCTATCTATGCCTACCCCTCTGGGTGACAGGCGTGAGTGTTTTTTATGTTAATTTGAATTCGTTATATTGATTGTGTGTTAAAAGATTAACGAATGTAATTAATTAAATTCTATAATATACATAACATGACAAATTCCCATCTCCATCGCTCCATTTCATCCCAAAGTTGCTTGCATTAAGCGAAGTTGCTAAGTGGACAAGTTCTCAAACTTTCAAGTAGATTACTAAATCGATTATTAATGGTTTGCTTGTAATTTCCTGTCTTACGGCCTAATGATGATTTGACGAGTGTGTTGTATTAGTAGGTTTTGCTTAATACGTTGTAATATTTCAGAGAGACAGTGTTGCCAGTGGTGATCTATGTAACCAAGTCGAATACCATCACAGCTGGATGCCAGACAAGTGGTAAAATTATAAATGTGGACTTGAATATAAATTATTAAGGATAACTCAAAAACTATTGGCCAGACCTTGATGAAATTTATATGGTACTACATGAGAAGTACCAGCTTTGAAATAAAAAAGAATCATTAAAATCGGTTTGCCTAGAAAAAAGTTATGAGATTAAAATACAGTCAAATTGAGAACCATCTCCTTTTTTTGAAGTCGGTAGATAAAATTAAGTGACAAACGAATTCACATCCAACAATCTGAAGTATCATCCAAATATGCTTTTCTTAAAATTTATATGCAAGCAGTCCTAAACTATTTTATTAAATAACGATCATTAAAAACTGTTCACTATTTACGAAGGTATCGCTTAACATACATCCATACAAGAAATAACATACAGTCTAATTGAAAACCTACTTTTTTACACACAACAAGACACAGCAACATTGTAAGCTCGTACACAGGTAAAGTAAACCTTCCATAATTTACTGAAATGTCTTCTGGTAGAACCAACCATAAAGGGAAATATAAAAAAGGCAAACTTAATGTTTATGTTACTGCTACTAGTAATAATGAATAAATAATACATAATATAAATAAATAACGGCTCCGTGGCGCAGTAGCTTAGCAATGAGTTGCTGCGCTGGGGGCCGCGGGTACGAATCCCGCACGGAACAAGTATTTGTATGGCAAATACTTGTTCCTACCTATCTACAAATAATTGTTCCGGGTCTGGATGTTTGTTCTTGTGCAATTTGTGTTTGTAAACTGCCTCCACGATACAGGGTAAAAATCCTAGTATGGGGGTAACGTATTATATATACTTAACAAATATAAACAAATATAAAAAAATATAAAAGTAAATAAATTGAAATAAATATACGATAATCTAAACATAATTGACAAGTGAAGCTGGCTGCCTGGATCGCTCGCTAAGACGAGACTAGGCCGAAACGCATATAATATCTTATTTACTTTTAGTATTTGTACTGATTTTAAAGATAACATGTGTGGAGTGGGCTAAGCCTACGCTGGCCTTTTTATAATTGTTACTTAATAATCCAATAGTATATTATATTAATTAACAAGATGCAGATCCTTCTTTTTTTAAGTCGAGCAAAAACTTTGATTCATTTGGCATAATCACACCCGTCCATGTTTAATAAATGATATCTTTAAAGTCTATTAAAAATAACATAAGACCTTGAGATATCTAATCTGTAAAATATTTAATAAGTGTTGCTATGCTATGCTATTGTAAAAGGTCGTATCTACAGTGTAGTTAACGATGAAGCCCGTCGCCGGTTCACATTGAAACAGCGGATCCATTGTTAGTGGAAACAAAAAGTCGGCCCGATAAAACCTTCGAACTGATTAAAATCTATCGTTGGTTCACTGTGTTACGACTCGGTTCGTTTGCGACGCAAGTACGCTCGAGTAAAAAAAAGTAATGAATTAAAAATAATTCATAAACAAAATTATTCAAATATAAAATATAAATAATTAAATGAAACTAATTTCAAGGATTTATCGCGTTTAATTTTAACTTTTAAATTCCCGACGTTTCGGTCAGTGGATGGATGGAAGTGGTTGACGTCCCGATACCCCAACCGGGCTACTTTCAGTTCTTGAATATTAATTATGGGTCAGATCTACGCAGAACGAGTTACAAAAATCTTGAAGTCTTGCAGTAGTACAATTGGATTTGGATTTAATTTTATTAATTATAGGATTAATAAAAATAAATGAAATATTTCTTGGTATGTAAAAATAAATTTCATATAAGTTGGTATGTATCCATCTTCTCTATTGAAATTAGGATATTTTTTTTAATTTCAATAGGCTCTCGTATGATCCCTGGTAAGAGTCAGCGTTCTTTTGCGATGATTTGTGGTCAATCAAATATGATGTAATGGAGGAGACAATCTTGAACATGTTCACAAACTGCAGACTTCCCGGAGCGTCGGTGGTCTTCCGAAAATAATTATCTCAAAAAATATTATGGCTTAGGACAGATGGCGGTATAGCTTATGTTGATTTCACTTGATATATAGGGAGCAACTTCAAAGGTGCGAGACGTTTGGTTTTGTGACCTCCAATCCACCTGCCATGCGTGACGATTAAGGCAGATCTACCCTTCAATGGAAGACGCCGAGGTTCAGCAGTAGCCTTGCCAAATTGACGTCTATTAAATAAATTTGAATATATATTTTTAAAGACTTATTCTATCACACTTCTCCTACGTGCAATCTGCTTTCACCATTTTCCTTCCTTTAAGATAAGAACATACTCCTTGCTCAAGGCACTCCTGCGGTTCCTCTAGTAATACGCGAGAAAATCTGTAAAATTGATTATATTGCATGTGTAATTCGTGTCAATATAGGAAAATCATGAAATAATTAAATAATCACACCACACGCACCCACGCTCTCACAGAATACAAGCGTAAAAATAGCAGCTTAACGCTGCTGTGTTACGTATGGTGAGTGTAGAGAACTGGACGCCCTTTTTACTGGAAACGACGCATTCTGTTTCAGTCCTCACGGTGACAACGCATCTGCATTTTAATTCGCAAACGAGGATAGATGTAGCTGTCTATGGGTCACCTCACCCACTTACTATCAGATGGACTGTATAATCGTTAGTCACCCTTATTCTATAGAGAAAAAAACTGCTAGACACAAGCCTCCTCTCATTTCTGAGTATTATGAAGTAGTCTGCGAAATAATGTTATTAATATTCTTAATTGAGGATTTATCATTTAACATCAGATGGTGTGTGTGCCCGATTGTCACCCTTATTCTATAAAATAAATACTACCATAAAAGTACAAGAAGAACTTTCTGGATTGTACTCGACGTCCGTGGTTAATTCAACATTTAATTTATAAATAAGAACCATTGCCTCTCCCTAAATTTAAATGGGAATAGTTAGATACTGAACAATTTGTCTTTCCGCGTATTTACCTCTGAGCAAAATGGAGGTAAAGACTGACGGTGTTTCTTAATTAAATTTGCAAATTCATCTCTTTTACATAGCAGCAGTGATGGATTTATAATAAAGCACACTAGACACTGGCTTTGAAGCATCCTAGCAGAGAGGGGATCGATTATAAAACGTCTGATGAAAATTAAATGTTTAACTATGGAAAAAGTGCATATTACTAGTCAATCAAAATAAAAATTCATTTCTCTCTATTACAAATGCATTAATATTTGATATTTTCTTAAATTGTGATTATTTTACTTCAAAAAAAACCGTGTAGTGGTGGTGTAAGAATATCCACTACCCATATCGTCGAGCGCGTATCGTAATAGGCGACAGTGGGAAACCAATCAGGAGATGGACAGCAGCGTCTCTCTAACAACGACTAAAAATAAAAAAAAACAGCGGTTGACACCCCGCTTGCCAAGCGTGGCAAACGGAATGGCAACCGCAGTTTTTTTTATGAAGAAGATTACAGATACATTATCACCATACATACAACAAGATGCAATGCTTAACAATATGTAATTATACTGTTGACTGCCTTCTTGACGCTTGAACGCAATTGCTGTTCATGAGGTTCCGGGTTGGAATCCAGGGTCGGTACACCATCACTAAAATATGAATTTTTTCTTTTATAGGATAAGGGTGACAAACGAGCACACAGTCCACCTGATGGTAAGTGGTTCCTGCGGCCAATAGACATCTACATCTATCCTCTATTACAAATCAAAATGTTGATGCGTTGTCACCCGTGAGGACTAAGATGGAATGCCTCATTTCCAGTAAAAAGGGCCTCCGGCCACCTGCACTCACCAAGCGAAACGCAGAGGTAAATCTGTACTTCACGCTGGTTTTCTGTGAGATCGTGGTACCACCCCGGTTCGAGCCGGCCCATCCGTGCGACAGCAAAGCTGCCGCGTGGCTCTACCACTGTTAATAATTTATTTATATTAATATCACATTCGTTCAATTCTGTCTTTCCATCTGATTATAATCTGGGTCTCTTTAGTTATACTGAGACAAGATAACCATTTTGCATCTAGGACAACGTCACTACTTACCACCAGGTGGAATAGTAGGCAAGTGTTGCCTTCATTATCATCATTACAGCCCTTCCCAAGTACACTGCTCAACTGCCTCCCTCAAGTAATGCCACAAAGCATGGTCCTGAGTTACCTGTATCCATCGTACTCAGGATATCGATGTCGTTACTCCATTTAGTTATAATAAATATTATTATTTATTATACGTTTTATTTTGATGCGTTGTAGAGCCATGCTGCAGCTATATTGTGATTGAAGCACGAATGGGTCGGCTCGACCGGGGAAGGATTACACTGTCACAGAACACCAGCGTAATGCTGCTGTGTATCGTATGATGAGTGTAGACGACTGGATACCCTTTTTACCTTTGACCCTGGATACAAGGCATTCCAATTTAATCCTCACAGGTGACAACGGATTGGCATTTTGATTTGACGTCTATGGGCTACAGCATACACTTACTATCATGTGGATTGTGTGTTCGTTTGTCATCCTTTATAAAAAGTATATTATTACAATAATAAATACTATCATTATTACTTTTGCCTTATAAGTTTAAAAAACGAAGGAGGAAGTCACATTTTATTCTTACACTGTTTCCGCACTTGCAATAAAAGCCGGTTTACACTAACGCCTTTGTTTAAATACTAGTTATGAGTTAGTAGGCATTAAAATAATTAATTTGCTATCCCGTGGTATCACTGACCATCCTGCGGAAGATTTATTGTGTAACTAAGTGACTCGTAAACAAGTTAAGCTGTAATATTTTATACTTAAGACACCACAGCACCGCTCGTTTCGGTTTACGGCTATTTCGAAATCATTATAACCATGCCGGGATAAGATAACGACCTATTATCGTAAAAATGAACGTTTGCTCGGTACTTTATAATTCGCTTGGATAATCACTGTTTGGGAAGTACATTTGATGTTCTCTGAGGAGTGTTATTCCTTGTATTTATGATGCTTTCATAGATTCCCATCCTTAGGGTTTCCTTGGTTTTATTCTTAATTAAACCAAGTTACTGTTGTAAGTAAATTTGAAGATGGCTTCGTGTACGTTTTAAAACTTCGAAATTCCATTACATTCGTACAAACATACATACATACAGGTCAAGCTAATAAAAATCGTGTGAAAATCATTATATTCCTTATCATCTTATCCATCTTATTCCTCACGGGTGACAACGCATCTGGATTTTGATTCGTAATCGAGGATAAATGTAGATGTCTATGGGTCACAGCAACCACTTACTATCAGGTGGACTGTGTGCTCGTTTGTCACGCTTATTCTATAAAAAATGCCTTGTTTCCAGTTAAAAAAGGGTCTCCGGTTCTCTATACCTACTCACCATACGAAACACGGCAACATTAAGCTGCTATTTTACGCTGGTATTCTGTAAGAGCGCGGTCCTTCCCTGGTCGAGCCAACCCATTCGTGCTACAACTATACTACTAGTATAGCTGCAGCATGGCTCTACCACGTAAAATATGGACTGTGTGTTCGTTAGTTACTCTTATCCTATAAAAAAACTGCTGGGCACAAGCTACCTCTCATTTCTGAGTATTATGAAGGAATCAGTTTTCGAAATATTTTATTCTTCAGAAAATGCTGCAACTTTACATAAAAACTGCAGTAAAGTATTGTTACAAGTGGTCACACTCCTGTTCTCATTCATTCATTGCTAGCGATCCGCCCCGGCCTCGCACGAGTGATTTCTGGATATTGACAACAGCGCCGCCTACCGGGTTCAATTGTGAATCTAAACCAACCAGGGACTCAAACACACAAACTCAAATT
This sequence comes from Parnassius glacialis, assembly GCA_033319125.1. Taxonomy (NCBI): domain Eukaryota; kingdom Metazoa; phylum Arthropoda; class Insecta; order Lepidoptera; family Papilionidae; genus Parnassius; species Parnassius glacialis. The sequence goes on along the minus strand of JAVANC010000011.1, from coordinate 42,750,850 downwards.
CAAACTCAAACAACTAAAATCGGACCAGCTGTTTAGGAGTTGAGTGACAAATACATACATACATATAATCACGCCTCTTTCCCGTAGGGGTCGGCAGAGACCACTTCTTTCCACTTGTTACGATCCTTACATACTTGTTTCGTCGTCCACTTTCATTATTCTCTTCATACATGCTCTACGGTTTAGGGTACTCTTGACCTGGCCTTTTTTCAAGACGTCTCTGATTTGGTCTTGAAATGTCCGCCTAGGTCTACCCCTTCCAACACTTTCATTCACACTCGCCTTATACAGTTTTTTCGTCAATCGTTCGTCATTCATTCTCTCGACATGGCCAAACCATCTCAGCATACCTTTCTCTAACTTAGATTTGATAAACCACAAATTGTCGCGAAAGAACATCGATTCCTGCCAAGGATAATACGTGAGGCTATTGAAATTAAAACACATCCTAATTTCAATAGAGAGGGAGGCTGGGTACTACCACCTGCTTGGGATCCTGTAATTCATAAAATTAAAACTAAACCCAAGCATACCACTGCAAGACTTCAAGACACAGTTAGTTCATTCTGCGTAGATCGAACCAAAATTGTTAATTAAAAAAGCTGAAGGTACTCCGGGTTAACTCCGACATCGGGACGTCAATCACCTCAGTTCCCCGTGACCACGGTTGCTGGAAAGCAACCGAAACGTCGGGAATATAAAATAACTTAATTAAACGCGATGAAATCCTTAAAAGTAGTTTCATTCAATATATTGAAAAGATGACTTCGAAACATTTTTTTTGAATTTTGCAAAGATTTATGTTTCCTCACGCTTACGATGCTTTCCTTCACCGCTAAGCACGTAGTGAATCACTACGTGCTTAGCGGCAGCCGGCACAAAAAAAAAACTATGAACTGTAATTTCAAGTGCTGATTTATCGTGCAATAATGACTGTAAAGTTATAATTGCTGTTTAAAATTCTATATGACCTCGGATTTAAATGTGATCATTAAGAAGTATGTTAGGGCTCACTCTGAATAGTAAGGTGAGAAATTGAGGGATATGAGAAAAGTATGGTTTGCTGGATGTTGTGGCCAGTATTATGAAAGTAATGCTTCATTTAGTTGAAGACACGTATAAAGAATGAAGGAGGAAACGTGACAAACCAAATTTATATTGTAGAAGTGAGTGGGAGATTTTGCAAGTGACGCCCTAGACGGAAAGAACAATGGCAGAAAAATAGTTGACAAAAATTATTGCGTCTAGAAATGTTTTATATATAAAATGAGTTTTATTATTTTTCTATGATTTATCAAATAAAAATATATTTTGATTAAAGCCACAGAAAAAAAAACAAATATTTTTGGGAATATCAAATGACTTAAATCATTTTACTCTATTCAAGTGTTGCCATTTACTATAATCATACTATTTTCGTATACACTTTGTAAGACTACCAACACAACACACAAACACAAAATATTTTTATATTAAGTTATTATTAGTAATAACTATACTATCTGTAGTAATAATAATAATAAAAGTGATATGGTTGAAAAGAAGTCTCTTACAAAGAACTTCCTACAATAATACATTATCTCAATCATAATAATATATAACAATTCCATTTAATGTTATGGCAACACTAGCTAAAACAAAATGTCTATGTTTTTTTACTGGTTTTACGGCTCTCAGTTCTAGCCCTTCTGGGAACGTCACTGTATGATACAAAGGCCCTGGAGCCATGCCAGAAATATACATTTATAGTATGCAAATATATAATAGAGATACAATAATCTAAAAACTCTCAACTATGTAGGTAGGGCTCATTATGTTGAGGCTGTATTAAGCTAATAGTCTAAGAGCTGGCTACGAAAACGTGAAATGACAAGGTGTAGTAACGAATTATATATATAACCTCTCCTTGGTAGCTTATAAGTACAGAGCGAGGCCCGTCAGAACTCTCTTCCGGGGCGGAAGGCGTGGGTGGGCGATCAAAGTCGTAAATTTTCAATAAGAAAAAAAAATTAGGTGCAGTTTTGAAATTTGGTAGAGTTATAGTTTTAACTGTAGGAATCTAGGAAAATTATTGTCAGAAGTCTAGGTCGGGGCTTAAAGACTGTCAGAAGTCGACAAAGTTGTAAAAAAATTGTTTAAATTTAAACCACAAAGTGCAGTTCTGACAAATGCATTTTTATATTATTTGTTGCTTATCGAACCTGTATATAAATTGTCAGAAGTCTTAATAATGGCTAAGAACATAAAAATTGATGATATAGTCAGAAGTTGCTGAAGCGGCTATCGCGACGGATTATTCCAAGTCTAAAGTTTCAGATGATGAATCAGATATTGAGTATGCCAGTGAGGAAGACGAACATGAGCAGTCAGATTGCGAATGTTAAAAATTGTATTTTCAATTTTTAGATTTTTATTTTTTTCAATAAATTTTTTACTTGTTACAAAACAAGATTTATATAATTAAATAATTATAATTCCTTTATATAAATATACTCACATTTTACTCCATCTACTTTTGACTTTCTTATATTTACAAAAATTTAAATATTAAAAAAACAAAAGGCCAAATGTGCATAAAATTATCTGATATAAAGAAAAGAAGGAACTTCTTATCATAGAGTACCTGTAAACTCTCGGCAAAACTTCTCCATTTTATTTCATTTTTCGTACAATTTAATTACTTTCTATAATTTTTGAGTACGAATTATTTTTCAAAGTCCGTCGTCTAAGTCAGCGATTACTCGGCAACACAATTTTTATATTTTTTTTTAATCTACCTCGCTTAACCTTTTGTCACTGCATATTTATTGAAATAACAGTGTAAATAATACAAACAATAAATAGCCAAAACTGCACCTTGTTATTTAATTTTGAAACTAGATTCGAAACGTTCCTTTTCATCGCGATAGCCGCTTCAGCAACTTCTGGCCATATCATCATTTTTTCAGTACTTAGCCATTATTTAGCCTTCTGACAATATATGTACAGGTTCGGTAAGCTATAAATAATATAAAAATGCAATTGTCAGAACTGCACCTTGTTATTTTAACTCAAAACTAGATTCGAAACGTTGCTTTCCGTCGCGATAGCCACTTCAGCAACATCTAACTATATCATCAATTTTTATGTACTTATCCATTATTAAGACTTCTGACAATTTATATTTAGGTTCGATAAGCAACAAATAATATAAAAATGCATTTGTCAGAACTGCACCTCGTGGTTTAAATATAAACAATTTCTTTACAACTTTGTCGACTTCTGACAGTCTTCCCCGACCTAGAATTCTAACAATAATTTTCCTAGATTCCTACAGTTAAAAACTATAACTCTACCAAATTTCAGAACTGCACCTAATCGTTTTTTTACTTATAGAAAATTTACGACTTTGATCGCCTACCCACGCCTTCCGCCCCGGGAGAGAGTTCTGACGGCCCTCGCTCTGTACTTATAAGCTATCAAGGCGAGGTTAAATATGTATATAATTCGTTACTACACCTTATCAGTTCACGTTTTCGTAGCCAGCTCTCCGACTATAACGTCAAACAACCACACGACGCATGACTTTTTCCAAGTGACATAAGACATAACCTAATAAAGGTTCAAATCTAAATATCTTTTTTGACGCCTTCTCAGGACAAAATTCTTTGACCGAGTTATTAAACGCTTAACATTTTAAGATATTTTCGACATATAGACGCTACCATTCATTCTCAATTAATTTTATGTATGAAAGTCTGCAATTGTTCTTTCCCTACTAAATCGACGATATATTGAAGAAATATATTTAAGCCTATACGTGGTAGAGCCACGCTGTAGCTATATTATAGGTTGGCTCGACCGGGGAAGATACATGCTCTCACAGAATACCAACGTAAAGTAGGAGCTTAATACAATTGTGTTGCGTATGGTGATGCATTCCACTGCATTCCTCAGGAGTGACAACGCATCTGCATTTTGATTCTTAATTAAAGATAAATGTAGACGTCTAAGAGCGACAGCATCCACTTATCATCAGGTGGACTGTGTGCTCCTTTGTCTCCCTTATTCTAGATAAAATAAGATTATTTAAGAGTACGCTTAACCGAATAGCATGTATGGGCAGATCGTAGATATATGGCCGTAAAATAAGCGAGAAAGATGTGTCAGGATCGTGACAAATATAAGTCTGTAGTCTCTACCAACCACACTTGACGGGCGTATAGATTTATGTTATGAAGTATTTTTTTCTATTAAATTCGTAGCAATAAATAACCGTTATCTTTTATCCTGTATACATCAACCGTACATAAATTAAGCCTCGATAAACAAAACAATAGTAATGTAACGTAGTCACGGTGCTTAATTGCATCGATCGATGCTCAGATAACTGGCGGCGAGCTCGCCACTGATTAGAACACTCGTAATTTGTGAACCGGCCGCCGATATACAGAATTTGCCGTCCCAGTTGGCCCACACAAAGGGCGGGAGGTAGGTGGAAAGTAGCCAGCCCTCGTAATTTGTGAACCGGCCGCCGATATACAGAATTTGCCGTCCCAGTTGGCCCACACAAAGGGCGGGAGGTAGGTGGAAAGTAGCCAGCCGACTGTATCTCCTAGCTGTACGCGTTACCAATGTAACGAACGGTACGGAAAAAATAAAGTGAAATATGGATTTGTTCGACGTGAGAAGTAAAAATTACGTTTAACACGTCTTTTCTTTTCCCCAAATTTATTAGCGTTTTGTAATGAATTTCCTCTGACCGGAAAAGAAACGGTGAATGAAACTCCGCGGGTATCTTCTCATTTCATTTTTTTTACGTTTAATAGACCAGAATTCATTCACAAAAGTATGACGCTTGGGGCAGCAATCGTCCTCCTCGACCATTAACATGACAGATACCCCTAGGAATGAGATTATTCGTACCAAGCAATTCTTTATTATAAAGTATATAATATGTGTAAACGTGATGAAAACTAACATTTTAAAACAAAAGAATAAGGTTCGCTTACTTTCTTCTTTTCAATGTTATTTTTTTTAATTAATCGCTGGATTTCAAATAAAGCATAAGGTAAATAGACAATAATACTTTAGATAAGAATTATTATGTTATTATTAATCTTTATTATATCTATTATATTTCCAATCGTTATTTTCTTATCTTACTTTACTTTTTTCTACTGATAAAAGGTAAAACTATATGGCCAGTTAGATTCTAATCTATCGATTAGAATAATTTTCAGCATTCCTTGGAGGATGTCATTGTTCATCCGTGGACTGTGAAGGGCCATAATAATGGTCGGTATGTCTGATGTCGATATATCTGGTACATAAATCGCCAATGCGCTCGCCAAGCGTGGCGATTAAGGCAAACTGAAACTCATGTCCAGTCAGCACTGGACTTTTATCAGCTGCTGAAGAAAAAAAAAGAATATATACATAAAATACCGTTACCGTTACAGCCTATTAAAGTCCACTGCTGAACATAGGTCTCTCCCATAGATTGCCTCATACGGGGATATTTGTCATAGTTGCTACATTTGGCAAGCAGGCAGGCAACCGCAGTTTTACTTTTATTTTTAGTAGTTATTAGGGAGACGCTGTTTCCCATCCCCTGACTTATTTCCCTCTGTCGCCTCTTACGACACCCACAGGATGATATGGGGTAGTGGATATTCTTACACCGACACTACACATAACTAAAATAAATATTAGAAAATAAACAATGGAAACAAGCTCCAACGCTTCCCCGATCACAATCTCGAAACAAATGAACGTAACCGTTGCGATAAAAGGTGTGATAACACTTCGCCGCGATAATACACTCCTTTCTAGCTTTTATGGGTCAACAGGAGCGTGATCGTGACCGGGGACAGCGGCTGATAGGGTCTAGAACAATGGAAACAGTGAAGGGGTTTAGATTTTTGGGTATTTCATTGAATAATAGCTGCAGAAAACCTAAGAGTTACGTAGAAATCATACAGTTTCAAATTGGATTAAGTTTTAACGCAGCATACCAGCGTATTTATTTTAATGCAACTAACAACAAAATTATATTTATTTATTTACACACACACACACACACACACACACACACACACACACTCACACCCACACACACCCACACACACACACACACACACACCCACACACACACACACACACACACACACACACACACTCACGCACACGCACACGCGCACGCGCACGCACACGCACACGCGCACGCGCACGCGCACGCGCACGCGCACGCGCACGCCCGCACGCACGCACGCACGCACGCACGCACGCACGCACGCACGCACGCACGCACGCACGCACGCACGCACGCACGCACGCACGCACGCACGCACGCACGCACGCACGCACGCACGCACGCACGCACGCACGCACGCACGCACGCACGCACGCACGCACGCACGCACGCACGCACGCACGCACGCACGCACGCACGCACGCACGCACGCACGCACGCACGCACGCACGCACGCACGCACGCACGCACGCACGCACGCACGCACGCACGCACGCACGCACGCACGCACGCACGCACGCACGCACG
>JAVANC010000011.1:42446809-42739309 GCA_033319125.1 Parnassius glacialis | reverse complement strand
ACACACACACACACACACACACACACACACACACACACACACACACACACACACACACACACACACACACACACACACACACACACACACACACACACACACACACACACACACACACACACACACACACACACACACACACACACACACACACACACACACACACACACACACACACACACACACACACACACACACACACACACACACACACACACACACACACACACACACACACACACACACACACACACACACACACACACACACACACACACACACACACACACACACACACACACACACACACACACACACACACACACACACACACACACACACACACACACACACACACACACACACACACACACACACACACACACACACACACACACACACACACACACACACACACACACACACACACACACACACACACACACACACACACACACACACACACACACACACACACACACACACACACACACACACACACACACACACACACACACACACACACACACACACACACACACACACACACACACACACACACACACACACACACACACACACACACACACACACACACACACACACACACACACACACACACACACACACACACACACACACACACACACACACACACACACACACACACACACACACACACACACACACACACACACACACACACACACACACACACACACACACACACACACACACACACACACACACACACACACACACACACACACACACACACACACACACACACACACACACACACACACACACACACACACACACACACACACACACACACACACACACACACACACACACACACACACACACACACACACACACACACACACACACACACACACACACACACACACACACACACACACACACCACACACACACACACACACACACACACACACACACACACACACACACACACACACACACACACACACACACACACACACACACACACACACACACACACACACACACACACACACACACACACACACACACACACACACACACACACACACACACACACACACACACACACACACACACACACACACACACACACACACACACACACACACACACACACACACACACACACACACACACACACACACACACACACACACACACACACACACACACACACACACACACACACACACACACACACACACACACACACACACACACACACACACACACACACACACACACACACACACACACACACACACACACACACACACACACACACACACACACACACACACACACACACACACACACACACACACACACACACACACACACACACACACACACACACACACACACACACACACACACACACACACACACACACACACACACACACACACACACACACACACACACACACACACACACACACACACACACACACACACACACACACACACACACACACACACACACACACACACACACACACACACACACACACACACACACACACACACACACACACACACACACACACACACACACACACACACACACACACACACACACACACACACACACACACACACACACACACACACACACACACACACACACACACACACACACACACACACACACACACACACACACACACACACACACACACACACACACACACACACACACACACACACACACACACACACACACACACACACACACACACACACACACACACACACACACACACACACACACACACACACACACACACACACACACACACACACACACACACACACACACACACACACACACACACACACACACACACACACACACACACACACACACACACACACACACACACACACACACACACACACACACACACACACACACACACACACACACACACACACACACACACACACACACACACACACACACACACACACACACACACACACACACACACACACACACACACACACACACACACACACACACACACACACACACACACACACACACACACACACACACACACACACACACACACACACACACACACACACACACACACACACACACACACACACACACACACACACACACACACACACACACACACACACACACTTAACAACTATCCTTACAGGCTAAAAAAGCTCACTACAATAGTGTCGCTTATCTACTTAAATATACTTACTATGTAGTACAACTAACTTACATAACTATGTATAAAAGTACCTTAGCGAGTTCACTCAGATTACTCGATAATTTAAAATTAAAAATTTTGTACAGCCGACTTCAATATAAGTTATTAAGGATAACTCAAATAACTCAAAAACTATTGGTCTGACCTTGATCAAATTCATATGGGACCACACGAGAAGTATCAGCTTTCATATAAAAAAGTATAATCGAAATCGGTTCACCCAGTAAAAAGTTATGAGGTAACACACATAAAAAAAACATACGCGTCGAATTGAGTACCGTCTCCTTTTTGGAAGTCGGCAGAAAATATATGAATCCTCTCGTGAACGTTGTTCATATATTTTATAATTATGCATCATGCATGAGATTAGGTGTATGATAACTTAAGATTGAATAAGAAGAACGAAATATATGATAAATGAAATAACGACAAAAATGATGATAAATAAAAATAACCACGCGGTCGGCGGCTCTTCGGCCCTTTGTTGTCGATATTCCACGCGTTAGAACCAAACGGTTTGCTTCGTCTTTTGCCGGCGTCTGTCTTTTCGTTTAAATACAATCTGGGCGTCTTCAAGGCTTTTGTTACGCTAAGACCAGGTGGGGTTGTGGTCAAGCACTGGCTTAAAATTAATAAAAAATCTCCTCCATAGCCCAACGTGCTATTGCTGGAATTTCTCTGCGTGATATATATCCTAATGTGGTTATTTACAGTATAACCAACCGACAGGCAAACGAGTCTGTAAGCTGATGTGTTAATGGGCCGGTAATTTTTATATGGTTGTAGCATGAATGGGTCAGCTCGACCGACACATTCACATAACACCAGCGTAAAAAAGGAGCTTAATGCTGCTGTGTTTCGTATGGTGGGTTTAGAGAACTGGAAACCTATCTATCCATGGACCGGTCTATGGGCTACAGCATCCAGTTACCATCATCTGGAGTGTATGCTCGTTTGTCACTCGTATTATATATATTACAAAATGTCCAGTAGACCGAATTTAAATCACTGCGTCCAGTCTCAACAGAGCTATTTGTACAGGACAAGCTCTAACTGTAACTACACGTGTGAGCGCAACTCTACTTCAGCACTCAAAATTGCAATTGCAAAACCCAGATTGCCCGCGTACTGTGAAAGCTATCACGTTTCAAATAAAAATACGAATAGGCTGCTACCATAATAAAGTTTAAATAATCATATTCGGTTTTGTTTAGCTAAAAATATTTCTACTTAATTTCCATCACAATAGCTTCGAATAGTTTTTTAAGCGCTCAATCTTTTTAAATTTCCATACAAACGGCTGTAGGAAGCTGTAAATCTGGGCCCGTTCCTATATGAAAGAGACGGCAATATAGAAAACGAATTAGTTTGAGCGGGAAGGAGTGTTTTGTAATCAGAAACAATAGTGTGGAGCGATTTACGAGCTTTCAGGCGACCATTGTTTTAGACCGGCACAATGCAACGTTATTTATAACATTATTTGTCTATACATTATCTGTGCGGTCGCTTGTCAGTGCAGTAGAGCAGAATTCAATTCCAATGCGCATTTAAGGTATAGGAAGATATGTCTATATACGGTAGAGGCCTGCAGCTATATGTATAATGGCTGTAGTACGAATGTGTCGGCTCGACCGGGTTAGGATTACGCTCTCACAGAATCATCAGAATCATAACAGCCCTGCACAACTCCACTGCTGAACATAGGCCTTCCCCAAAGAATGCCACAAAGCACGGTCCTGAGCCATCTGCATCCATCGACGTCCTGCATGTCTTACAAGGTCGTCACTCCATCTAGTAGCTTACTGGTACGAGGCTGCTATTCGAGAACTTTTCTTCCCCATCAGCTGTTGGTTTTTCAAGCTATATGGCCGGCCCAATGACTCTTCAGTTAAGCATACAAGCGTAAAATAGCAGCTTAATGCTACTGTGTTTTGTTTGGTGAGTGTCGAGAACCAGAGACCATTTTCACTGGAAACGAGGCAATCCATCTTATTCCTCAGGGGTTACTATGCATCTGGCATAGGCCACAGCATCCACTCAGACGGAATATGTGGTCGTCTATTACTGTACATAGCTCCCATGGAGTCGTTGTCCGTTGTACTTTACTTTACTTTACTTTACTTATCGTCACGCACAACCCCTGACGGGGTAGCCAGAGAGAACAGATCGCCAAGTGTCACGATCCTTACATACCTCTTTCGCTTCTTTCAGATTCATTATCTTCTTCATACATGCACGTCTAGGTATCCGAGTAGGTACTCTTGACCCTCCCCTCTTCGAGCAATTTGCTCACATGGTCTTCGAAAGTTAGTCTCGGTCTACCTCGACACCTTTTAATATTAACTTTCGCGCTATATATTTTCTTCACCATTCGGTCTTCCGTTGTCCGCTGCAAAATACTTGAAAGGATGGAATTACAAAATAAGTTAATTACACGCGATAAAATTTGAAGAAATAAATTAAATAATTGATCTTTGCAGCATCGATGGTGCCGGTGTATCAATTTTCATTCATTTCATTGACGATGCCTACTGCAAAATAATTGAAACTTAGGGAATATAAAATAAGTTAACGACTATTACCAAGTAAGTTGCACGGCTACTATATTAAATAGTTAACATTTCGACAGCGAATTTTTTCCTGACCGATACGACTTAGGGACCTTCAAGAAACGAGCTTACTCCTTATTAAAAGGCCGGCAACGCATCTGCGATTCAACTGGTGTTGCAGTTGTTCGTGGATGACGGTCGACACTTAGCATCAGGTGAGCCACATGCTCGTTCGCTCACTCTTCATAAAAACAACGCGTTAAAATTCATACAAAACTAGTTTTATTTATTACTTAACTTACCATAACTTAATAGTAACAAATTGTGTATTACTCTGTACAGGTTCATGTAATAAATTACTTAATACTGGTGTTTTTACAGCTTCGCCATAAACACATAGCATCGTTTATAATAAAACCATCAACGTTAAGTAGCAGAGGCCGGCACGCAATGTCAATGAAATGAATTGCTTGATTGTTTACAGTATTTATATTTGCTTAACGAACATTCGCGTATCCAGACTTATTTTCTAGACGGAGCCTGGGCTTTGAAAGAGATGGCAATGAAATCGAAGCTAAAGTAAGCAATCAAATTAATTTCATCTTCAAGCTATTTTTCGGGTTTCGATTTTATGAATGTTTCGTTTTAAAATTGACTGTCTGGTTAATCTTGAGGCCTAATTTCGAATGCTGATAAATATGATCACGGGTTTGAATCCCGGGTCTTCCGGCAAAAATGATCAGTACCAGCCTAAAGCCTGGTTTAATTTCTCTCCGAGCGTTTTTAATAGAATAAGGTTGACAAACGAGCACACTGTCCACCTGATGGTAAAAGAATACTGTGGCACATAGACACCTTTATTATCTATCGAGAATCGAATTTAAGATGCTTTGTCACCCCTGAGATGATGGATTGCCCTGTTTCCAATAAAAGGTGTCTCCGATTCTCTACACCCACCCTACGAAACGCAGTTTCGGATTGCTGTCCCATCCAACTGTGGTAGTGAAGGAACAGAGGTTACCTGTGCTTATATACACGAGCATAAAATCCTGTGCAGGTGGCTAGTCTCTGTTAAGACTGGCCGCCGTGACCATAATTCAGACTGGATGGCGTTATTAAATAGTCACAAACGTACAAAATAACCTCTTCTAAGCTAGGTGTGTTTGCCATATATAAAGAACCGTGATAATGGCCCCTTGAAATTGCAATACAAGATTCCTAGTAACTCTTACGCTCCTTTAGAAATTTTCTCCCTAGTCCGAATAGTCCTGGTCATTTTCAATCCTGTGGAGCACAAAATGTTTATTTTATTTTATTAGAAAGACAAACAGTAGTACATTTAACAGAACAGTACACTTTTATATATCCCTACATTAATTAACAGCTAAAATCTATTGTACGAGTATACCGTTATATACGTGTTAGAGCCACGTTGCAGCTATATTATGGTTGTGGCATAAATAGACCGGCTCGACCGGAGAAGGACCACGCTCTCACAGAATACTAACGTAAAATAGCACCTCAAGGCAACTGTGTTTCGTACAGTAAATGTAGGGAAGCGGATACTCTTTTTATTGAATACAAGGCATTCCATATTCGTCACCAGGGGTGAAAACGCATCTGCATTTTGATTCTTAATTGAGAATAGATGTCTATGGGACACAGCACATCTATTAACCATCAGATGGATTGAGTGCTCGCTTGTCACTCTTATTTAAAAAAAATATATGTCCTGGATATGATTATACCGAAGATATTTGTACCGATAGATAGTTTAAAGGATGGAAATGGAATGAAATTACATCCATACTCCAAGTCGTTACGGTAATATCACTTTTATTATATATATCAGCATGGGACAGAAATAATGAAATCTACAACAAAAAGAACAATAAAGCCTTGTTATGTTCAATCGACTGTCTTAAGTTATTTTTTCTTCCAATACATTCGCACGACAGAGTTACGTATCCAAACGCATTATGTCATTGTGTGTACTCGTATAGTCGGCGATGTTCACATAGTAACAGGGGGTAATAATGCAATTTCGACACCTCGCATGAAAACGCACAGTTAGAGGCAAATAGAGGGCCGATGTGAGCGAGACGCTTAAAGCGGTACCGACAGCGGATATGGATACGTATTAAATTAGGTTTAATAAACCAAAGTAGTACACTGAAGTGTCAAAGGGCCGGCCATATAACTCGAAGAACCAACAACCGATGAGTAAAAAAGGTTCTCGAGTAGTTGACTTGTATTGACAGTTGATGTGACGGGCAGCCCCCCACTAGATGTGTGACAACCTAGTAAGACATGGAAGTCGATGGATGCAGGTGGCTCAGGACCGTTCGTGCTTTGTGATATTCCTTGGGGAAGGCCTTTAATCAGCAGTGGCCTTGTTAAGGGCTGTAATGATGGCGATGATATGATGTACCGTGTAGTAAGGGATACAGACAGGAAATGGGCAGCAGCATCTATCTGTGTTGCCAAAATTAAGGTTGCCCAATCGCCTGCCAAGCAAACTTCGCGTACGAGACATCTATGGGGGAGGCCTATGTTCAAGAGTGAATTTTTATAACCTGTAAGGGATGAATGGATGAATTTGTCCCCTGAGTATGATAAGAGACGACTATACGAAATGCTAAATAAATATTATGGATTTCGTTAAGTGGCAGAATTACAATTTCGTTTACACCAGTCTTAAAAGAAACAGACTGGTGACGAGCTGTAGTGTCAAAGATGTGAGACCTCTAGTACTGCAATAATAATACATATATACACCTGCCAAGCGTGAAGATTAAGACAAATAGAGGCTATTTCCAGCAGTGAACTTACATGCTAATATAGAAGAAAGAAGTAAAATGGTATGCAGTGAGTGCGAAGATATCGGCTTAGCACTTACCAACCCGCCTGTCCAATGTAATGCTTGCTAGCTGGCTTCTTGAAAAGTATTGTTGATGTGTAATTGTTTATATTTTGATAAAATTTAAAGTAAATCTTCAGTTAAGTAGTACATTTTCTTATTTCTGTAATTGAAACTCAATCGAAAGCATGTGAAGCATTTTTTATAGGGTAGAGTGACAAACGAGCAAACAGTCCACCTGATGGTAAGTGCTTGCTGCGGCCCATAGACATCTACATCTATCCTCTATTACAAATCAAAATGTAGATGCGTTGTCACCCGTGAGGACTAAGATGGAATGCCTCATTTTCAGTAAAAAGGGTCTCTCTGTTCACTACACTCACCATACGAAACACAGCAGCGTTAAGCTGTTATTTTATGCTGCTATTCTGTGAGAGCGTGGTCCTTTCCCGGTCGAGTCGACCCATGCCTGTTACAACTATACTACTAACATAGATTCAGCATGGCTCTACCACGTAAAAATAAATAACAAAGCATTATTTATATTGCTATATTATTTTCAATAGAATCACACAACGCAACAGTTACAGTACCATATGTGTATTACTGCTACTGAGAATTTATTGACAGAAAAAACCATTGACTGATTTTGGCCTGACTGATCCGAACCCAAGACTTCATGATCAGTTGTCGTACTACTGATTACTAGACCAACTAGCCCTTCGTTAACATTTCAATGAACAATGTATATACACAACATATCCGCTTCCGCTAATAATTTAAGCCGGAACCAGTCATGATTGCAATTTATTACATGTTTACGCGATCTTAGTCAACAATTGGTGTAATTTCGCGTTCATTTTACTTGCAAATTAGCCAAGATTAAAAAACATTGATTGTAAATTATTAAATTGTTTACAGTTGTTCACTTGTTATGTTATTGCGGATAACTGGTGTTATTGTAACGTGTTTATTATTGAACAATGATATCATAGGTAATTGTTATTTTAATTGTGCTTAACAATTAATAGTAAATAAAGATTGAATAAAACTACTTTTACGGATTCTATCGCGTTTAATTAACTTGTTTTTTATTGATTCCTGACGTTTCGGGTTCTTTACAGCACCCGTGGTCACGGGGGACTGTGGTGATTGACGTTCCGACGTTAGAGTTAACCTGGAGTACCTTCAACTTTTTTAATTATTAATTTTGGTCCAATCTAAAAAAAAAAAACAAGTTGATTAAACGCGATAGAATCCGTAAAAGTAGTTTTATTCAATGTGTAGTGTTCGCGTAAATATAAGAAATCTTTAAGTAAGTAAAGATGATAAAAGGTTTATTAACGGTGTACCGCGTTGTGGCGGTGTAAGTATATATCTAATACCCTATATCATCAAGTGGATCCGAGGTAAACAAATCAGGAGATGGGCAGCAGCGTCTTCCTCATCATCATTATCATCATTACAGCCCTTCACAAGTGCACTGCTGAACATAGGCCTCCCCCAAAGAATGCCACAAAGCACGGTCCTGAGCCACCTGCGTCCATCGACTTCCATATCTTACCAGGTCGTCACTCCATCTAGTGGGGGGACGCCCTACACTTCGCCTGCCGGTACGAGGCTGCCACTCGAGAACCTTTCTTCCCCATCGGTTGTCGGTTCTTCGAGCTATATGGCCGGCCCATTGCCACTTCAGCTTACTAATCCGTTGGGCTATGTCGGTTACTCTGGTTCTACTGCGGACATCCTCATTTCTGAGCTTATCACGCAGGGAAACTCCGAGCATAGTCCTCTCCATAGCGTCTTCCTAGTAACGACTAAATATTAAAAAACTGCTGTTGTCAACTTTCTTAGCAAGCGTGGCAACTCTAACAAATATCCTCTCTATGGCACAATCTTTGGGGGGACCTATGTCCAGCAGTGTACTTTTAACAGGCTGTAATGGTAGCGGTAAGCGGTAGCGGGTTATTTGCCAGCTAGGAGAATACATTTCCCCATATCATCCCGCGGTTCATAAGAGACCATAGATGGAAATGTAACAGAAAAAAATATAAAATGCAGTTTCACATCTGCTTGTCAAGCAAAACAACTACGAGTATGACAAATATACCTTCATAGGTAAGATATTTGTCATACTCTCGGTCGAAGTTAGACTTACCTAGTCGGACTATCTGTCCCAGGTAAACATACTCGTCAACAACTTCGAGCTTAATGCTCCCAACAACTACCGGCATAGGTGTGACATAGATGTTAAACATGATTTTTGTTTTGTCCACGTTCATCTTAAGACCTATCCGTTGGGAGACACTATTGAGGCCATTCCTTTCTAATTATTACCATAATTTTTTTAGCGTTCTAGAAAAGAGACCTTGGATTATCTCATGTGTAAGTCCAAGACTTGACAGATTAAAAATAGTATACTTCGTCAACATCGTAACAGTCTAATAAATATTAAACTTCCCTACAGGCTGCCACCTCATACATTTCAACTGACGAACTCACACACGCACACATATACACATATGCACCTAAACCGATAATTTGCAAATTTGCAACCAAAACAATTGTTTTATGTGTGAAAATGTGTGGTGCATGATGAGTGCTTATTTCCGACGATATAGTCCTTATGGTATGGCGAATGTAGAGAACCGGACACTTTTTTACTGGTTCTTACTTTTAAATGAGACATTCCATCATTGTATTTTGATTATTAATTGAAGATAAATGTAGATGTCTATGGGCCACAGCATCCACTTATCATCAGGTGGACTGTGTGCTCGTTTGTCACCCAAAAATAAAACCCTTTATTTATTTAATTGCATATATATTTTAGCCGTGTAGTGGCGGTCAAGAATATCCACTACCCCATATCCTCCCGTGGGTGTCGTAAAAGGCGACAAAGGGAAACAGGCGGGAGATGGACAGCAGCATCTTCCTGATAATAGCCAATATTATAATAAAAAAAAAACTGCGGTTGCCAACCCGCTCGCCAAGCGTGGCAACTATGGCAAATACCCCCCTTATGAATGGATGTAATAAAGAGACGGCCCCCAGTCCCCGGCGGCCCCGCTATTCCTGGCTACGGTGGCGACCATGGTAACGGCGGGGCAGGGGGTGCTAAGAATCTCCGGTGGAGGTTTGGTTGCCACCTACGACGACTCGACCTGGCAACATACAACGCACGCACCCTGAGGACTGACGAGAAGATCGTGGAGCTGGAAGAAGAGATGGACAAGTTGCGCTGGCATATTATAGGATTATCCGAAGTCCGAAGAGAGGGGGAGGACACGGTAATCCTCGAATCCGGCAACTTGCTCTATCACCGGGAGGGCGACCATCTGTCCCAAGGAGGTGTCGGATTTATCGTCCACAAGTCTCTCGTTAACAACGTTGTAAAGATCGGGAGTGTGTCGACGAGGGTTGCGTACCTTATACTCAGAATCACCAAACGGTATTCGCTGAAGGTCATACAGGTTTACGCACCAACCTCGGCACACCCCGATGAGGAGGTGGAGGAAATGTATGAGGATATCTCTAGAGCCATGCATTCCTCCAAAACCCAATATACGGTGTTAATGGGAGACTTCAATGCAAAACTAGGCACAAGAGAGAACGGTGAGCTGAAAGTAGGGAAATTTGGAATAGGGCAACGGAACCCAAGGGGCCAGCAGCTGGCCGACTTCATGGAGAAAGAGGGACTCTTTATGATGAACTCTTTCTTCAAGAAGCGGCCCCACAGGAAGTGGACCTGGTTGAGCCCCGACGGTTCGACAAAAAATGAGATTGACTTCATTATGACGACCAGACGACAACTGTTCAGTGATGTCTCAGTGATCGCGAGGGTGAAAACCGGCAGCGATCACCGAATGGTTAGAGGCACACTGAACCTAAATGTTAAGTTGGAGAGGTCTCGTCTGATGAAGTCAACGCTCCGTCCCCCTCGTGCTCTAATCCAAAGTCCCGAAACCTTTCAGCTCGAGTTACGAAACCGTTTTCAGTGCCTAGAAGACTGCAATGAAGTGGACGATATGAATGACAAGCTCGTGGAAACTGTCCATGCGGTCGGAGCTAAGTTCTGCAAGACCCGCCGCAGAAGAACACAAAAACTCTCCGATCACACTCTTAATCTCATGGCTGTTAGACGGGAGATGAGGCTACATTCTTCAACAGATTTGACAGCATACAGGCAACTGAACAGACAGATCTCCAAGTGCATGCGGCGGGACTTACGCAACTTCAATACAGCTCGTATTGAAGAAGCGATCGAGCGGAACCAAGGCTCCAAAGTCTTTGCCAGAGATCTGTCTGCCAGAAAGAGCCAACTGTCAAAGCTGAAGACCGAATGTGGCAGCATCGTTTCCGGGGCACCTGAGATTTTGAGTGAGATTGAGAGGTTCTATGGGCAGCTGTACACGTCATCGTTGGAGCCACACGCAAGTGTGAGTAACGATCCAAGAGCGAGTCTTATCCGACACTATTCCGAAGATATCCCGGACGTCAGTCTGAGCGAGATTAGAATGGCTCTCCAGCACCTTAAAAACGGCAAGGCCCCAGGCGAGGATGGAATTACAGCGGAGCTTCTGAAAGCGGGTGGAAGACCGGTACTTGAAGTCCTTCAGAAGCTCTTTAATTCCGTCCTCCATGGTGGCATAACACCGGAGGTGTGGAGCAGAAGTGCGGTGGTCTTGTTCTTCAAGAAAGGTGACAACGCTCTCTTGAAGAACTACAGACCGATTTCCCTTCTGAGCCGCGTCTACATGCTGTTTTCGAGAGTCATTACGAATCGTCTTGCGCGCAGACTTGACGACTTCCAGCCTCCCGAACAAGCCGGTTTCCGAAAGGGCTTTAGCACCATAGACCACATACATACCCTACGGCAAATTGTACAGAAGTCCGAAGAGTACAATTTGCCACTATGTCTGGCGTATGTGGACTATGAGAAAGCCTTTGATTCCGTCGAAATTTGGGCGGTGCTGCAGTCCCTTCAGCGGTGCCAAGTTGACTGTCGGTATATCGAAGTGCTGAAGTGTTTGTACAGTAGGGCTACGATGGCTATCCGAGTACAGAACCAGAGTACGAAACCCATCCAATTGCAGAGAGGTGTAAGACAGGGTGATGTTATATCCCCGAAACTCTTCACCGCTGCATTGGAAGACGTTTTCAAGCTTCTGGACTGGAAAGGATGCGGTATTAACATCAATGGCGAATACATCACTCACCTTCGATTTGCCGACGATATAGTCCTTATGGCAGAATCGCTGGAGGACCTAAGCACTATGCTCAATGACCTCAATAGTGTCTCCCAACGGATAGGTCTTAAGATGAACATGGACAAAACAAAGATCATGTTTAATGTCCATGTCACACCTATGCCGGTAGTTGTTGGGAGCACTAAGCTCGAAGTTGTTGACGAGTATGTTTACCTGGGACAAATAGTCCGACTAGGTAAGTCCAACTTCGACCGAGAGGTCAATCGACGGATTCAACTCGGATGGGCAGCGTTCGGGAAGCTACGACACATCTTCTCGTCAGACATACCTCAAAACCTTAAAACGAAATTGTACAACCAGTGCGTGTTGCCAGTGATGACTTACGGAACTGAGACGTGGTCCTTCACTGCTGGCCGTATGAGGAAGCTCAAGGTCGCTCAGCGAGCTATGGAGAGGGCTATGCTCGGAGTTTCTCTGCGTGATAAACTTAGGAATAAGGATATCCGCAGTAGAACCAGAGTAACCGACATAGCCCAACGGATTAGTAAGCTGAAGTGGCAGTGGGCCGGCCATATAGCTCGAAGAACCGACAACCGATGGGGAAGAAAGGTTCTCGAGTGGCAGCCTCGTACCGGTAGGCGAAGTGTAGGGCGTCCCCCCACGAGATGGAGTGACGACCTGGTAAGACATGCAGGAAGTCGATGGATGCAGGTGGCTCAGGACCGTGCTTTGTGGCATTCTTTGGGGGAGGCCTATGTTCAGCAGTGGACTTGTGAAGGGCTGTAATGATGATGATGATGATGATATATATTTTATGATAATAAAGTGAGGAAAATATATTCAATTAGATTAGATGTCATAATCATGACATTATGAAATGTAATAAGATGAAATTTTGTTTACTCCCGCCAACGGGACTCATGAATTTTACGCGTCAAAAATTCATGTCTGAATGACAAAGTTTTATCTTCAGATTCCTCTGACAGGAATTACAATAAGGAGGAAATAGATAAAAAATATTTTTTTATGACTTATCTAATTATGTTGTTTATTACTTTTTTGTAAATATCTACCGTTTTATTACAAAATGTGGTTTATTAATAATCTTTTTCAAGAAACTTCCTTACCCGCAGCGTGACCTAAACATCATCATCGTCATTATAGCCGTTCACAAATGCACTGTTGAACATAGGCCTCCCCCAAGGAATGCAAAAAAGCACGGTCGTGAGTCACCTCGAGGTTGCCATTCGAGAAACTTCGCAAGGCACAGTCTTCGCGCAATTTGAGATTTGCTATCATATCCCGTGCTTTATATTTTATTTATTTGTTTATTTACTTAATATTTATTGTAAGACACCTTAAGGGATTAAAATAACGATTTATACATACATCCATAAAAGCCTATGAAAGTGCACTGCTGAACATAGGTCTTCCCCATAGATTGCCTCATAGGGAGGATATTAGCCATAGTTGTAATGTTACTGTTGATTTAATAATTTCACCTCTCTATGCGTCACGTGCTCCTGGTAAATTATCTTCTATACATACATCTATTAAAGCGTATAAAAGTGCACTGCTAAACATAGGCCTTCCTATTTATCCATATTACCTCATAGGAGGGATATTTGCTGGTATTTACATAAAAATAGTTTTTACGGATTTCTATCGCGTATATTAGCTCATTTTATATTCCAGACGTTTCGCGTGCTTTACAGCACCCATAGTCACGGAGGGGACTAAGGTGTTTGACGTCCCGATGTCATAGTTAACCACGGCTAGCTGCAGATAGTCGGTAATATAAAATAAGTTAATATACGCGATAACATTCGTAAAAACTAGTTTTATTTAAATGTGTAGTGTTCACGTAAATATAAGAAATAATTATATTCGCTGTATTAGGTGTTGACCTTGACAAGCGTTTTTGGTTACTTTGTGTTATTAAGTAGAAAGGTAGAGTAAGTATTGTAAATTACTCAGGGTGGGACTGACCATAAACTAGAGCTCAGTAAGTCTTTCTGCTCATCATAATGAAATTAGATTGTCACCAAGAACCCCGTGCAAGCCCCTGGTAGAGACCAAGATCACCATCAGGTATCCAGTTTGCCTTTTGTATCACTAACCAGAAGTTAATGTGACCAGATATTTTTAAATAAAAGTTTTTCATTTAAATTTCGTGTGAAAACAACATTACTTTCGTTCACTATTAAGAGATTTAAATATTGGGAATGACTTCCAAGTTACCGGAAATTATTTCATCCTCATCGTTTACTCGTTAATAATATACGGTTTTAATGTACGCAACTTTATTCTGCTGAAAGAGGGTTTACGATAACGTCGGGTGAACACGCCACTGTTCTTTGTTTTTGTTTACCTTTTACGAGGGAGTCGCTATTAGTTGGTTATCTAATATAACTTTCTTAATATGATTTATCCACTATATGTAGAGAGGTTGAACGAAATTGCAAATATATTAATTTTTTTGATCTGGTTCGGAGGATCAAAAATATCAGATATTATTTATTAACCTACAATTTTTTTTTACTATTCATAAAAAACCTTACCCTAGCGTTACACTATAGTTGTAGCACGAATAGGTCGGCTCGACCGGGGAAGGACCGCGCTCTCACAGAATACCAGCGTAAAATAGCAGCTTAACACTGCTGTGTTTTGTATGGTGAGTGTAGAGAACCGGAGACATTTTGATTCGCAAACGAGGATAAATGGTAGATGTCTATGGGCCACAGCAACCACTTACCATCAGGTGGACTCTGTACTCGTTTGTCACCATATCATATAAAAAAAACACTAGCATTTTCTCCTGTATCTATATTACATGCATAAATTTAACAATACAAACATCCATCCCGGATCAATTATTTGTAGGCCATATAAATACTTGGTCCGTGCGGAATTTGATCCTGCGGCTCTTAGCACTGCGCTACGGAACTATGTGCTGCTTGTGGGGGTTGGTTTGCTCGGGTTCGATATGCACTGATAAGCTCCAAATTTTTAAGGTCTGTTTTGATTACATCACAAATCATGCTTTAGTTACCGATGGGCCTGTTATCGTTTTTCATTCTGTATATACTATGCTATTGTAATATTATCTTTAAAGAAAAAGGACAAAAGGGAGGATACCTAAAGAGTTTCTTTCGTCATTTCTTCTGCAGTCAGAGGAACTTTATCTGTAAATGGTAGTTGATTTGATATAATTTACATTTGACAAACGAAATATTTTTTGTGTTGGTAAAATAAATATATTTAATTTCATTTTATTTTATTTCACTTCACTTCAATACATTTCATTATTAAAAATATATATAACGCAAACCCCTAAATCCCACAAATATAATAAAACTGTTTAGTAAAAACGCACGAATACCATTGCGATTTGTAAACGAATTCAACAGATTCATCTCCGCCTCGTATTTTATTAAGACTAGTACATTTTCTCCGTACACCTAGTGAAAGATTTTTCTGGGGGCAATGTAGAGATAGGAACAAATAGAAAGGAAAAATGAATAAATTAAGTACAGAAAGGTTTTTTCCAAAATTGAGTTTTCAAAGATGCAATATGAGCACACAGTAAGTACACATAATGGTAAGAGGATGCTGTGGTCCACAGGCATGTACATTAATCCTCGATTCAGGAACAAAGTGCAGGCGCGTTGTCACCCCTGAGGAATAAGATGGAATGCCTTATGTTCAATAAAAAGAGCCTCCGTTTATGTACACTCGCCATATGAAATACAGCAGCATTAAGCTACTATTTTACGCTGGTATTCCGTGAGAGCGGGTCCTTTCCCGGTAGAGTCGATCCATTCGTGCTACAACCATAGTGTAGTCGTAGCATGGCTCTACCACATTTTAAACATTTCACATCATGGTAAGTTGCTGTAATCCATAAATGCCCACATGTATTCTCGAGTAAGAATCTAAATGCAGTTGTGTTATCGCCCGTGAGGGGTAAATGGAATCCCTCGTTTCTCGTTTGTCGACCAGTAAAATTTGTCATCGGTTTTCAGTACTGACCATACAAAACACAACAAAATTGTACGACTAACCTTTAAAAATACGCGAGTAAAATACACTCTAACACGTTATGTGCTTTATGACATTGTTTTGATGAGGTGTTCAGCAGGGACGTGTGATGCGCTGTAATTATAATGTCTGCTGATATTAAATACGAAAAATCAGGTCTAAAAGATTGCAATTCTATGGCAAACCTATAACAGTTCGGGGTACCTGGTCGCCATCTGCAAACCTTGTTACACTCGTTGACATGGATTCGAAATCTGCGGATGTGACTCAACTATATTTTTATGCTTTATTGCAAACATAAGGAAAAGATGCAAAGAGGTATTTATTTAATATCTATATATAAAATTCAATTGCTGTCCGTTAGTTTAGCAAAAACTCTAAAATGGCTGAACCCATTTTGATGAAATTTTGTGTTTGTTTGAGCGGGTCCCTGGATGATATAAATAATTCACAATTGGACCCGGTGGGCGGCGTTGTTGTCGAGACTCAGAAATCACCCGCGCGGAGTCGGGGCGGATCGCTAGTGTTGTATAATTAAATATACTTAATTATTTCTTTTCGCTTATGTTTTAATTTAAATCTAACTAGAAAGTTAAGAAGTAAATGTAAAGTTTATTTGTATATATATTATGTGTATTAGAAATACAAAATAAACTTAAATTTGATTGCTATTATTAAATACCACGCTATTTAAGTTGCTTGTGTCACAGCCTATATACAGGGTTATTTTTCAAAGAATAGTCAAATTTTAAACTTAAGTTCGAATATATAAATAATAATAGACCGAAAAAATAAGGCTTCTACTTTTATTTCAAATTATCACAGATTGAATGTGATTTATTGGCAACTACGTTTTTGTCTACCGATCGACCCTTACCAATGTGCGCGTGCGCGGTAAAATCAGTTAAAATTTTACATTACCACGCATTTTGAATGTAAAAGATAAAAGGGACAGAATGTTTGATATTTTTTCAATTAACTTTTCTTCGCCATTTGCCTATATTAATTATTCTGAACGTTCTCTGCAAATTTGGCCGGTTATTGCAAAATGACTTTGTATATAAACATAAAAAAACACTAATGTGCGTGCTACAGCAATGCTATATACATAACTATCATTCCCAGTATCAACTGGTAAGCTTAAAATGCTTGTATTGGAAGTAGGTCACGACAGTAGCCAGACGGTGGATTCTAACCCACAATCTCATGAGCTCGCGGTAACCGACCAACCATTAGGCTACTATCGCTTCTAAAAGTGGTTTATATAGCCCAACTTTGATACGTGGTAGAGCTATGCTGCAGCTATATTAGTAGTATAGTTGTAGCACGAATGGGTCACAGAATACCAGCGTAAAATAACAGTTTGACATTGCTGTGTTTCGTATGGTGAGTGTAGAGAACCTGAGACCCATTTTACTGGAAAAGAGGCATTCTATCATAGTCCTCATGGGTGACGATGCATCTGCATTTTGATTCTTTATTGAGGATAAATGTAGATGTCTATGGGTCACAGCAACCACTTACCATCAGGTGGACTGTGTGCTCGTTTGTCACCCTATCCTATAAAAAAAAAAACTTTGGAACATATAAGATATGCACTTAGATTGTGATGTTTAATTTAAGGTTATAATCTCATTCAACATTATCTTTTTTCATTGGTTACAGTACTTAGTCTTCAGTTATAATTCTCATTCGCGTACACATCCAGCGGTAGCATTCTCCTTAGTCAGCTATCCCCTGCGGCATCACCTATGATTTTCATTGAGTCGGCGCCTCGCTCCGTTGCCAATCCAATTGCTGAATATCCAGAAAAAGTCACCCAGACATGTTTTCTTGGAACACTGTGTAGGAACGTGACAGGATTCGAGACTAAATAAAAGGTGTGAAGGTTGACGGAATGTAAGGATTATTGGATTTCAGAATTAAATTTCTCTTGAACTAAATTCAGTAATACTAATATATTTTACCTGCATTATATACTGTATACAAGTTTATATAAACTGTACTAAAGGATTTTTGTACTCTTATAAAATTTAGACATCCATTAAGTGAGATGGTGTCGTGGATACCGTCTCTCAATTTTGCCACTTTGGTAAGAAAGAAAAAAAGAGTAATTTATTTATTGACACGTTATCATAGTTTTTTACTATTATGAGCCAGTGCTTGACCACTGTCCAACCTGATAGTATTTTTATAGAAAAACTAGCTGACCAGGCAGACGTTGTTCTGCCCTTTCCGAACGACCATTTGCTTTCCCAAAAAAAACTCCTGAAATTAGCAATAAAAAAATGAGGGTCACTTATCGGGATAAAAACTATCCTATCTCTCAAGTTGGACCAAACTGCACACAGTCTGCAAATTTTTTTTGAAATCGGTTCTATTTGTTGAATACTTACGGCAACATGTGGTGGTTATACTACTAAATTGTAAACGTTTGAATTTTTAACATAGCGCCATCTATTAAATATTTACTCAATCCAGTCAACAGATATCGTCATCTGACGGAATCGTTTGGAGCTAACAGATAATTGTGACTGTCAAATAATAGACAAATAATTTTCAATAAAATAATATTGTATTGCGACTATAAATTGAGATGTAAGCTATCCTATCTTTTAAGTTGGACCAAACTGCACATTGACCAAAAATTTCATTCAAATCAGTTCAGTAGTTTAGGAGTCCATCGCGGACAAACAACGTGACACGTACTTTTTATATATAAAGATGATGAAAAACAAAAACACAGTCCACCTTATGGTAAGTGGATACAGTGGCCCATAGACATCTACAACTATCCTCGATTACGAATCAAAAGAATCAAAATGCAGATGCGCTGTGGACTAAAATGTAATGCCTCGTTTTCTGTAAAAAGGGTTTCCGGATCTCTACACTCGCCATACTGAAAACAGCAGCATTAGGCTGCTATTTTACGCTGGTAATCTGTGAGAGCGAGGTCCTTCCCCGGTCGAACCGACCCATTCGTGCTGAAACTATACTACTGACATAGCTGCAGCATGGCTCTAGTATGTGTAAAGTGTATAATATGTAGCCATATAAATGAGTGTTGCAAATAATTGTACAACCTATTTTATATTGTTTAATAGGAAGGGCAAAAATCTCCTGTTGAGTTTTTTGGTAACGTTTCCCAAGGCAGAGATCTTTTTACAAACCCGTTGTCAATGTAAAAACTGATTTTCAATAAGAATGATTTATCTGGGCTATTCTGTGTTCATAGTGAACGCAGTCCAGTTTTCTGTTATGTAATCCCTTTGTTTATGCCAGTGGAATTTACCTAGATGGTCTTGTTGCTAATACGTTATGCATTCAGCACGAATGGATTGACCCGGCCGAGTAAATGGTCCTTACTCGGCCGGGCCAATCCAGCTCTCGCAGAGTACCTACGTAACATTGCATAATAATGTTGCTGTATTTCGTACGGTCACTGATATTCCCATTTTTCTGGTAAAGAAGCATTTAATCTTAAACCTCAGAGGTGACAACGCATCTGCATCTTGGTTTTAAACGAAAATGTAGGTATGTAGGTCTATAGGTCTCAGCATCCACTTACCATTTAGTGAACCACGTGCCCGTTTGGTACACTTATTTCTATAAAAATTGTAGGCATTAAGTAAAATATCTCAGGGGTATCACGTTTAGAGCAGGTGCAGCATTAGAGGCAGCTGAACTAAGTAAGTGGCGCAAATATGACTCCTGAGATATGACTAGATATTTGTGCCATTTGTTGTTGAGACTATCGGTCCGTGGGGTCCATGTGCGGTGAAGTTCTTAAAGGAAAAGTATCCGCGACTGGTTGTTGCTGCTGGTAACAAGAGGCCTGGTTTCCCTCCTCCATTCAAGGAGGAAACGCAGCGTTCTTGGCACTTTGACGAAGAATAGGACTGTAATATTTTTTTTATAGGATAAGTGTGACAAACGAGCATACAGTCCACCTGACGGTAATTGGTTACTGTATATATATATAGTCACATATATAATGATGACATCTATATCTATCCTCGATTACGAATCAAAATGCATGTGCGTTGTCACCCGTGAGGACTAAAATTAAATGCCTCGTTTCCAGTAAAAAGGGTCTCTAGTTCTCTACACTCACCATACAAAACACAGCACCGTTAAGCTGCTATTTTACGCTGGTATTCTGTGAGAGCGTGGTCCTTCCCCGGTCGAGCCGACCCATTCGGGCTACAACTATACCAGTAATATAGCTGCAGCATGGCTCTACCAAGTAAAAAATAAAAACATAAATTAATTTTTTAGTTTTAGTTTTTTTTATTATAGTAATTAATCATCATCATCATTACAGCCTTTCACAAGTCCACTGCTGGACATAGGCCTCCCTCAAGGAATGCCACAAAGCATTGTCCTGAGCCACCTGCATCCATCGACCCCTGTATGTCTTACCAGATCATCACTCTGTTTAGTCGGGGGCCGCCGTACCCCAATCAAGAACCTTTCTTCCTCAACTGCTGTTGGTTTTTCGAGTGATATGGCCAGCCCATTGCCATTTCACCTTGCTAATCCGTATTAATCTCTATGTATAGAAATAAATTACTGTCCGTTAGTCTTGCTGAAACTCTAAAACGACTCGAACGATTTTGGTGAAATTTTTTCTGTACTTTTGAGTGGGTCCTTAGATAGTATAGGTTCATAATCGGACCCGGTAGATGGCGATATTGTTTTGTGTATGTATATGTATTGATATTGTATTGTTAAGTAAAATATCCTTACAAAGCAACTGCTTATTGAGAATGATACAATTAAATTCACCATTGCGTCAGTTTCAATTACTTAAGGATTCAGGTAAATCGTCATGGCGTGGAGATTTTCTTTCAAAAGTGATTTAAAGACGTGTCTCTAATTACCGTCGCGTTCAAGGCACCAACAATTAATCTATGCAGGTCGCAGTCGAGGTCGTTTTTTTCTGACGTAAGTGATTGGGAAACCTTTTAGAATATAACTCATATTCTAAAAGGTTTCCCAATTACTTAGTTTACTCTATTACCGATCTTATCATACAGTGGTATCATCTCATACAGGAAAGTTCCCTCTCTTTTTATTACACTGTGACTGAGATAATAATTCTTCTTTTAGAATAGAATAGACTAGTTTTCCCATTAATATTGCTAAGTTAATCTCTGACCGTACTATTCGAAATCGCTGTGACGGCGGCGTAAAATGATTGCATAAACCGTCTTCATCCCGTGGTTATTGTAAGTTACAACTGTACACAGAGATCTGAGGGCTTTCGGAAGATGACGGTATTACCATGCCGTTTACGAAATATCTAGCCCAGTGACAGCAGCGTTAAATAATATATTAACCGTCTAATACTGTAATAGAAATAAAAAAAATCAATATAGATTATAAATAATAATTATTGAAAGTCATTTTTATGCTTAACTAGCTGTTCCCCGCGACTTCGCCCGCGCGAAATTTATTACGATTGGATTTCATGGGTTTTAATTTTTTGCACGGAACCCTAATTATTTTTCTAAAAAATAAAAGTAGCCTAAGTGACTTCTTATAACATCAGCTCGCTGCCAGTGAAAGTCCGGTCAAAATCGGTCCAGCCGTTTCGGAGATTAGCCGGAACAAACAGACACACAGAAAGACTAACAAAATTTTTAAAATCATGTTTTTGTTAATAAGTACCGTATATACTTTCATATGGCATTTGGTTAAAAGCTGTTATATCGACATTAAAAACAAATACTTCAATTTTATTTATTTGTATAGATTTACCACTGGTTCAGATAACACCTCGGTCCTGGGAAGAACCAGCAAGAAACCCGGCGTGACATTTTGTTCGAAAAAAGAACAGTTTACAATCATTAAAGTTCACAATAATTAACAACACAAAACATATTAAAAATAGCTTGGTAGCGATCACTTTTCTTTGTGATTGGCAACCCGCCTGCCAAGCGATGTGATTATTTATCCCTTTAATAACGGTAGAAGTCATGTTCACGTCTGTTTACCACTCAGATCGTAGAAATATATGATCTGAGGTTTACCATGTAGCGGCAAGAATATCCACTACCCCATATCATCCCGTGGTTTTGTAATAGGCGACAAAGGTAAATAAGTCAAGAGATAGGCAGCAGTTTTTCCCTCATAACAACTAAACTTTGAAAAATTGCAGTAGATAAGCATGGCAACTATGAGGCAATCTATGGGGGAAGCCTATGTTCAGCAGTGGACTTTAATAGGTTGGAACGTTAACGGTTATATTATAAATAGAACACGTATAAAATTTCCGGCTCATTATATATAGATTTACGTGTATATACTACCCGATAAAGATCTGGACTCTCTAACTGGGTCATTTATTTTTCGCTATCCCCAAATAAAAATAAAGTTTCCTGAATAGAAAGCAAGGGTCCGGCGATTCTTTGATACCAGGAACTATATTCGGTTATGTACAGTGAGTGAAACAATATTTATCAAACTTTAATGGAATTTAGTGACTATTTTATTCACTTTAAAGATCATGTGTAAGGTCTCTGTCAGAATTAGGAAACAAGTTAATAGACTAAAAAGTAAAAAAAAAATCTTTTTGTTTTTTTATCATTATTCTCATCCGAAAGTTTGTTTAAAATCAATTACCAAATTGAACCTAAAGAAAAATACATGAAAGCTAGTTAATTTTTTTTATTGTATAGGGTGACAAACGAGCACACAGTCCACCTGATGGTAAGTGGTTGCTGTGACCCATAGACATCCACATCTATCTTCAATAAAGAATAAAAATGCAGATGCGTTGTCACCCGTGGGGACTAAGATTGAATGCCTCTTTTCCAGTAAAAAGGGTCTCCGGTTCTCTACACTCACCACACGAAGCGGCGTTCAGCTGTCATTTTACGCTGATATTGTGTGATCTGCTTTTTAATAGATTAAAGGTAAAAAACGAGCACATCATCTATATATATATATAAAACTAAAATATGGTCCTTCACCGATGGTGGTAGTATGACAGAATCAGTAACGATGATGAACCCACAAGACAAAGTGACGACTTAATAATGACATTATTTACTTAATTTAAGACATATGGATGCAGGTTGCTCGGGACCGTATTTAGTGGCACTTTGTGAGAACTATGGTAAGTAGTCGACCTGTAAAGTTGATCATTTTTCACGTCGTTAAAGGCCTTTGCTGGATAGAGATTGCAGAGTGCATTTCCAAAAATGCATCATTTGGCATACATTACTTAGAAGGTTGTACGACTTACGCTGAATTTGCGGCTTGGTAAGCACAAAGCTTATAGTATCGCCATGGTGATGCTGAATTATCAGTTTAACAGTGGTAGAGCCAAGCGGTAGCTTTTGCTGTCGCACGCATGGGCCAGCTCGAACCGGGGTGGTACCACGACCTCACAGAATACCAGCGTGAAGTAGAGGTTTACCTCTGCGTTGCGCTTGGTGAGTGCAGGTGGCCGGAGGCCCAATCCCCCCCCCCCCCCCCCATCAACATGGTAGTGGAATTAAATAAAAGACTACCCCAGGTACCAGCACCCCTGGAGAATCCCTCGCTGAGCATCCACGACCAAACTACTACACTCCTGGGCGTGGGTGCTCAGGCTGCCCCGCGTATTCTGGGGGGGGGGGGGGGGGCGAAATTCCGCTCAAGGCAAAACCTGCTCGGGGCAAGCGGAGCAAGAAGACAAAGGCAACCCCTGCCACGCTTATTCGTGGTATACGTGGATTTCTGCAACATCAGGGGACTTCATTCAAACCTTAACGCCGTCCACTACCATCTGGAGATAGCTAAGCCGGCCTTGCTCTTTCTAACCGAGACACAGGTGTCCTTTCCGGCTGATACTTCGTATCTCTCCTACCCGGGGTACAAATTAGAACACTCGTTTGTGCCCTGGGCTGGAGTTTGCGTGTATGTCAGAGAGGACATCTGTTTTCGACGCCTCGGCAGCCTTGAAGGTACGGACCTGTCCATCCTATGGCTACGCGTAGACAGCGACGACCATCCCCGCGTCTACGCGTGCCTCTATAGGTCCCATAGCGGTAATGCCGACACAGACCGACTCATCGACCACGTCCAAATGGCTGCAGACTCCGTGCTACAACAGGTCCCATCCGCAGAGATCGTGATACTCGGTGATTTCAACGCCCACCACACTGAATGGCTTGGTTCTCATTTAACCGATCATGCGGGTAGATCTGTCTATGACTTTGCTTTGGCATATGGTCTAACACAACTGGTTACTTCGCCAACGCGGATCCCAGATGTGGAAGACCATGTACCTTCCCTGTTGGACCTTCTGCAGACCTCTCATCCGGACGGATATCAGGTCTCCGTCGATGCCCCTCTGGGCTCTTCGGACCATTGTCTGATCCGGAGTACGGTGCCACTCACGCTCCAATCGCAGTTGCGATCTACAGCTTGCCGCCGTGTTTGGCACTATAGGTCAGCTGATTGGGACGGGATGCGGTCTTTTTTTGCATCCTACCCTTGGGGGCGGGTTTGCTTCTCCCCGGAAGATCCCAGCGTTGTTGCCGATTCTGTTGCTGATGTGGTACTTCAGGGTATGGAACTTTTTATTCCATCCTCTGTGGTGCCCATCGGAGGCAGATCCCAGCCATGGTTTGGTCGCTCCTGTAAAATAGCATCACGCTATAAGCAGGAGTGCTACCAGGCCTGGGCTGACGCATCAACGTCTCGGGATGTAAACACCAGCGCACTTAAAAAGAAGTATAATTCCGCCTCCAGGTCCTTCAAAAGCGTCATTGCAAAGGCAAGGTCTGAGCACATCGGCAGAATTGGCGAGAAGCTAGTTCGCCTTCCTTCGGGAACGCGTGCATTCTGGTCTCTCGCTAAGGCTGTCCAAGGGAACTTCTGTCAGACATCTCTTCTATCTCTGCACAGAGAGGACGACTCACTGGCCCATGCCGCAAAGGAGAAAGCCGATCTGTTGAGCTCTCTTTTTGCGTCCAACTCGACTCTAGATGACAGGGGGAACACACCGCCGACCATCCCGCGATGTGAGTGCTCCATGCCGGATGTGCGATTGACACAGCGCTCGGTCCGCAAAGCACTCTTCTCCCTGGACGTCAGCAAGTCGAGTGGGCCCGATGGAGTCCCTCCCATTGTGCTGAAGACGTGTGCTCCGGAGTTGGCACCGGTTTTAACGCGTCTTTTCCGGTACTCCTACTCCCAAGGCGTAGTCCCCAGCTCATGGAAGACAGCTTTGGTGCACCCGATCCCTAAAAAAGGCGACAGCTCAGACCCGTCCAACTACAGGCCTATCGCCATCACCTCCTTGTTCTCCAAAATAATGGAAGCCGTTATAAACTGCCAGCTCATGAGGTACCTTGAGGATCACCAGCTGATTAGTGACCGCCAGTACGGTTTTCGTCGGGGTCGATCAGCTGGTGATCTTCTAGTCTACTTAACACATAGATGGGCGGAGGCAGTAGAGTCCAAGGGGGAGGCATTAGCCGTTAGTTTGGACGTAGCGAAGGCCTTTGATCGGGTCTGGCACAAAGCGCTTCTTTCGAAGCTTCCTGCCTATGGGCTTCCCGAGAAATTGTGCAAATGGATCACCAGTTTCCTTGCTGATCGGAGCATCAAGGTCGTAGTAGATGGTGCATGCTCTGATCTCAAGCCTATCAACGCTGGTGTTCTACAAGGCTGCGTGCTATCACCAACGCTGTTTCTCCTGCATATTAATGATATGTTGCTAACTGGTAGCATTCATTGCTATGCAGACGACAGCACTGGTGATGCCTTATATACCGGCCGTGCCAATATTTCTCGGGAAAACGTCTCCGAGTACCGGGACAAACTTGTGTCTGAAGTCGAGTCTTTGCTTAACAAAGTCTCGGATTGAGGCCGACTAAATCTAGTCCAGTTCAATCCCCAGAAGACACAAGTTTGCGCGTTTACCGCTAAAAAGAACCCCTTTGTCGTATCTCCTCAGTTTGAAGGCACTCCCCTTGCTGCCTCAGCCAGTATTGGAATCCTTGGCGTCGACATATCGAATTGTGTGCAGTTTCGTGGTCACTTGGAAGGGAAGGCCAAATTGGCCTCTAAAAAGCTTGGCGTGCTCAGCAGAGCGAGACAGTATTTCATGCCGGCACATCGCTTGCAACTTTACAAAGCGCAAGTTCGGCCCCACATGGAATACTGTTCTCATCTCTGGGCCGGGGCACCCCAGTGCCAGCTCCTTCCACTTGACCGCATCCAGCGCAGAGCAGTTCGAATCGTCGACGACCGAGTCCTTTCTGATCGGCTCGATACACTGGCACTGCGTAGAGATTTTTTGAACAGTGGTAGAGCCAGACGGCAGCTTTTGCTGTCGCATGGATGGGCCGGCTCGAACCGGGGTGGTACCACGACCTCACAGAAAACCAGCGTGAAGTAGAGGTTTACCTCTGCGTTTCGCTTGGTGAGTGCAGGTGGCCGGAGGCCCTTTTTACTGGAAATGAGGCATTCCATCTTAGTCCTCACGGGTGACAACGCATCTACATTTTGATTTCTAATAGAGGATAGATGTAGATGTCTATGGGCCGCAGCAAGCACTTACCATCAGGTGGACTGTGTGCTCGTTTTTCACCCTTGTCCTATAAAAAAAAAAAAAAAAAAAAAAAAGATGTTGCATCTCTTTGCGTATTTTATCGCATCTATCACGGGGAGTGCTCTGAGGAATTGTTCGGACTAATTCCAGCCACTCAATTTCACCATCGCACATCGCGACAAAACTCGCGTTACCATCCATACCACCTGGATGATTGGCGGTCCACCACTGTGCGATTTAGAAGAAGTTTTCTCCCTCGCATGACTTCCTTGTGGAATCAATTACCACCAGCGAATTTTCCGGACCGATACGACTTAGAAACCTTCAAGAAAAGAGCTTACACCTTTCTAAAAGGTCGGCAACGCATCTGCAATTCCCCTGGTGTTGCGGTTGTTCATGGGCAGCGGTAGTCACTTACCATCAGGTGAGCCGCATGCTCGTTTGCCCCCTATTCCATAAAAAAAAGTACATTTTGGATCGACGAGCTCGATCTTCGGTAGGCTTGTGTGTAAACCACTAAGGCCTACCGCGGGTATTTACAATATTTTAACAAAACCTTTTATATGTATAAAATAACTATAAAATAGTTTACTCATTATAAGTAACTGCTTTTTGGTACGTATTATACATAATGAATAATCTGGGAAATAAAATCACCGAGTGTTCGGACTGATTTGGCTTACGTTGTCGCCAACAGATGGCGTCGGGCGTTATTTGTGTCGCGATGTTGTTTGATACACACGGTTTAATTAAGGACCGTGGGATTGTTTTTTTGATCGCTGCACAAAAGCTACAAAGCCAATGTCAGTCCTACAGGTGGTGTAACTAACCTAACTGTGTGCGACTAACCTAACTTAAGTGCCTACCCACTAAGGTAGGCACTTAAGTTAGGTTAGTCGCAGTGAATCCCACATAACCAGGACCGGCGGCTGTCGTGGTATGCTCAGAGCTAGGGCTAGGGATGGGCAAAGGGAAAAAATATATCGAATCTGTATTTTTAAACAGAATCGATATATATCGCGTAATAATTTTGTAAAGATAAGGTCCAAAATTTCATTTACTGACGGTTGGACGACGAAAAAAACGATACAACATTTTAAAATGTATCGAAATTTATACGAATTCGATACTCTAAAATAAATATCGATGTGTCGATATTTATTTTATTAATCGCGATTTAAAATATCGACGATATATATCGATATTTGCATTAAAAAAATATCAATATTTCGATACATCGATATTTTTTGCCCAAGCCTACTCAGTGCATTCACCACCTCCCTTCCTCGCTTTCCGGAGGGTAGCCCTTTCCATTGCGTCTGGGCCCAAAAAAAGGCATTGTATGTTCACCATCACGTGTTCCTGCCCAATCCTTGGGGTTGGGCATGGATTAAACAATTTCAAATCAGTCCGAACACCAAGTTCTTAACTAAAGATGTTGATTGGATAATGTAGCCCAGTCCATAGACAACTACATCTATCCTCGATTCAGAATCACATGAAAACGCCTGACCTCTGAGAGAAAAAACGTCTCCGGTTCTCGACACTTACCATAACATACAGAACAGTTATTGCTACTCCATGTTGATATTCTGCGTGCGTGGCTTAACGGATAAGTCGATACGTTATCCCGCTGATTGCCTTCAGTAATAACGCATGCTTAATGCTTACATTCATTCCATATACACATGATAATTTCATCGCAACCTTGTTTATCGATTGATCCTTCATTGCTTTGCACGGTCACGTTTGTCCCCGATAATACATACTTCATTGATTATCCCTTAATAAACATGACGTAAATATAACGCTACATTTTTTTCCTCGACTGTACTTCGACCCTTTTTCTCGAAATTGATACCTGTATCTATCAAATGTTTCCGCTCGGACGTCTTCTACACGGAATTGCGGTTGACATTTAAATGGAGAATAATATTATGATGTATTTTTATATTTTTCTTGTCTATTTTGCCAATTGGACGTCTATTTCCCTTCAAGAAAGTATACTGCGCAGTAACTCCGCCCACTGTTCGCGTTTTACAGAAACAGAAATCTATAATTATGTTATCATCATCTGCCTGCGGCAGTCCACTGCTGCACAATGCTTTCTCCCGCTCGTCACTCAGAGCTTCAGCTTCACGCTCCACCTGGCTAGTGAGCATCCCACACGGTGCTTATTTTTTATTAACTTCAAACAAACGAACTTGCAGTCCACCAAATAGTATATGGCTAATGCAGTCCAAAAACACCTTTATTATAGGATAAGGATGACAAACGAGCACAAAGTCCACCTGATGGTAAGCGGTTGCTGTGGCCCATAGACATCTACATCTATCCCCGATTACAAATCAAAATGCAGATGAGTTATCACGCGTGACAAATAAGATGGAATGCCTCGTTTGCAGCAAATAGGATCTCGCGTTCTCTACACTCACCATACGAAGCGGCGTTCAGCTGCCATTTTACGCTGGTATTCTGTGAGAGCGTGGACCTGCCCCGGTCGAGCCGACCCATTCCTGCTACAACTATACCACTAACATAGCTGCAGCATGGCTGTAACACGTAAAAAAACCTGGAACCAATTACAAAAGAAGTATGTTGAAGATGCTTTGTCACCTCTGAAGACTTAGATGGAATTGCTGACATCTTATTACCACTCCAAAGTTAAGTTTCACCTCTATGACACGACTACCCCAACGGTTATTACAATGTTACTTTAATAAAGTTAAAGAAAAATATTTTATTGCTTAACACCGGCAGTCCTTTGTTTGACTATTTCAATACTTGGATAGATTTAAAAAAAAAGGTCCTTCTGGATTTCTTACTGGTTCTTCCGAATTCGGAGGTATTTTCAGAACTAGTGGTAAAGTAAACATAAGAATGACTTCAGTAAGTATTATTTATAATCTGCATTGTAATATTTTTTTTCTTTTTCCTTCTTTCTTTCTTTCTGACTAATACTCGTATGTATGTGAATAGTTATGAACAAATTAATGTTAATGGGAAAACAATTTCCTATGTGATCGGACATTCAGCTTCTCGTAATCTTGTAGGGGATGATGTAATATGACAAGATGGTAGGCAAGGGCTCATCGCGCCATTCATTCACGTTGACAAATAGGCGCAGTAACGTCGCCTGCGAGCCTCTCAAACGGAAAAACAAAGGTAAAGGCGAGTTTACACTAAAGTCTTAGAAAAAAATCGGGGACAGATTAAGGGTTGGTAATAAGTGCTAAAATTAAAAATTTTGTGCAACCAACTTCAATATAAATAAAATGAGAA
This sequence comes from Parnassius glacialis, assembly GCA_033319125.1. NCBI lineage: Eukaryota > Metazoa > Arthropoda > Insecta > Lepidoptera > Papilionidae > Parnassius > Parnassius glacialis. Next base: position 42,708,547 of record JAVANC010000011.1, on the reverse strand, counting down.
CATCATTAATGTAGTCGAAGTCAATTAAATACGCATTATTAAGGATAACTCTAAAATTACTGATCAAATCTTTATCAAATTTATTTGGAACCAAATGAAAAGTACCAGCTTTCAAATAAAGAATTGGATCATCAAAATCAGTTCACCGAGAAAAAAGTTCTGAGGTAACCCACCCACATAAAGTTACAGTCAAATTGAGAATCCTTTTTTTGAAGACGGTTGAAAAGAGAAGTAAACGCCTATCCTTTATCCCCTGTACGACTACTACTACAGGTTGTTACTTTATGTTTGACCACTTAATTTTATAAAATCTAATTTTGTTTCTTTTAATAAATAGAAAAAAACGCATGTCGCAACGTATTTTTTGTAGCTTTTACTCTAATGTGAGTACCTATAGATAGCGACAGTGTGCGAGCGAGAGGGGAATAGAATTGACGCCATTTTTAAACCCCATTCTTTACTGCATGGATAGGGTAGGGTACCAATGGTTTGTAAAATGCTTCTGCCTTCTGTCCTTTGACAAACGAAATGTTACACAATGTGAGCGCGTCTTGAGTTATGCCCATTTTCTCGATATCATAATAATAACAGGCCTCCTTCTAAGATCGTTTTATTATCGTCAATTTATCGGAAGTATTAATTCATTGTGATTAACGTCATAATTTGTGGAGGGTATATTTCTCTATAAAAATACATGAACGAAAAATACATAAAGGTGACAACTTTTCTGCCTAGAAGTGCGTCTGGGTCTATCACACATAGGTATACATAGGTATGCATGTTTGCGCCAAGAGTCACAATACACCTACATGCGTCTTTGGTCTTCAATTTGTTTTTGAGAATGTAATAATGTCCCCCAGCACGGCTAGCATGGGATGGGGACAAAAATTTATCCCCCGATTATATCCACTGACAAGAGATAAAATTATCTTGTCCTTATGCCAAAGCACGGCAACGGGGGAGAAGTATATCCCCGTTTGACATAACAAGTAAACATAATATATCCCCGTCCGTAGCATGGGGCCAAATTTATCCTAGTTCATTGGACGTGGGTTAAGTTTTATTTTGGAATTTTCTTGTAATGGCAATAATTGCGGGGATAAGCCTATCTCAGCTTTTATCTACTGTGGATATTATATCCACCGGTGTGCCCATGCTCAACGGGTGGATAAACTAAGCGAGGGGATTAACATTTTTTCCTTTCCCTGCAGACCGTAACTAGACGTAGACTAGCCATCTATTCAGGACAGGATTATAGGGTCCGAATGTGTGCGCAAATATAGGTGCTCTCTCTCTCTCTCTCTCTCTCTCTCTCTATTCCCTCAGTCTCATAGTCCGATGGGATGGTAAGCCGTCACGACCGGAGAGACATCAGGAGCAGGACCAACGACTTTATGTGATTTATAAGGCACGGAACTGAAACACCGCCAATTTTCGGACTTCGTGGTGCTACTGAAAATTTCGCGATCCGAACCTAGTACCTCATAATCAGCAATTACGGCTACTACCATTACACCAACAAGGACAAACGTATTAAGTAGGTGTCACTTGATCGCATATCTCTATACCAGTAGGTGATCTGTTTCAAAGTTCTAGGTGTTAGGACACCTTTTGTACCTAAGAGATTACATATAGATAGGTAATAATAGTAATAATAATAATAATAGTTGGTATTTGTTTTCTACCGCATATTATGATCACTACACCACAATAAACTTAGTAACAATGAACTATACAACTAAATAACAGCTATAAATATTAGCTAAATAAGATTTAGGTGGGAGACTGGTGCCCAAACTAGGTTGCCCTGTGCTGTGGAATCACCAGGCCCCATGGAAGGAGGAAGAAAAACATGCTTTAAATACTAGTAAAGGTAAGCAGGTGAATTAAGTGTTAATAATGTAGTGTGTGTGTGTGTGCGTGTGTTCGCGCGTGTGCGTGCGTGCGTGCGTGCGCGCGCGCGCGTGTGTGTGTGTGTGTGTGTGTGCGTGCGTGGTGTGTATGTATGCATGTGGTGTATAATATATAGGTAACACCCTCTTACGTATTTCTACAGCCAAATAGCAGTACTTGTACTGCTGTGTTCCAGATTGAAGGGTATAGAGAATCACTATAATTGCAGGCTGTGAGGTAATGTGTAATGTGAGGTTGTAATGTTACTGTTGATTTGAAACATTCACCTCTCAGTGGGTCATATGCTACTGGTAGATTATCTTCTATACATACATCGATTACAGTATATTAAAGTTCACTGCTGAACATAGGCATCCCCCATTGATTATCTCATAGGGAGGATATTTGCCATAGTTGTAATGCTACTGTTGATTTGGAACTTTCACATCTCAGTGAGTCATATGCTCCTGGTAAATTATCTTCAATGATATGTTGCAAACCATTCATTGCTATGCGAGTGACAACACTGGTGATGCTCTATATACCGATCGTGCCAATATTTCTCGGAAAAACGTCGCCGAGTACCAGAACAAACTTGTGTCTGAAGTCGAGCCTTTGCAGAATAAAGTCTCGGATTGGGGGCAAATAAATCTAGTCCAGTTGAATCCTCAGAAGACACAAGTTTGCGCGTTTACCGCTAAAAAGAACCCCTTTGTCGTATCTCCTCAGTTTCAAGGCACTCCCCTTCTTGCCTCAGCCAGTATCGGAATCCTCGGAGTCGACATATCGAGTGACGTGCAGTTTCGTGGTCACTTGAAAGAGAAGGCCAAATGGGCCTCTAAAAAGCTATGCGTGCTCAGTCGACAAAACAGTATTTCATGCCGGCACAACGCCTGCAACTTTACAAGGTGCTGGTTCAGCCTCACATGGATAACAGTTCCCATCTCTGTACTGGGGCTCCCGAGTGCCAGCTCCTTCCACTCGACCGCATCCAGCGCAAAGCGGCTCGAATCGTCGACGACCGAGTCCTTTCTGATCGGCTGGATTCATTGGCGCTGCGAAAAGATGTTGCATCCCTTTGCATTTTCTTTCGAATTTACCACGGTGAATGCTCTGAGAAATTGTTCGGATTAATCCCAGCCGCCAAATTTCACGAACGCACATCGTGGCAAGCCGTGTAGCCGTGTAGTGGCGGTCAAGAATATCCACTACCCCATATCCTCCCGTGGGTATCATAAAAGGCGACAAAGGGAAACAGGCAGGAGATGGGCAGCAGCATCTTCCTGATAATAGCCAAAATTACAATAAAAAAACTGCGGTTGCCAACCCGCTCGCCAAGCGTGGCAACTATGGCAAATACCCCCCAATGACGAGAGTAACAAAGAGACGGCCCCCAGTCCCCGGCGGCCCCGCTATTCCTGGCTACGGTGGCGACCATGGTAATGGCGGGGCAGGGGGTGCTAAGAATCTCCGGTGGAGGTTCGGTTGCCACCTACGACGGCTCGACCTGGCAACGTACAACGCACGCACCCTGAGGACTGACGAGAAGATCGTGGAGCTGGAAGAAGAGATAGACAAGTTGCGCTGGCATATTATAGGATTATCCGAAGTCCGAAGAGAGGGGGAGGACACGGTAATCCTCGAATCCGGCAACTTGCTCTATCAGCGGGAGGGCGACCATCTGTCCCAAGGAGGTGTCGGATTTATCGTCCACAAGTCCCTCGTTAACAACGTTGTAAAGATCGGGAGTGTGTCGACGAGGGTTGCGTACCTTATACTCAGAATCACCAAACGGTAGTCGCTGAAGGTCATACAGGTTTACGCACCAACCTCGGCACACCCCGATGAGGAGGTGGAGGAAATGTATGACGAAATCTCTAGAGCCATGCATTCCTCCAAAACCCAATATACGGTGTTAATGGGAGACTTTAATGCAAAACTAGGCACAAGAGAGAACGGTGAGATGAAAGTAGGGAAATTTGGAATAGGGCAACGGAACCCAAGGGGCCAGCAGCTGGCCGACTTCATGGAGAAAGAGGAACTCTTTTTTCTCATGAAACTCTTTATGATGAACTCTTTCTTCAAGAAGCGGCCCCACAGGAAGTGGACCTCCAGGAACCGTCAGGGCTCGACAAAAAATTAGATTGACTTCATTATGACGACCAGACGACAACTGTTCAGTGATGTCTCAGTGATCGCGAGGGTGAAAACCGGCAGCGATCACCGAATGGTTAGAGGCACACTGAACCTAAATGTTAAGTTGGAGAGGTCTCGTCTGATGAAGTCAACGCTCCGTCCCCCTCGTGCTTTAATCCAAAGTCCCGAAACCTTTCAGCTCGAGTTACAAAACCGTTTTCAGTGCCTAGAAGACTGCAATGAAGTGGACGATTTGAATGACAAGCTCGTGGAAACTGTCCATGCGGTCGGAGCTAAGTTCTGCAAGACCCGCCGCAGAAGAACACAAAAACTCTCCGATCACACTCTTAATCTCATGGTTGTTAGACGGGAGATGAAGCTACATTCTTCAACAGATTTGGCAGCATACAGGCAACTGAACAGACAGATCTCCATATGCATGCGGCGAGACTTACGCAACTTCAATACAGCTCGTATTGAAGAAGCAATCAAGCGGAACGAAGGCTCCAAAGTCTTTGCCAGAGATCTGTCTGCCAGAAAGAGCCAACTGTCAAAGCTGAAGACCGAATGTGGCAGCATCGTTTCCGGGGCACCTGAGATTTTGAGTGAGATTGAGAGGTTCTATGGGTAGCTGTACACGTCATCGTTGGAGCCACACGCAAGTGTGAGTAACGATCAAAGAGCGAGTCTTATTCGACACTATTCCGAAGATATCCCGGACGTCAGTCTGAGCGAGATTAGAATGGCTCTCCAGCACCTTAAAAACGGCAAGGCCCCAGGCGAGGATGGAATTACAGCGGAGCTTCTGAAAGCGGGTGGAAGACCGGTACTTGAAGTCCTTCAGAAGCTCTTTAATTCCGTCCTCCATGGTGGCATTACACCGGAGGCGTGGAGCGGAAGTGCGGTGGTCTTGTTCTTCAAGAAAGGTGACAATGCTCTCTTGAAGAACTACAGACCGATTTCCCTTCTGAGCCGCGTCTACGTGCTGTTTTCGAGAGTCATTACGAATCGTCTCGCGCGCAGACTTGAGGACTTCCAGCCTCCCGAACAAGCCAGTTTCCGAAAGGGCTTTAGCACCATAGACCACATCATACCCTTCGGAAAATTGTACAGAAGTCCGAAGAGTACAATTTGCCACTATGTCTGGCGTATGTGGACTATGAGAAAGCCTTTGATTCCGTCGAAATCTGGGCGGTGCTGCAGTCCCTTCAGCGGTGCCAAGTTGACTGTCGGTATATCGAGGTGCTGAAGTGTTTGTACAGTAGAGCTACGATGGCTATCCGAGTACAGAACCAGAGTACGAAACCTATTCAATTGCAGAGAGGTGTAAGACAGGGTGACGTTATATCCCCGAAACTCTTCACCGCTGCATTGGAAGACGTTTTCAAGCTTCTGGACTGGAAAGGATACGGAATAAACATCAATGGCGAGTACATCACTCACCTTTGATTTGCCGACGATATAGTCCTCATGGCAGAATCGCTGGAGGAACTAAGCACTATGCTCAATGACCTCAATAGTGTCTCCCAACGGATAGGTCTTAAGATGAACATGGACAAAACAAAGATTATGTTTAATGTCCATGTCACACCTATGCCGGTAGTTGTTGGGAGCACTAAGCTCGAAGTTGTTGACGAGTATGATTACCTGGGACAAATAGTCCGACTAGGTAAGTCCAACTTCGACCGAGAGGTCAATCGACGGATTCAACTCGGCTGGGCAGCGTTCGGGAAGCTACGACACATCTTCTCGTCAGAAATACCTCAAAACCTTAAAACAAAATTGTACAACCAGTGCGTGTTGCCAGTGATGACTTATGGAACTGAGACGTGGTCCTTCACTGCTGGCCGTATGAGGAAGCTCAAGGTCGCTCAGCGAGCTATGGAGAGGGCTATGCTCGGAGTTTCTCTGCGTGATAAACTTAGGAATGAGGATATCCGCAGTAGAACCAGAGTAACCGACATAGCCCAACGGATTAGTAAGCTGAAGTGGCAGTGGGCCGGCCATATAGCTCGAAGAACCGACAACCGATGGGGAAGAAAGGTTCTCGAGTGGCAGCCTCGTACCGGTAGGCGAAGTGTAGGACGTCCCCCCACAAGATGGAGTGACGACCTGGTAAGACATGCAGGAAGTCGATGGATGCAGGTGGCTCAGGACCGTGCTTTGTGGCATTCTTTGGGGGAGGCCTATGTTCAGCAGTGGACATGTGAAGGGCTGTAATGATGATGATGACATCGCGGCAGAACTCCCGATACCATCCACACCATCTGGATGATTGGCAGTCCAACACTGTGCGATTTAGAAGATGTTTTCTTCCTCGCACAACTTTTTTGTGGAATCGATTACCACCAGCGATTTTTTCGGACCGATACGACTTAGGGACCTTCAAGAAACGAGTCTACTCCTTTTTAAAAGGCCGGCAACGCATCTGCAACTCCCCTGGTTCCCCTGTTGTTGCAGTTGTTCACGGGCGGCGGTAGTCACTTACCATCAGGTGAGCCGCAAGCTCATTTGCCCCCTCTCCTATAAAAAACCTTCTATACATCCATTTATTACAGCCTATTAAAGGCCACTGCTGAACATAGGCCTATCTTGGGTTGGGAACCTTAATTTTTTTTATTTTTAGTCGTTATTATGAAAACGCTGCTGCCCGTCTTTTGATTTGTTTTCCTCTGTCACTTCTTACGACACCCGCGGGATGATATGGGGTATATCCTTATACCGCCACTACAAGGTAGTACGCATAAAAGTAAAAAAGCAACTCATTTGATTTAATTCATTCAAAATCTATAATGCCTGTCAATTATATTAACTCAAATATATGGAATAAGTCAATGAATGTCTTATAAAACTATAAAAGGAACGAGCCCTTTTATATTTCAAGCAAGACGCGTGCCGGCCAATACGTAATATTATTAATGTGTTAGGGAACAAAAAGCTTCTTTCTTCGAAAGAATAATAAGGAAACATCTACAATTGTTTGTGGGCCTTGAACTCCACCCGATTTATTGAGTCCTATTTATCTTATTTTGTACAGTCATTACAAAATAAATACCAATTACCATAATAAAGAATCGTGGCGTGCAAGACAAATTGCAAAAAAATATGGCGTCATTAATAGCTTTTGGTAATTTTGTTGATGATGTGTGTATCACAGTCAACTAGCTTCATTAACATTTCAGTTAACAGCCTGGACAATTCATGGCATGTCACCCTATTGAGTTCATTCAACGAGACGGTCGCTGGTCTGTGCCTAATTATTCGTTATGTGCTATATGATATAAATGTACGCGGCTTTAGGGTGACTCAAGGGCCACCCCAGCTGAACTTTAACCTACTGTCGATGATATGCATCGGCTGAATATCATTCACCATCACATCGCTAGTTGAACGGCGCGTTTTATTAAAAAGCCTAGACTGTTAACCCAAAGGTTAATTAAGCTAGTTGACAGCGACGTACATATTACCGTTATTTCATTATCTTGGGTATTATTTAGATATGTGCGTACCTTAAGTTTACTTTTTATAATACTTTTTTATGTTCCCTGCAACCGTCTAGGTATAGTGTTATCACTGCTCTTAGGTCGACTAGCAGAAAATGCTTTTAGCATTAAGTATCCTGTTTTGTAAGATTCAGCTTTTGATAATGTTATATATTTGATAATATATATATATATATATATATATATATATATATATATATATATATATATATCATTATCAAAAGCTGAATAATATATATCCATCTTTTATGTATATAATATATAACCGTTATTTCACTCTCTTGGGTATTATTTAGATATCTGCTTCTCTACATAATATAAAACAAAGTCGCTTCCCGCCGTCTGTACACTTCTTTTAATAATAGAAATAAAAATTCCTTTATTTTCAAAAGTCTTATAACAAAAGTTTGTCGAGTTTTCCCTTTAAGTAGTCATAGACACTTGTGTTGGGAATAACTCACTACTTCCCTTACGGTATCCTCAATAACACTATTAAATTATATTATATCTAGAAGCGTAGAATTATAGAAATGTGGGTTAGTTATTGTGTATATATTTTAGTGTATATGTGTGTGTGTGTGTGTGTGTGTGTGTGTGTGTTTATGTGTGTGTGTCTGTGTGTGTGTGTGTTTATGTGTGCGTGTGTATGTCGGTCACCTATATGCCCTCCGGATGAGGTTCCTTGGGATCGGTATGGGTATTCCGCATACAGGTACCGACATTAAGTTTAACCGGAGATTTAATGAATTCTTATAAAAAGTTTTTCAACATCTTCATAACTAAGTGAGTCCAACCATTCTATTAAAGTTTTCTTGCAAGTGTAAGATAACATGGGGTATATTTTAAGTATTTTATTTACTTTGTTGTATATATGGGCGGACTGACCATTATATTGTCTTCTGGCAAAAGCAGTACGTACAGCAGTGACAGGGGCTAAAACATCCTTCTTTCTTCTATGACTTAGGTCGACATAAGGCAAAGATTTGTGGCACGTTAAGATAAGATTCAGAGCATAGAGTTTTCGTACTGTAAGTAGACCACTCATTCTATATAGTGTATCAGTGGGAAAACGATATGGTTTGGAGTAAATGACTTTGATAAGCGATCTCTGAGCTCTTTCAAGTGCAAGGAAGTGACTTTTGTCAGCTCCTCCCCAAATCGAGATACAGTAGGTGAGCACTGATTGGGCCAGGGCTACATAGATTCGGTTTTTAAGTTTGTTGCACATGACCTGCCGTAGTGATTTCAATACCCATATGAGTTTCCTAGTGCGGTCGTTAAGAGTTCCAAATGTGAGTGCTAGCTAAGTCGTTGGTCCAACATTATACCTAGATATTTAGTTTGGCTGACTTTTTCAATAGTAGGACAGTCGCAAATCAGGTTACCAGTATTAGAGCAAGTGTGGATTTCTATGGCAAAGTTATGGTCAGGTTGGGATTTGTTAGAAGGAGTGAAGCAGATGTAGTTTGTTTCCTGGCTGTTCAAGGTAAGAAGGTTGTCTCTGAGCGAATTAGATACATTGATTAAACCCTTTTCAGTACCTGCTTGGAGAGTATTCCAGGTGCTACCAGTAAAAACAAGAGCAGTGTCGTCCGCGTAGGCGTATATCCTGCCCCCAACATCCCGTAGATTACATAGATCATTTATGTATATTAAAAAGAGAGTCGGGCCCAGGACACTACCCTGCGGGACTCCAAAACTAGGCGTGGCTTTATCACTGTGTAAATTATTTTTACTTACTGAGTTCTGTCTTGCAGGTAACTTTTAAAAAGCATAAGTGGAGTATCCCTAATACCTATGCATTCTAGCCTGTGTAAAAGAATAGGCACAGAAACGGTGTCGAAGGCCTTTTTTAAGTCTAAAAAGACTGTAAGACATTTGCTGCCATTGTCTACTTCACGAACTATAGTAGAAGTGAGACCAAGAATCGCATCTTGAGTTGAAAGACCCTTTCTAAAACCATATCGGGAATTTGCTAGTAATTTAAATTTATTTAGGAAACCAACTAATCTATTGTTAAGAAGATTTTCATTTATTTTGGAGATGGAGGTAAGGACAGAAATAGGTCTGTAATTGCTTACATCCACTCTGTCCCCACTCTTATTCACAGGGGTTACCATAGACCTCTTTAAAACGCTGGGGAAAACACCAGTACTAAAGCAAAGGTTTGCGAGGTTACATATGTACAGTACAACAAAAGCTGTAGCATGCTTTAGAAAACCAGTGCTGATACCATCCCATCCAGGTGAGCTCCCAGAGTCCAGACTCATCAAGATGTTCTCGACTTCTTTTTCGTCAGTGTTTATCAGGACGAAGGATGAGGTCTGTGTATAGTTAGAGATAGGGGCTACTAGTACACGACTTCTAGTACCTGAATTTGTAGCAATTATTTCAGCTAGATTATTTCCTATACAAGCAAAGTAATTATTGACGTAGTTAACCAAATCTAGTGGTAGCGGTTTTAAGTTAATTAGGGCTACATTATTAGACTTGGGTGGTTTGTATCGAGTGATCTCATTTACTGTATTCCAGAATTTACGGGGGTTATTAGCAGATTTATTAATAAGTTTGCCATAATGCTGTCGTTTAAGTTTTTTGATGAGGTTGGAACAGAAATTTCGAAAACGTTTGTAAGTTATTATTAAAATTGTATTATGGGGGTCCTTTTCTACCTTTTGTTGCAAATTATTTCTTAGCCTTATGCACCTCAGAGCTCCGGGGGTTATCCAGGGTTTTAATATCCTTTTAATGTTAGAAAAGTAGGATAATTTAGAGTTTTGTTGGATAGCTGACTTAATTATATTAATAAAAGAGTTGGCAAATTCTTCAGGGCTATTCGGCATTTCCGAAAAGGGGATACTCGTCGATATGAGAGTATTATACGCTCCATCAAAATCTGTAATTAGCTTGTACTTAGTTGGAGCTTTGTGGGTAGATGTTTTAGATAACTGAAGTAACACAAAATTGTGGTCTGTGATCGTCGTGTTAAGGACGGCAATAAAAGCTGCAATGAGGTTGACTTCAAGTTTTATCATTACGTGGTCGAGGCAGGATCTCCTCCTCGTAGATAGAGTGTGACAAAGCAAAAAGCCATGCAGGGATAGTGCGTCTAAGTAGCTGAGTATATTACGGCGATACTGAGGCTTCTCTGTAGCTATGGGAAGCAGGTTAATGTTTATGTCACCTATGACAGACACATTTTTATGATGACTAATAGTTTCCAGATGTAAATCGAGGGAGCTAGTAAAACTATCAGCGTTTAGAAAAGAGGAGGAGCGGTATATACCCAGAAAAATATAGTTATCAATCTCTATTTGTATCCCAGTAGCGTCTGTGAGGTGAAGGTCAATAACTTTAGCTCGGTGATTGTTTTTTATATAAGCTACTACACCATCATTCTGCTTTAAAAGTTTAGTTGATTAAAAATGGTATTTGTTTGTTAGGGTCTAATCTGCATTGGGTCAGTATTAGCACGTCAATTTCGAAGTCCAGTACTGATAGGAAGGGTTAGGGGGGGGGGGGGGCTGAGATGTTTGATGTCCCGATGTCACGGTTAGCCCAGCTAACTTCAGTTTTTAATATTAATTTTTTTTAGTTTTAATTTCTTTTAATAAGAAAATTAAATAAAAATTTATATTAAAAATTGACATTTTAGAGCCGGGCTGCAGCTATATTAGTAGTATAGTTGTAGCACGAATAGGTCGGATCGACTGGGGAAAGACCACGCTCTCACAGAATATCAGCGTCAAACAGCTTAACACTACTGTGTTTCGTATGGTGAGTGTAGAGATCCGGAGACCCTTTTTACTGGAAAAGAGGTATTCCATCTTAGTCCTCACGGGTGACAACGCATCTGCATTTTGATTCGAAATGTAGAAGTTTACCGTACATCTAATCTTGCACTTTCAATTTACCAATGATCATCGTCAAAACTCAACCCCAATCCGAATATAATATTAAATGTCGCCATCATTAAATAAACGTTCTTTTTGTATTATATTCATTTGTAATCCCGTTCAAAAACCATTTTTAACGTTTTTTTAAAGGTTACTTATAAGACAATATCTGTCGTGTAATAGTTTCCTTACACACCAAATAACAGCTATAAAACAGCAGTTATACAACCTCTTTTGTGCTTGTACAGCTACTGTACAGCGCTACTAAAGAATAAAGCTGCATAATTTGTGCCAATTTTATCTTCAAAAAGGAAATTGTTTTCATGTGTGTTACTTCATAACTTTTTACAGTTTGAACCGCTTTCGATGATTCTTTTTTTATTTGAAAGCTGGCGCTTCACATGTGGTCCCATATAAATGATTAAGGTCTGACTAATAGTTTTTGAGTTATTCTTAATAATTTATATTGAAGTCTGTTGTATAAATTTTTTAATTGTAAATTATTTGCTTATAAGAACTTTATACAGCTTTTATACAGCTTCTAGTATAAAAAAGAACTTCAATACAGCTCGTATACTGCTTGCATGCTGCTTGGGTAGTGTAATAAACTACAGCATCCACTTATGGTGCAGGTGCATTGTAAGTTCGTTTATCACCTATAATTTTTTTTTCTTTATTTTTTTTTATAAACGTTAATAATAATAATAATAAGTACATGCCGGAAGCCGTGCTCGAAAATGACCGCGCCAGGCTCTACTGGGACCGGGCCATTATCACAGACAGGACTATTTTAGCGCATAAGCCTGATATTGTGCTGATGGACCGGGCACAGTCAAGGATATTTTTGGTCGACATTACCATTCCGTATGACGAGAACCTCGTGAAAGCCGAAACAGATAAGCGAACAAAATATCTGGACTTGGCTCACGAGGTGACCGACATGTGGGGTGGAGTGCCGGCCGAAATTATACCTGTAGTCGTTTCTGCGAACGGGTTAATCCTAATCAGCCTCTCGGGTCACCTGAGGCGGCTGGGACTCCGTGACAGACCGCTCCAAGCTCAAATGCAGAAGGCGGTGCTCCTCGATACCGCCCACATCGTCCGCTGGTTTCTTTCCCTTTCCCCCTAACCTTCGGCCGTTTGGTCTCCCCTGCCGAGGGCTTCATTTATTTTTGGGTCTTTATTTATTTATGTATTTTTTATGTATTTATTTTATTTTGTTGATATTTATGTATGTTTATTATTTTCATTTACAATTATATATTTATACAGCCCAACCAGATGAGTAAACTATATAGATGCCCCAAATAATAATAATATCCTCCGAACCGAATTTTGAACACGGTGACCACTCTCAACGGAGACTAGCCACCTTCGCAGGACAGGGTTATAGTGCTCGAGTTTATGCGCATGTACACGCACACCCTCTATTCCCTCACTGTCATAGACCAATACGGCGGCAATTCGACACGACCGGAGAGAGATCAGGTGAAAAACCAACGCCTTTACGTGCTTTCCGAGGCACGGGTGTGAAACATCACCAATTCACTGTTTTTTTAACACTGATAATTTATAGATAGAAAATCTGAATAACTGATATTTGGCCCGACACTGTATTCGAACCCGGAACCTCATGATTTGGAGTCACGTTTACGACCAGTAGAGTAACGAGACAGCTAACTAATTGTCACTTATACTTGGCAAACGAATGTGTTTTATCTATTCGCCGCCTATTTTATGAAAAAAGATATATACATAAATTCCTTAATGTATACAATATATCCTTAACGTGAACACAAAAACAACTAACGACAAAAACAAAATGAAATCCCAGTCGTGAGCGTTGCTATCTCGTAACAAAATTAACTTTGTTTTTCTGTATCCACCTGTGCTCAGTAAAGACGTACAAAGCAACTGTTGAGTGAGGAAAGGGGGGGGGGGGGGGAAGTTATAGGAAGCAACTGATTTATCGCTTCGAGGGAAAACTAGGGATGAGCAAGGGAAAAATATATCGATATATATCGAATCAATATTTTTAAACGGTATCGATAAATATCGATATATCGATATATCGTCATCATTGGCATGATGTAAAGAAAAAGTCCAAAATTTTGTATTACTGCCGGGTGGACGACGAAAAAAATCGACAACCAACCACACATATAATATTAATATTCATGTTTATATTACATATTTTATATATTATATATAATACTTTTGTCTCATTTTGTTGTTACATGTTTTGTCAATAATGCAACATTTTAAAATATAGCGAAATTGATACGAATTCGATACTCTAAAATAAATATCGATATATCGAAATATCGCCATTTCAAATGTCGACTATATTATTATATTTTTTAATAAAAATATTGATATTTCGATATGTCGATATTTTTTGCTCAAGCCTAGGGAAAACATCGTTGTTTTGGACGTGCTCCCGCAGAGTGGTATACTTGGATAGAGTAGTGGACTCACGGACGCGCCAAAATATGTCTTGATAATATTAAATTTTATTTATTGCAATTGCATAATATTTTCTTTTTTGCATGGACTATAGTAGTTATTTACCATCAAGTGAACTGTCGGTTTGTTTGTCACTTCAAATATTTTTTTAAATGTGTAGTAAGTAAACACCTTTACTTTACTTTTTAACCTTAACTTTACTTTTTAACAAAAGGCTAATTCAATAACGTCCAGTTCAGCTCCGGCTCCGCACGGGTGATTTCTGGATCTCGGCAACAACGCCACCTACAGGATGTTATTGTGACCCTGAACTATCCAGAGACCAAAAAATTTCGATAAGTTGACTTTTAAATATTTAGTAAATAGTCATATTCAAACGAACCAATTGAATGAATATAATAGTTTACCAAAAAATTTCATGCTCCATGTTTCCAAACTTAGGTTTGCAAATTCTTTTTTTACATTCTTAAGGGACCAATTCTAAAGAATATTCTTTTAAATAAAAAAAAAATATCTTTTAAACAGGTTCATCCGTTTTCAAGAAATCGGGGAACAAACATCAAAGAAATACGCGTCGTATAAATAACATCCTTCATTGAAGTCATTTAAAAATTAAAATCACTTTCGTGAAAAAAAACTTTACACACGTACAAACGAACTAACCCACTCGAAAGTAAAGTGGCTTCCTTTCTTCTAATACAATTTTCTAATACTACAGGAGACGTAATTCCGAGCGATAGAAACAGGAAAAAAGGTTAAGCCTCCTTAAGCATAGTTCAAGGCTGGAAAGAAGTCCAACCACAGAGTAACGAAGTTAAACATAATATTGTATATTGTAATCATGAATCCTCATATATATTAGCTAAGATGTTATTCACCATCATCCTATACGTGATGTTATACGTGATAGAGCCAGGCTTCAACGTGTTATGTATATACTTGTCAGTTCAGTAGTACAGTGGCTAAGCATTTAGTAGCGACGTAGAAGGGCCATGGGTTTGAATCCCAAATGTAACAAGTGCCTGTATGATCGACTAATAAAATGTCCCCACTATGCAGGAGAAATGTGGGGGTTTGGAAGGACCATGCTCACACAGAATACCTGCGTAAAACAGCGCCATGACGCTGCTGAGTTCCGTATGGTAAGTAACGAGAACAGAGGACACATTTTACTGGAAACGAGACATTTCGTCTCTGTCCTTGGGATTGATAACGTATCTGCACCTTCAAGCTTCAACGAAGATAGATATTGGTGTTTACAGGCAACAGCATCTAGTTACTGTCGAATGGACTGGCTGCTTGTTTGTGACCCTTACTCCTATTGTAATATTGTCTATATATCATAGACATGGACATATACATAATGTTTTATTAGCATCAATACACACACAAAATATACATTTAGAAATAATAAGAGATAAAAACATACAAAGTATATGAAAAACATAAATAAAAATTAAAACAAATTTCAGCAAGAGTGAGTGATGTGATGTGATGCAAAAAAGGATTCCGTCTCAACATACTATGCTACCACAGGTACCGCAGCAGCGCTGATTTTCAGCGGAGCCCTGATTAATTGATTCCGTATTGCACCCGAATATCACGCATACGAATGACCGAATTTCGGTCACAGTCTCATGACGGGCAGTCAACGGGGCATTCTGAAGTAGGAAAATAGTTAAGAAGTGGCTTATCCACTACCCCATACCGTCCCGTGGTGCCATAAGAGGCAACAGAGGGAAAATGAAACAGGAGTTGGTCAGCAGCGTCTTCTTAATAAAAACTAAAAATAAAAATAAAACTATAGTTGCCAACCCGCCTGCCAAACGTGTAAGGCAAATATCCTCCTTAAGGCAACCTATGGGAAGGCCTGTTTCAGCAGTGAGCTTTGATTGACGATGAGGCTGTAATGGATGAATGGATAAGCGAGATGGTATACCATCATCTATCATATGTCATAAGAAATTCATAAGTTTTTCGTACGTGGTAAAGCCATGCTGCAGATATATTAGTAGTATAGTTGTAGCACGAATGGGTCGGCTCGACCGGGGAAGGACCACGCTCTCACAGAATACCAGCCTAAAATAGCAGCTTAACACTTAGTTTCGTAATGTGAGTGTAGAGAACCGGAGACCCTTTTTACTGGAAAAAAGGCATTCTATTTTAGTCCTCACGGGTGACAACGCATCTGCATTTTGATTCGCAAGCGAGGATAGATGTAGATGTCTATGGGCCACAGCAACCACTTACTATCAGGTGGACTGTGTGCTCGTTTGTCACCCTACCCTATAAAAAATATTTTGGCCCATAGACAACTTAGAAGACGCCCACGGGATCAAAGGGCGTGATGGATTTCCTAACGCTGCCTTGACACGGTGAAATAGCAGCACTTAAAAATAATAATATATCGGTAACTCTGACGGAATTCGCAAACATAAATATAAAACAAGAAAAACAGTAATTTCTCCCTCCACACCTCGTCTTTAAATGAGAGCTATTCCGCTGTGCTGCCGCGAAAATAAATCTTGGGAGCTGTGACAGATTGACAACTTGACAGATGGGGTTGCGTTCGTCTTTATTCGTTTTATAACTCCCCTCAATTTAAACTAGACGTTAGAAGATCTATTAAGCAATAAATATTAAAACTGTTTTTTTAATAATTATAGCAAAGTCTTGGTTGCATTTGTAAGAAAATAAATGAGACTCTATTTTTGCTTTTATAAAATACATACACATTCATAAGCACGCCTGTCTCACAGAGGATTAGATAGAGACCCATACTTCCATTTGTCATGATCCTGACACACCTCTCTCGCTTCTATCGAATCCGTACCATATCTTTTTTAATATAGAATAAACCTAGCAAGCTAACAGCATAGCAAAGTGGCGAAGCAATCAGCTTTTTTCTTTTCTTTTTTTTTTGCCGTTGAGCAATCAGTTTCAAAATAGGAGGTTCAGATGCCTGGGTGATCAGTAATCGATTGCTGAAAACAGAATTTGAAAATTCGAAACCGTTCTCGAGATAATCGTGGGACAGACGGACAGACGGACGGACAGACGGACAGACGGACAGACGAACAGACATCGTGAAATCAATAAGTGACTTCGCAAGCTTCGCCACTTAATAAGGGTGACAAACGAGTCCACAGTCCACCTGATGATAAGTGAACGCGGTGGTCTGTATACATCTACATCTATCGTCGATTAAGAATGCAAACACACTGATAATCTTGAGGACTAAGATATATTGCCTCGTTACAGTACGAAACACTGCAGCATAAAGCTACTGTTTCTAGCTATTAGTATATATTGGTAGTCTGTGAGAGCGTGGTTCTTCCCCGGGTCGAGTCGACCCATTCGTGCTACAATTGTAATAACGCTGCATGGCTTTACCATCTATTTTAAATTTACGCATACATACGTACATTCGTCCATTTATTTTTTACCTATTATTAGCCAGTGCGTGACTACAATCCTAACTGGTGGTAAGTGGTGATAAAACCTTAGATAGTAAATCGTACTGTCTTAGCGTAACAAAAGCCTCTTCACTCTTGCCTTGAAGACACCCAGATTGGAAACGAAAAATCATTCCATTCCCTTGCTGTAAGTTTTAATAGTCAATTTGGTCGATAAATTGCTAGGGAATTAATAGGCTAGGGAAAAGTTACTAGGGCGTCCCTTGCCGACTCTGCCACCGACTTTTGCAGCATAAATTTGCTTTGTCAATATTTACTCACTCTTGTTCACCTTGGTATTATCATCAAGTCTATGTACCAATTCAACACAACCTATTGGCTAATATTTTATAAATTTACTTAATGGTGAAGGTAGTGATCGCGAGAAAACATACATGTCTTAGAAATAAAATATTTCCAGGACATGTGAAGTCCGTTAACGAGCACGTAGCATCGTGGCGGACTAATTGGTCCATAATCTCTCAGAATTAAGAGGAAGCTGGTCATTAATTGACGTATATAAATGGGCTGTAATTATTGTTTAACTTTTTAATTATCTTTTAAACGTTCTCGATTGAAATTATTAATGCTATTGAAAACGAGTAGCGATCATAAGAGCGGAGATCACATCTAATCATACGCCGCGTAGCGACAGATGTCGCTCAATTATTAACTTTTTTTTTATAGAAGAAGGGACAAACAAGCATGCTGCTCACCTGATAGTAATTGTCGGATGTTAATATGATATGATATGATTTCATCAATGTTGAAACTACTCTATTAACAACACATAAAAAACAACGATAAACTATGAAGAAAGTATCTCATATTTTCACTTCTCTACGTAATACCAGCATTCAAACATGCGTCCAACATGGCCGCCAGCCAAACAAACAATTGATGCACTTGTATTATTTACGTAACGCGGTAAATAATGACGTATGCGCCATTTGTCAACTCACAGACGAGCATTTTTGGCCTCCAACTCAAAAATATGTTTGTCGAATAAATTGTTATTAATATTAGAGTTTATAAAAAACAAAACTAAACATGCAATTTATGAGTAAAATAATTTATGCATGGTGGAGTCTTACTGCAACTATATTATGGTTGTAGCACGAATGGATCAGCTCGACCGGTGAAGGACCACGCTCTCACAGAATACCAACATAAAATAGCATCTTAATGCTGTTGTATTTGTTATGGTGAGTGTAGAGAACTGGAGACCCGTTTTTATTGGAAACGAGGCATTTCATCTTAGTTTTCACGGGTGATAACGAATCTGCATGGCCTTGTGTGCGTGTGCCAGCAATAAGCTGCTATTTAACGCTGATATTCTATAGGAGCGTGGTCTTTCCCCTGATCCATTTATGATACGACCACAATATAACTATAGCATGGCTCTACAATGTGGGACAAGCCTAAGTGTAGTCCTTCAGCGAGGAAATGCAGCCTGCATGGCACTATACCACGAGGAGTAGGACTGTATGACAGCCCCCGTGGCCTAAAAGGCCTCCAGATCCAGATCTTTGCCCATAAGATTTCCATTAATTTTCAATTAAGAATCTAAATGCAGGCCTAAGCATAGAAGAATTCATAAAATAATTCAGCGAGGAAATGCGCTCATAGTTCTTGGCGTGTCACCACGGGTAATAGGACTGTATGAAAATTTCAGTTTTTGATTATGTTATTTTTTTATAGGATAGGGTGACAAACGAGCACACAGTCCACCTGATAGTAAGTGGTTGCTGTGACCCATATACATTTATCCTCAATAAAGAATCAAAATGCAGATGCGTTGTCACCTGTGAGGACTAAGATGCGTCTTTTCCAGTAAAATTGGTCTCCGGTTCTCTACACCGACCATACGAAACACAGAAGTGTCAAGTTGCCATTTTACACTGGTATTCTGTGAGAGCATGTTCCTTCCCCGGTCGAGCCGACCCATTTGTGCTACAACTATACTACTAATATAGCTGCGGCATGGCTTTACCACGTATAATTGTATTATATTATATTATATATGTATATTGTATACTTTAATGATATGTAAATAAATCTGTATGGAATGTAAAATAAGTCTGTTTTTGCCAAGCACTAAACGGTAGCTATCGTAAATAATTTTTGTTCCGTCAATCCCCCTATATAATAAAGATATAAACATAAAACCGATTGGGTCTTATCGTAACATCGTGCAATAAAACACAATAAAATTTGCTTTCAATGTTTTTCCTTTCAGCGACCGCTTCTGGCAGCCATTACAAATATAAATTATTTCTGTAAGACAAAATAGCGTAGGCGTAGTAAAGTGGTAAGTACATTGAAATTAATGAAGGTGAAAATTTTATAATAACATAAACTTTTCAATATCGTCTACTTGAAGCAAATAGAATTACCTTTTTTTATAGGATAGGGTGACAAACGAGCACACAGTCCACCTGATGGTAAGTAGTTACTGTGACCCTTCGACATCCACATCTATCCTCAATAAAGACTCAAAATGCAGATGCGTTGTCAGCCGTGAGGACTAAGATGGAATGCCTCTTTTCCAGTAAAAAGGGTCTCCGGTTCTCTACACTCACCATACGAAACACATCAGTGTTAAGCTGCTATTTTACGCTGGTATTCTGTGAGAGCGTGGTCCTTCCCCGGTCGAGCGGACCGATTCGTGCGACAACTATACTACTAATATAGCTGCAGCATGGCTCTAACACGTCTAAAAAATCATACCTGTGCATAAAAATAGAAAATGATTGCGTTGGAATTCAGAATGACAGAACAAGATATAAATATACTTAGATATACCCACTCATTATTTTATGATAGCAGTCATAAAATAATGAATAGGTATAAGTATCTACTTATTATTTTATGAAAACTTATCTGATGCGATGATGAAATGCGAATACTGTAAGCAGTGTTTGATATTTTACCAAATCTCTCACTCTATTTATATATCTCTTTCATCGCTTGCTGAACTTGTGACGCGTACATGTGTACTAAGATCGCTCCTTAAGATCATAATATGAATATTGTGAAAACAACATTAAAACAACAAGTTATACTAGCGTGACTATCATTTAAAAGTTTAAAACAGCCGAACTCTGGATTCTCCTACAAATAACAAAATTTTCTGGTCCTTCGAGCTGGATATTTACAGCATTAAAGCTAATGTACGAATCTATATCTATAGGATTTTTGGCGGGAACTTGACCGGCGGCGGTTTGCTGATCCCGTATTATAGTTTAAATAATAGTTTGAAGTGGATTTTGATATGTAAAAGCTGTGCGATTTCATGTATTAAATGTCTACGCATGTGAACTATTAGTGGAAACGGTGAAACAAGTGCTCTGATGGTGATGGATTCTCAAGATAAGCTGTTTGTTTGCATAGGCGCCTTTAGATTCCATCGCCAACTGTCAGCTGCCAGCAGGCTCAAGTTGCCGTCAAAATCTCCCAAGGGCTTCACAATGTGACGCATCAACATATTGTGAAGCAGTGAACTATGAAGGATAATTATATATAAAGACAAGGCTGTATGGCATAGTTCCTTTGCCTGCTCTCTCGAGCGAATAATAAAAACAGCTATATCTATAGTATCGTATCGTACATTAGCTTTAATGCTGTGTTAAAAAATATCATACCTTTTTTTGTAAATTTTTTCTTTGGGATAAGTAAGCAAAAACATTTAGCTTGATTTAAGAAAATTAAAAAAGAATTATGTTATCTGTTGAGTTAAGAAAGTTTATGATGAATAAAGACAGAAACATACCTAATAGGGTTGTTGGTAAGTGACTACTGTAGTCCGTATACACCTGAAATCAACTTCAAACAGACACATTAACACCCCTGGGGTCTAAAATAAAATACCTCACGATCTAAACACAGCAATGCAAGCACTGGGCAGCCTATAGAAATTCACATCAACCGTCAATTTAGAATCGTGGTAGAGCCATACTGCAGCTATATTACTGGTATAGTTGTAGCACGAATGGGTCTGTCGACCGGGGAAGGACCACGCTCGCACAGAATACCAGCGTAAAATAGCAACCCAAAACTGCTGTTTTTCGTATGGTAAGTGTAGAAAACTGGAGACCCTTTTTACTGGAAACGAGGCATTCCATCTTAGTCCTCACGGGTGACAACGCATCTGCATTTTGATTCGCAAACGTGGATAGATATAAATGTCTATGGGCCACAGCAACCATTTACCATCAGGTGGACTGTGTGCTCGTTTGTCACCCTTATACTATATAAAAATCAAATTGCAGATGGTGTCATTTATAAGGTCTAAGATAGAATGCCTCTTTACCAGGACGAGCTGACGAATTCATTCTGCAAACATTTTATTATTTTAAATTATTGCACTGAAATTCTACCATATAAAAAATATCTTTATCCAATTCTCACTAAATTCTCCTGTCCATGTGTATGTGATTAAACTCCTCTTAAAGGGCTGGACAGATTTTGAAAAAAAAAATGTATGTTAAAGTCAATTTTAGTGTATTTAAGTTTAAGGTAATTGTATTAATATACAGATAAATATATTCAGTAGGTAGTCGACATCATTCTTATAATTGCTTTATTTTCTCGACTGACATATTTCCTACTTTGTTATTTATGAAATATCTTCAGCTTTATTCTCGGTCAATGTTCGTAAATACAATAAGTTGATTACGTTAGCGGGTACATGTTTTTGGCATTGTGTGTTTTTGTTCGTCCATTTTTGTGAAGTCTAGTAGCTGAGTGGATAAACGACTGTTTGCTGTGTTGTAGGCTATGGGGTCGTTTCCCACTTATAATTAGGTGGGCTGTGTGCTCGTTAGTCAGTCTTATTCTATAAAAAATTGTACAATAGCTGGATCCCATCTGCAATTTATGTGTGAAAAACGTTTCCATGATACAGAAGAAATTCCTAGCCATTGAGTAACGTTTGAAAAAGTAAATTATTGACGTGAAAATGAGATGAAAAATAAATGAAAGTAATAAATGAACTTAATTTTTTTAATTTTTTTACTTATTATAAGCCAATGCTTGACCACAATCCCACTTGGTGGTAAGTGGTGATGCAGCCCTGGATGGTAAATCGCACTGTCTTAGCGTAACCAAAGCCTATTCACTCTTGCCTTGAAGGCGCCCAGATTGTATTCGGACGGAAAAATAGACGCCGGCAAATTATTACACTCCTTTGCTGTACGCGTTACAAAGGACGAAGCAAACCTTTTGGTTCTAATGCGTAGAATATTG
The DNA here is from genome assembly GCA_033319125.1 of Parnassius glacialis. Classification (NCBI taxonomy): domain Eukaryota; kingdom Metazoa; phylum Arthropoda; class Insecta; order Lepidoptera; family Papilionidae; genus Parnassius; species Parnassius glacialis. Next base: position 42,685,951 of record JAVANC010000011.1, on the reverse strand, counting down.
ACAACAAAGTGGTAATGACCCGCCGACCGCCTGGTTTACCGATGGTGTAAAGAAGAGAGCGGAATTAAAGCGTATAATTCCTGCTCACACTCACCGAAATTCAACCAATAGAATACCGAGAATCTGGTTACTCTGCGCCTGTGCTCGAGGCTGACAATATTGGTTTCAACCAAATCATAGTCACCAATTAGCCTCTTAGCACTTTTCTCCACTGAGTCCAACGCTGCCCGGTAGCATTTTGCAGTACCAGGCCATATGTCGCAGCAGTACTCCATGCACCACCGACTTGCGCTTTATATAAGGTAAGAAGCTGCCCCGGGGTGAAGTACCGCCGCACCCTTGCAATGACACCAAGTTTCCTTGCGGCTGCTTTGATTCTGGACTCAATGAACCACCCACAGTTGAGGTTCAGAGAAAATTTAACCACTAACAACTGAATGTCAGTGTACTCCAAGGATACATTCCGGTAAGTAGGAGTCAGGATGAGCGAGCTCCTATTAGCGGTGAAAAGACACGTTTGTGTTTTGGAGGCGTTGAATCTTCTGAGATTGGCATCGCCCCATTTGGTGACTGTCTGTGGTGTGAAATACACACACTCAGCCATAGCCTCTCGTTCAGACTGGATTTGATCCCGACTGGCCGGACTCTTGGTTGGTATCTCCATAAATGCGCTGTCATCTGCATACCCATAGATACCGAGAATGAGCAGATCGTTTATATGCAGCAGAGCGGACCCCTGAGGAACTCCGGCGTTTGTCGCGATAGGACAGGACGAGCAGCCATCGACGACGACTCGGAGAAATCGTTTACTCAGAAAGTCCTTCACCCAGTCAATCAGGCCAAGGCCATAAATAAGGCGTACGCTGAAAGCTTGCCCAATAGACTACTTTGCCAAACCCTGTAAAAGCCTTCGAAATATTTTTTTTATGTTGCAGCCTTAAGAACCGCGGGATCACATTTTTTTTATAGGATAAGGGTGACAAACGAGCACACAGTCCACCTGATGGTAAGTGGTTGCTGCGGCCCATAGACATCTACATCTATCCTCGTTTGCGAATCAAAATGCAGATGCGTTGTCACCCGTGAGGACTAAGATGGAATGCCTCATTTCCAGTAAAAAGGGCCTCCGGCCACCTGCACTCACCAAGCGAAACGCAGAGGTAAACCTCTACTTCACGCTGGTATTCTGTGAGGTTGTGGTACCACGCGGTTCGAGCCGGCCCATCCGTGCGACAGCAAAAGCTGCCGCGTGGCTCTACCACTGAAGGGAAAAATCATTGAGGGAAACAGCAATTCTGGATTGCCTAAATTGGCACGCTTGGCAGTACCAATGATCTCGCACGTTTCATGCTGCTGCCTGTCATTAAATCATATATAGCAAGAATATTGTGGAATTATTGTTATTGAATATAAAATTCAAGAAATTTTTATAGACAGTCATTTATTTTTAATTTTAACCAAGCACACATAAGCCAAAATATCTATTTGGTATATTTCACAATCCCCTCTTACGAAACCAACGTGATCAAATGCAGGCAAAGTTTCATAAAACCACGTACTGAAGTAACATTGTACTGTGCAGTATTATCCATGTAATAAAAAAAAATAGCTCCTTCATTGCACAATATTTCTCTCCTAAGCCCGTGCAATAATCGAGCGGGTTCAGCGAGTTCAGCTAGTAATAGCTCCAGCATTGGCATAGCGCCAACGCACTGTTTTCCCTCCATCGACGTTTTCCTAACCTCTATTTTTAACCGTTCGCTCCCAAAACGCGAGATTTACGGCCACTAATGGCGAATTAATTTCGCAGTTCAACGTGTTGGATTAACTTGTTTTTAACGGCTAATGGAAAATAACCGATGTTCATAAGGGAGTATAGACCGAAAAAATAAACAAATAAAAAAGTGTTATAGCATGTTTTTTTACCATCAAATGCAAAGGGATCTGTGTCCATACATCCTATTTTGACGTTTAGTGTGTGTTTACAACATTTTAATCAGTTTAATGTGTCAAATGCGGAGATTTTGAGAAATTTCGGCGACTGTTTAATACGATATGCTTAAAGATGATGCTATTTGAATGGACAAAAGAACTTGAGTCTTCCTTCAGTATTTTCTTTTTTTCAGATTTTGAATATAAATTTTTGATCCGATCTAAAAAGTGTGTAGATTGGACAAAAACTGAAGGTAGCCGAGTTAACTATGACATCGGGACGTCAAACACCTAACCCCCCCCCCCCCCCCGTGACTATGGGTGATGTAAAGCAGCCGAAACGTCGGGAATTAAAAAGTTAAATTAAACGCGATTGAATCCGTAAAAAATAGTTCCATTTAATCGAACTCCTTGTTTTATCGTTTTCATTAATAATTCGCCTAATGGAGATATTTAGTATTTATTTTTATTTTCTAGTTAACGTGTTAGAGTGTTGTGTAACAGTGGTAGAGCCACGCAGCAGCTTTTACTGTCGCACGGATGGACTGGCTCGAACCGGGGTGGTACCACAACCTCACAGAAAACCAGCGTGAAGTAGAGGTTTACCTCTGCGTTTCGCTTGGTGAGTGCAGGTGGCCGGAGGCCCTTTTTACTGGAAATGAGGCATTCCATCTTAGTCCTCACGGGTGACAACGCATCTACATTTTGATTTGTATTAGAGGATAGATGTAGATGTCTATGGGCCGCAGCAACCATTTACCATCTGGTGGACTGTGTGCTGGTTTGTCACCCTTATCCTATAAAAAAGTTGTTTTTAGGAAAACGCCCATCTTCTGATTTCTCACCTTTTTGCCATCTGTCGACATCCACGTGACGAAATGGGATATGGATATTCTTACATCACCACTGCACTATTATTTAACGGATAATCAAGTCATTTGTAAAAAAAAATCAAATTCCCGCCAAAATCGGTTTTGACGTGTTATGTGGACAACGTTATTTTTAGTTAGGAATGAAAAGCTATAAGATATAATTGAATTTAGTGTCACGTACTCATGAAATATAAATTAACTACTTGAAAATATTTATTTAAGAACTTATTTAAATTTATGAGTTTAAAATTGAAAAGTCAGTCCAAGTCTAAAAGCGATACAAGTACTTCATACTAATGTATTTTTAGGGACTAAATTTACATTGAAGTGTTTTATTATGAATATTTTATAAAAAATTACAACTAAAATAAAATCAAGCATGAAAAATTTCGGTAAAAAAAAATTATTTTCTAAAAGTCAGTCAGGCAAAGAAGAAAGCGACACAAGTACTCCATACTAATGTATTTTCATGGACAAAATTTACATTAAAATGTTTAATTATGAATATTTTATATGTTTAAAAAATAAAGAAATTGAACGTGAAGTTTTTAATTTTAATTGTCAATTAAAACAAAATGAGTGCTAATAATAACTTCTTAAATCAGAAAATGCATTTTTTTATACTTATAACATTAGCGTGAATGCCGAGGTAGCAGATCGTGGACACAACCAAGTTCAAACGACGAAGGCTACAGGATCCCTTTAAGGACTACATATAATTGTTCCGGATATATATAGACAGATGTTTGTCTTTGTGCAATTTATGTTTGTAAATTATTTTCACGTAACAGGAGAAAATCGTAGACCGGGAGTAATATTTTTTTAAGCCTAGAAATATACCAGCTGTACATTACTTGCATTCTGGAGCACACAATAAAATTAATGCTACTTAGACGCACAATAAGGTAAGAGTGTAGCACCTGTTCAGACTGTTGGCAAGGCAGATATAGAAACTAGAAAACTGGGAGACGTATATGTTCGGTATTTGTACGCTAGTAGTTGAATTACTCAAACCAACAACGAAAGATAGATTACACTACGTACATTGAAAGTAACGCCGAAACTTCTTGCTTGCGTGTCAAGATGTTAAGCAAAATTCGCTTAAGTTCTTGACACGCAAGCACGCATCTTTCTACTTTATTTCTTTAACAGCCCGTAATAGTTCACAGCTGGACGCATACATTTGCAACTAAAAGATTCATATGTATGCGTGCGTGCGTGTTTTTGCAAAAAGTTGAACATGGTTTCGATTAATGTGCGTTCTGTTTTTTTTTATCGTGGCAAAATCTTCATGGATACCTTCCGCTGCGGACTGAGACCCCAAGGTGGTCATCATCAGCGTATATGAGAGGTTACGGAATCTCCGTTTGGAATGCAACCGAGGCCCCTATCTCGCTTTGCTTTATTAAAGCACGTCTCGGGGGCAGTCTTTACCGCTCGTAGCACCCTCGTAGTTATATCACGATATCTCAGGACCATTTTTGAGTCATCGTCCTCCTTGGGTGTTACATCTCTAGACAATCGGGGTCCCTGCCCCGAGCGCCCGCAGCCCCAGACGCCTCGTTTGTAGGGGAACATTGTCGTCAAGGGGAGGGCCGTGACGAAAGCCTTGGCAACGTCGTCCACGAGCGGGATCCGCACATATATGTACATATCTATTTTTCTTTGATGGTAACCGCTAATAATAGTTACTGACGAATAACGTATAACGAGTTTAATTGATAAAAAATAACCAAATAATTTTTAATTACTGTAGCGTTACAGTTATCGTACATGCTATCCGAAGTTCACTGCTGAAACTCCACAAATATTGTCTCGTAAGAGGATATTTGCCATAATTACCACGATACGCAAGCGGGTTGTCAACCGCAGATTTTTTATAACTTTTACCGGATGATGATGATGATGATGATGACGATAACACTTTTACACCCAATGGCATCGATCACTGCCGAAAATACTGTAATATTACCTTATCCTTAAAAATAAATCTTTATTGCAACATACATAACAATTTATAAAAAAAATATTAATGTAATATAACTTCCGTAAAAGGTTTACCTGAATAACAGGACCTATTTCCTTCCTATTTTGAAAAACTTTTTTTGAATTAAAAGAAATCTAGTATGTTTTCTTCCGTCGCATCTTACGACACCCACAAGGTGATATGCATATTCTTACACCACCATTATATGGCAAAGTATTTCATATTAAAAAAAAAATAAGTGGCTACGATTTGGAATACTAAACCTATTGGTATAGTATTCCTAATTGTAAATAAATATAGCCGACGTAATTGAAAATTGTGTCAATATTTAAAATGGCCGCGGAGATCGTAAATACTTTATATTTTGTACTGAGATGAATGTAGTAAGATATAACAAGGTCAAGGTTAAACAATTATTTATTTTGGAGCCAACTCTATTCGCTGTTATGTATGTTACAATGAAAATCATCTATCTCTGGCACACAAGGTCACTATAAATATTAATAACACTGTGAACCTAAGACCTACATAATATATCTTGATAGATTTTTTGAATAGAACAATGGTGACAAACGAGCACGCAGTCTAACTCATGGTAAGTTAATGCTGGGCTGACGATAAGTAGATGCTGTAGCGCTACAGAATCCTCTTACCATCAGACTGACGTGGCCCAAAGACATTATACACCTACATCTATCCTCCCAATCAATATAAAATATCAAGATCGGCGACGGAAAACAGCGTCAAGGTGTTCACGTCTAGTATTGCGAGTTTATCCGCCTGCCAAGCATTTTTTTATTATAGAATAAGGTTGACAAGTGAGCACACAGCCCACCCGATGGTAAGGAGAAGCTGTGGGCCAATGACATCTGCATCTATCCTCGATTTAGAATCAATATGCAGATGCGTTGTCGCTCTCGAGGTCTAAGATGGATTGCCTCGTATACAGTAAAAGAGGGTCTTCGATTCTCCATACTCACCAGAGAATACAAATGGGTCGGCTCGACCGGGGAAGGATCACGCTCTCACACAATACCAGCGTAAAATAGCAGCTTGATGCTGCTGTGTTCGGTATGGTGAGTGTAGAGAACTGGAGACCTATTTTACTGGAAAATGTTAGGTGAAAAAAATTAGGATGCTCGAGACCGTAAAGCTCCGGATGTTAGCCTTAAGAAGAGAGCCTTTAACCAAGCCGCCAAGTCGTGCAAAAAGGCATTACGCCAAGCCAGTTTCGACCGCATTAAACGCATCGGCACAAGGCTCTCTGTCAAACCATCTGGCAGTAGAGCTTTTTGGTCTCTCGCCAAAGCGGTCGAGAAAAACTTTTGTCGGTCTACACTGCCTCCGCTGGTAAAACCAGATGGCTCACTGACGCATGCGCCTAAGGAGAAAGCGGACTTATTTGCTTCTCTTTTTGCTTGCAATTCGCGTCTGGACAGTAGCAACAGCGTACCATCACAATTACCTCACTGCGATACCTCTATGACTGAGGTCCGTATCACCAACAAGGAGGTTCTTAAAACCTTGCGAAGTCTAGACGTGAACAAAGCTAGTGGACCTGATGGTATACCAGCTATAGTTCTAAAGGTCTGTGCACCTGAGTTGTCTCCTGTGTTGACACGCTTGTTCCGCCTCTCATTCAGGACTGGAATAGTGCCTAAATCTTGGAAGCTGGCCAATGTGCAGCCTATGCCTAAAAAAGGTAGCCGTACCGACCCTGCCAACTATCGGCCAATTTCAATTACCTCCATACTCTGCAAGATTATGGAGCGTATATTGAACGCCCACCTTATGGCATACCTAGAGCAAAATGATCTCCTCAGTGATCGCCAGTACGGGTTTCGCCGAAATCGATCAACTGGGGACCTTCTAGCGTATGCCACTCACATATGGGGCGAAGCCCTCGAGAACAGTGGTGAAGCACTTGCTGTTTCCCTCGATGTTTCGAAGGCTTTTGACAGGGTTTGGCACGCTAGTCTATTAGGCAAGCTTTCAGCGTACGGCTTATCCCCTGGCCTAATTGTCTGGGTGAAGGACTTTCTGAGTGAACGGTCTTTCCGGGTCGTCGTTGATGGCTGCTCATCCAATACTGTGGCGACTAACGCCGGTGTTCCTCAGGGGTCCGTTCTCTCCGCAACTCTCTTCCTACTGCATATAAATGATCTGCTCATTCCCGGTGTCTATGGGTATGCAGACGACAGCACAGTTGTGGAAAGATACCAACCAAGCCCCCGGGCCAGTCGGGATCAAATCCAGTCAGAAAGAGAGGCTATGGTTGAGCGTGTAAGTCTCACACTACAGGCAGTCTCCGAATGGGGCGATGCCAATCTCGTGAGATTTAACGCCTCCAAAATACAAGCGTGTCTTTTTACCGCTAGAAGGAGCCCGCTCACCTTGGCTCCTACTTTCCGGAATGTATCCTTGGAGTACACTGACCGCCTTCAGTTGTTAGGGATTGAATTTTCTCCGAACCTAAACTTTGGGCGGTTCATCGAGTCCAGAGCCAAAGCAGCCGCAAGGAAACTTGTTGTCCTTGCAAGGGTGCGGCGGTACTTCATGCCGGAGCAGCTTCTTACCTTATATAAAGCGCAAGTCCGGTCGTGCATGGAGTACTGCTGTCACATATGGGCTGGTGCTGCAAAATGCCACCTGGCAGCATTGAACTCAGTGGAGAGACGTGCTAAGAGGCTCATTGGTGACCTTGATTTGGTTGAAACCAATCTTGTCAGCCTTGAGCACAGGCGCAGAGTAGCCAGTCTCTCGGTATTCTATAGGATGCATTTCGGTGAGTGTGCGCAGGAATTACACGCCTTAATTCCTCCTTCTCCTTTCCACCATCGGACAACCAGACGGTCGGCGGGTCTTCATCCCTTTGTTGTCGATATTCCACGCATTAGAACCAAACGGTTTGCTTCGTCTTTTGTAATGCGTACAGCAAAGGAGTGGAATAATTTGCCGGCGTCTATCTTTCCGTCCGAATACAATCTAGGCGTCTTCAAGGCAAGAGTGAATAGGCTTTTGTTACGATAAGACAGTGCAATTTACCATCTAAGACTGCATCACCACTTACCACCAGGTGGGATTGTGGTCAAGCACTGGCTTATAAATAAGTAAAAAAAAAAAAAGAGGCATTCTATCTTAGTCCTCACGGCTGACAACCCATATGCATTTTAATTCGCAAACGAAGATAGATGTAGATGTCTATGGGCCACAGCAACCATTTATGGCCTGTATGGCCACCTGGTGGTAAATGGCTCGTTTGTCACCCTAATTATATAAAGAAAATTCTTTGGGTATAGAATCTTTAACATACCTGATTCTATAAAGAAAATTCTTTGGGTATAGAATCTTTAACATAACATTATAATACATCATCATCATCATCATCATTACAGCCTTTCATAAGTCCACTGCTGAACATAGGCCTCCCCCAAGGAATGCCACAAGGCACGGTCCTGAGCCACCTGCATCCATCGACTTCCTGCATGTCTTACCAGGTCGTCACTCCATCTCGTGGGGGGTCGCCCTACACTTCACCTACCGGTACGTGGCTGCCACTCGAGAACTCGGTTGTCGCTTCTTCGAGCTATATGGCCGGCCCACTGCCATTTCAGCTTACTAATCCGTTGGACTATGTCGGTTACTCTGGTTCTACTGTGGATGTCCTCATTTCTAAGTTTATCACGCAGAGAAACCCCGAGCATAGCCCTCTCCATAGCTCGCTGAGCGACCTTGAGCTTCCTCATACAGCCAGCAGTGAAGAACCACGTCTCAGATCCGTAAATCATCACTGGCAACACGCACTGGTTGTACAATTACGTTTTAAGGTTTTGAGGTATGTCTGACGAGAAGATGTGTCGTAGCTTCCCGAACGCTGCCCAGCCGAGTTGAATCCGTCGATTGACCTCTCGGTCGAAGTTGGACTTACCTAGTCGGACTATTTGTCCCAGGTAAACATACTCGTCACCAACTTCGAGCTTAGTGCTACCAACAACTACCGACATAGGTGTGACATGGACATTAAACATTATCTTTGTTTTGTCCATGTTCATCTTAAGACCTATCCGTTGGGAGACACTATTGAGGTCATTGAGCATAGTGCTTAGTTCCTCCAGCGATTCTGCCATAAGGATTATATCGTCGGCAAATCGAAGGTGAGTGATGTACTCGCCATTGATGTTAATACCGTATCCTTTCCAGTCCAGAAGCTTGAAAACATCTTCCAATGCAGCGGTGAAGAGTTTCGGGGATATTACGTCACCCTGTCTTACACCTCTCTGCAATTGGATAGGTTAGGCTGGATTAGTACAATAAATATAAAATTAAAAATATACCGCGAATATAGCAGGAGATTAAAATTAAAACAAAAATACATAAGAGAGCGTTTTTGGCACAAAGGACAATTTTTCATCTCTTTAATTATAGAATCGCTAAACGCCACGTGTAGCAACAATAATATTCGCGCCACGTGTGCACCATGTTGGCGGCCATCTTGGATGCACTTAAGATTATGACGCCTTGTCAACCCGTTGCGTTGTATGCATGCAGAATTTACTAGTGCATAAATGCTCTATTTTAATATCTTTAACAGTTGTGAGAAAGTGACAGTGGAGCTCCCCGTGGCCATTTTGTGTATTAATAGAATGACATACGTATTGATTTACACACACATACATAACAAAATGATATATATATATATATATATATATATATATATATATATATATATATATATATTTGTTTCGTTGTAATGTGTATTGGTGTACAATAAATAATACATTGATTGATGATAAGAGAACTCAAACGATCCGATGAACTAGAAGATTTACGTATATAAACATTTTTCACGTGTTAACGGCTTAAGATAACCCATCACCTAATTTATTTCCGTGGGTGTCGTTAGAGGTGTGTTTTCCAAAAGATGGTAATGCGTCATATCCTAAATGGCAGATATAAAGTAACAGTAAAAGTTATAGTAAAAGTGAAGTAGAGGTTTACCTCTGCGATCCGCTTGGTGAGTGCAGGTTGCTGGAGGCTCTTTTTACTGGAAATGAGGCATTCCATCGTAGTCCTCACGGATGACAACGCATCTGCATTTTGATTCACAAACGAGGATAGATGTAGATGTCCATGGGCCGCAGCAACCACTTACCATCAGGTGGACTGTGTGCTCGTTTGTCACCCTTATCCTATAAAAAAAATATAATATATCCCACTGCCGGGCACAGTACTCTAATCATTTATTAAGAGAGTTTTAATACACAGGAATGTTCACCGCGCTGCCCAATTGAAATTCAAATACTTATTATAATAAATATTCGCTTGCCAAACATAGCAAATGATGCACAGAATACCATCGTAAAATAGCAGCTGAACAATTTCCCTGTCCGCGAAACAGACACAATAGTTAAACAACCGAAATTTTCATATATGATTCATGGGGCAGAGGAAGGGTTAATGCTGCTGTGTTTCGTACAGTGAGTGTAGAGAACCGGAGACCCTTTTTACTGGAAACGAGGCGTTCCATCTTAGACCTCAGGGGTGACACTTCATCTGCAATTTAATTCTTAATTGAGGATAGACGTTGATTTCAATATGATTTAAATAATCAATAAAAGATGAGTTATTTAAATATGTTGGTAGGGTGTAGTGGTGTAAAAGGCGACAGAGGGAAAGAAATCAGGAGATGTGTGTCAGCGTCTTCTTATAACGACTAAAAATAAAAATCTGTAGTTGCCAACCGCATACCAAGCGTGGCAAGCATGACAAATTTTATGAGGCAATCTATGAGGGAGTTCTATGTTCAGCAGTGGACTTTAATAAGCTGCAACGGTAACGGTGTTGGTAGTTTTGTTTTGTATAAGAAACAAAAACTTGTCCGCTGCTGAACCGTGATTACCGCATAAACCGCGAGTGCCGCATAAAACTGTATCCATCAGTCCATCAAATTTTTGAGAGCAATCGATCCCTTTACGGAATGCTCTTTATGCGTTTGAAGCTCTGAATTGCTATTAATCTAATACAGCTCATGATTTCGTTTTCATCTACATATATCTTCGATTAAGAATCAAATTGCAGATGAAGTGTCACCCCTGAGGACTAGGAAGGAATGCCTCGTTTCCAGTAAAAGGGGTCTCCGGTTCTCTACACTCACTGTACGAAACACAGCAGCATTAACCCTTCCTCTGCCCCATGAATCATATATGAACATTTCGGTTGTTTAACTATTGTGTCTGTTTCGCGGACACGGAAATTGTTAAGCTGCTATTTTATGCTGGTATTCTGGGAGGGCGTGGTCCTTCCCCGGTTGAGTGGACCCATCCGTGCTACAACTATACTAAAAATATAGCATAGCTATACCACGTATACGTTTAACAGTGGTAGAGCCAGGCGGCAGCTTTTGCTGTCGCATGGATGGGCCGGCTCGAACCGGGGTGGTACCACGACCTCACAGAATACCAGCGTGAAGTAGAGGTTTACCTCTGCGTTTCGCTTGGTGAGTGCAGGTGGCCGGAGGCCCTTTTTACTGGAAATGAGGCATTCCATCCTAGTCCTCACGGATGAAAACGCATCTGCATTTTGATCTGTAACAGAGGATAGATGTAGATGTCTATGGGCCGCAGCAACCACTTACCATCAGGTTGACTGTGTGCTCGTTTTTCACCCTCATCCTATAAAAAAAACGTATAACTGTACTTCGGTCCCGAAATAAATAGGTAGTCGCTTAGTTTTGTTTCACTACTTTGTCGATCATGGCCTCATCTTTATTGTTAATTTGTATTGTTTTGATTTTTATAAAAAGGAATAATAGTAATGCCATATACTTATTTTTCCTTTGTTCTCTTCTTGTCTCCATACACAAGATATAATAATATTTAATGAGCTTGAGATAAATAATATATTATATTTTATATCGTATATACGCCTCTTAGATATTGCAGAGCGGCTTGAGGAAAAAGGTTGAATTGATTGGCCCGGTACTAATAACTTCAGACCGAATTGAGTTCAGAGCGTTTAGACATTGTACTAGAATTGTTTGTATCGGATGATGATGATTTCTGGACTAACGCCCCTTCAATAAAATATGATGAGCTTGCTGCTTGAGAACCTTTCCTCCCCATCAGTTGTCTGCTCTAGAGCTACATGGACGGCCCATTGCCACTTCTGCTTACTTAAATGTTAGGTTACGGCAATTACTATCCTCATATAAAAGTCTATCACGTAAAGTTAACCCTTTTAATGGAGTTCCTTGAGGAATTGAAAGACTTAAATGATGATGATAATGATGAATATGCCAAAATCTGGTTAACAGTGCAAGACTTTCTTCGCGGATGATTTATTTTAATCTAAAACGTCAAATTAAGGAACCTTACTGAACCCGCGCTATGTCCTTCCGTCCTTCCGCTTACTTCTTGATTCGGCTGCGAAAGACCACTTGAAAAGGAACCGCGCGTCGGTCATTCATCCACTCAGCATCAGCACCCTAATCAGATCCCTTATCTGAAAGGATCTAATCAAACTGGTATTAGTCTGTCACAGACGTTCTTTCCAGAAACACCAGGTTGGGTTCAAGGGGTCAACGAGGTGGTCGTGAACCCCGTGAAGGAGTATCACTAGAGTCCCTTTCTCAAAAGAAAAGTTCAGACAGGGATTACGGGACTTCCAGTGGTCGCCCCGGTCCCGACGTCTTATTATGCTGGTTCTTCGATATGTGCTTCAATAAGCACTTAATGTGGACTGTAGATTTATATTTAAAGTTGAAGGATCCCTCGGGAATAAAACAGCAATTGTTTTCAACCCGCTCCGTGAGAATGCAATCACTTTCCCTATCACTTCCCTATATGTTTTCTTTCTTGATTATATATACTACTGGTAGCTGGTCCCGAACGAATTTTCATACTACGTTATCTTCCGCATGTGTGCTTGATAGCACACAGCAGGTGTCGGGTCTCAGGGCATGCCCCCTTCACCCGGGATCTCCTCGCGGTGCATCTCTATGCACCGTTCGTGGGAGCCAATAGGCGTTGTTTGTGTGTTGCAGCGCCCCTGGGTTTGATTCCCCGGACGCTGGTCTTGAATAAATTTTTCTTTGCCTGAAATAGTGGCGGGTATTATGGTCACTCCCTGAAAAGGGGTATATTATGGCTGATTTCCTGAAAGAGGCGCCTAATTCGGCCAATGTCTGAAAAAGGCGCCTAGTTCGGTCCATGGTTTTCCAACTGATATTTTATAGGCCACTAATGCGGCCAGGCGTCTAAGTTGGCCTGTCTGCGGCATTGTGCGTTTTACTCGACTCTCTAATCGCTATAGAGAGGAGTTCTCTTGGCAGAGGTCGCCCGTCCGGTGGCCGAGCATGTAACGGTGCGATGTTATGCAGGTGTTCATGTGGCCCGTTGTCCGCGCGGTTAAACATACCGCGCGCAAGTCGGGCCACAAATACCTCGATGGTCTCCATTCTTAGGTTGGCCGCGATGACGTCATTCCGGACGTAGCGACCTGCACCGGTGATGGTCCGTAGTGATAAGTTCTGCTGGACCTGTAGTCGCCGCTTCTGATGATCGCTCAGGAGCGCGTACCAGGCCGGCGCAGCGTATGTGAGTTTAGATCTGATGTACATCTTGTATAGTCCCAGCTTTGTCTTAAGCGGTAACTTGGATGCCAGGACGGGACGGAGCGCCGCCCGCGCACATCTGGCGTTGCGGACGACGAGATCGACGTGCGCGGTCATGCGCAGCATCCGATCTATCCGGCATCCAAGGTAAGTAGCGGCCTTCTGATACTTGATCTCCTGGCCCCTGAGCGTTAACGGTGGTGGAAGGTTCCTGAAGCGGCGAGTGAGCAGAGCGGTCGTCTTGCCAACATTGACGGTCATCCTCCACTCATCCAGCCATGGTGGTAGCAGGTCCAGCAGACGCTGCATCCTGGCAGTGGCTATGTGGGCTCTTCTAGACGATGTGAAGTAGGCACTATCGTCCGCGCATAGTGCCAATTCAACATCGTCTTCCCATTCGCGCAGATGGTCTGCCAGGGTGGGGATGTCATTGGTGTAAGCCGCGTACAGGATCGGCGACAGACAGCTGCCCTGTGGTACGCCGGCTCTAATTGGTCTTGCTGCGGACACGGCGTCCTCTACAAAGACGTAGAACTTCCTATCTTTCAGGAATGACGCCACTAGCCGCAACATAGCAGGTAGGGTACTTGTTTGTGCTTCCAATTTATAGAGTAATCCAGAGTGCCTCACTCTGACGAACGCCTTCTCTATGTCGAGAAAGACGCCCAACGATGTGCGGCCGCGGTTGTACTCGGCCGCAAGGTAGTGCGGCACCCTGGTCAGCTGTGTAGCTGTAGAGTGGCCCCTCCTGAATCCGTGCTGTTCCGCCCGAAGTTGTACGCACGGGCGGAAGCTTCTCAGCAGCAGTCTTTCACACAGTTTAGCTATGTGCGGTAGCAGCGTGATCGGCCTATAGCTGGCTGCTCTACGCCTGTCCTTCCCGGGTTTCGGCAAGACGATCACTTTGCCGATTTACCAGTCCTCCGGGAAGTGGGATGACCGCAGTATACCGTTGTAGAGTCGACCTAGCACTACAAGTGGTTTGTTGGGCAGCTGTCGGAGTGCTGCGTTGGTTATCCCGTCATGCCCCGGCGCCTTCCTCGGTTGCAGGCGGGCTACCGTCCTCCGCAATTGGGCGAGGGATATAAACCACTCTCCTGCAAGCGGTGGGGCGGGCTTTGACAGGAACTCCTGTACGCGGCTCTCCTTCCGGGTATGAAGTTCCATGAACTCCGCGTAGCAGCGGCCTCTACGTCGTCCGCTGTGTTTATAGGCGTAACCGCTGGAGGTCTCTCCTGCAGGTGTTGGTGGTAGAGCCTCCAGTTTATCTTGGTTTTGTAAGCTCTGGGCGGCGTAGTCACCGCCTTGAGGCCAAGGGTGATGAGAATTGGGAGGTGCTGAGACATCAGGTCATACAGCACCTCTACCACTACCGGGTAGTTGACGTTCCTAGAGAGCACGATGTCCAATACATCCGGACGTTTTCTGTGATCTGAAGGTACGTGAGTTGGTTCTTCGGGACCTTTTTTTTTTTTTTTTTGCGGATGGAAAATCATCTAATGACGCCTTTCGCTGTGGGTGGAAGGAGTGGGCGGAAGGGAGTGTCAGACTTTTACTGACTAAAAACCATCCGTGTTCCTTCAGTGCCCTTACGTTCCGGAGCCGCGGTATCTCTTTCGAACAGCCCGCAGCCCCGGCAGGCGTCGGCCCTTACGGGCCCCTTCACTCTGCTGACAGCTCTTTGAGGCGCGCGTGGAACAAAACGCGCCGTCGACACGGCCTGTCGTCGTTAGACGGACGGACGGCGAGCTACCCATTGCTCGCCGTCCACAGGCCCGCGCCTACGGTGGCCGGGGGCCACGACGTAGCCCCCGACGCCCGGGGCGTCTCCCGCGGCGGCCGGGAAGGAAAGCTGCTGCTCTTTCCTTCTCCCGCTCCGCCACCTCCTTCGCTAGCATCACTGCTTCGCAGAAGGTGGTGACGGCATCCCATTCCGTCTCGCTCCGGACCATGGCTTCGACCAGGGCCGGACGCGAGAGGTCGCCGCCGCCTATCGCCGCTACGAGGACACGGCGGTGCTCCGCCCAAGCAGGGCACACCTCCACGGTGTGCTCCACCGTGTCCTCCGGTCGATCCTCGCAGTGGGAGCACCCGGGCGTTTCCTCCCGCCCGATTCGGTACAGGAACCTCCCGAACACACCGTGTCCGGTGAGGACCTGCGTCAGGCGGAATGTGAGGACGCCGTGGCGTCTCTCAAGCCACTCCTCAAAGAGGGGTCTTATCGCCGCTATAGTGGCGTGCCCAGCACGGGGTTGCGACAGTCGCTCTCTCCATGTCGCCATGAGATCATGCCGGAAGTCTGACCGCTGCGCGACAACTTGCCGCGGCAGCGGGGTTTCCCCCCGGCATAGTGCCTCCGCGCGCCATTCGTGCAGGCGCGCGAGGACTATCGCCTCCAGATCCCATGGCGGCAATCCGGCAAGGAGGCTCGCCGCCTCGCGGGAGATCGTGCGGTAGCCGCGAACCATCTTTACGGCAACCACCCTTTGGGGCGCGTTTAGGTGGTGGACGGCAAGCCGCGCCAAACCACGCGCCCACACCGGGGCCCCGTAAAGGGCCATGGACCTCACGATCCCCGCGTAGAGCCTCCGGCAGGAGGCGTTTGGCCCCCCCAGGTTCGGCAGGAGCCGCCTGAAGGCAGCCCCGGTCCGTTCCAGTTTGGGAGCCAAACGTCGGAAGTGCTCAACGAAGTTCCTTCGGCCGTCGAGGACGAGTCCTAGGTACTTCAACGTCGACTCGACGCCGATGGATACCCCTCCTACCATCACTGAGGATCCCGGTGGTGGCCTGTTCCGAGGACCATGGAAGTGCATGGCCTCGGACTTGTGCAGAGCCACCTCGAGACCCAGTTGCCGGATCCTCTCAACGACTATCGCAACCCCGCGTGTCATAGTTTCCGCCGCCGCCTCGTACGACCCCCCTTGTGCCAGTACCAGCGTGTCGTCAGCGTAGCAAACTACGCTGACGCCGGTAGGGAGGTCGGCGCGCAGCACCCAGTCGTAACCGATGTTCCACAGGGGCGGCCCCAGAACCGAACCCTGTGGGACACCGCACGACATCTCTCGCCGGTTCCACTCACCGTTGCGACCGGGGTAGATGACGGCCCTGTCCGTCAGATAGTCCCCGACTATACGACGGAGATAGATCGGCACCCGGTGATACCGGAGCGCCTCCCTAATGCAGCTCCAGGGCATGGAGTTGAAGGCGTTGGCGATGTCGAGAGACACCGCCAAGACAACCCCCCCCCCCCCCTGGCCACTGCATCCCCCGTCGTGAGGGCTCTCACGCGCATGATGGCGTCCACCGTAGAGCGCCTCTTGCGGAAACCAAACTGGTGTTCCGCAAGATCCGGCCCCGTCTTCGCAAGGTGCTCGGCGAGGCGGTTTGCAATTACTCTTTCAAAGAGCTTGCCCACCTCGTCGAGCAGCACCACGGGCCGGTATGCGGACGGAGAGTCCGCAGGGCGCCCCGGCTTCCAAATGAGGACCAGCTTCCCCGTCTTCCAACGAAGCGGGAATTGGCCTCTCTCCAAGCATGCGCTTAGGAGCCCCTCCAGTCGGGGCCCGAGAGCCTCCGAGGCCAGGACCCAGGCTTTGCCAGGCAAGCCATCGGGTCCTGGGGCGGTATTCCTGGCCTTGAGCCTACGTACCGCCACTCTCAGGTCTACCCCGGTCCCTTCCGGGATGTCGTCGTCGTCGTCCTGGTGGTCCGCTTCCGGCACCGCAGGTGGCGGAGCCATAGGCGGGGGCGGATGTTCCCCTCGCGCAGGGAACAGAGCGCTCGCCACGTGGTTCTTCGGGACCTAAGACGTCATAGTTGTTGCTTTCAGCATCTTCATAGAGTTCACGACCCGGCGGGTTGATCGCTCTGGACCCCCACGCCGGGTGTTTTGCGTTTAGGTCCCTTGCGACTATAGTTGGTATTGTGCCTTCCATTACTGTCCGGATGTCTGAGGAGCGAAATGGAGTACCTGGCGGGCGGTATGCTGCGTAGATCCTTAGTTCCTCGCCCGCCGCCTCAGTTTTTATACCGATTGAGCGCATCGATTGGTAATCTGGCAGGTCCAGCTCTTGGTGGACGATGTCCCTCCTCACTAGAACCGCCGTGCCTCTATAGGCGGTCCCTTGAGGATTGACGTCGTCCCGCGTGTAGATATGGTAATTGGGCAGCTTCAGATGCGTGGATGGGTTCAACTTGGTCTCTCCCAGCAAGATCACCTGGATGTTCTGTTGTTGGGCGACCGTGCGGAGTTCATGGATCTTGTGCTGAATTCCGTCCGGATTCCAGTAGAGTAGGCGCAGGTTACTCGCCTCTGTAATGCCGAGCCAGTAGCTGCGCCAACGCTTTCATGATGACTGTTATAGGGTCGGTCCCGGCACGGATATCGGCCAGTTCCTGTGTGCCGACTTCTATCGCTATGCCGACCAGTCTGTGGATGGCGTCGGCACTTTCCGTGTTAGATGTTAGCATTCTTGATGATTTAAATGGCTCTGGTCTCGGCTGGGCTTGTGTCTCTCTTCTCAAGGTAGAGCGCGCTCTATTTGTAGAGCGGGCTCTATGCTCCGGTAGAGCCTTTTCTTGCGCTCTACCTATGGTGGTCCTTTCTTCCTTGGCGGTAACCTGTACCTGTGAGGCTATTGTCACCACTGGGGTTGGGGTAGAGGTAACTGCCTGAGGAGGAGGCAGTGTTTTGCTCTTCTTCCGCCTCACTCGCTTCCTTTTCTTCCAGCTCGATCGCATCGTTGGCGGGGGGGGGGGGGGCGGAGAGTCGCCCCGGTGGTTGCCCTAGTCTGTGCGGGTTCCGCCGTTTCTATTGGCTCTTCTTGTGTCTTCGGTGCGGGTGGAGGGGGGGCTGTTTGCCTCTCTTTCCCTCTAATTGTAGCCAACCCGTCTTCCTGAACTTCAACAGTTTTAGGGCGACTTGTTGGAATCCTATTTGGAGCTTCCGGAAGTAAGCCCGGAAGTGTAATTCCTTGTTTCCTCGCTATCCTCCTCAGGACAGGACAGCGGCGGTCGTTGGCTGTGTGCTTCTTTGCACAATTTGCACACGTTGGTTCCTCGTCCCTACCCCTAGGGCACTTGCTGGCGATATGATCCCCTGCACAGCGGACGCATTTGATTGGCCGAAAACAGTTGAAAGAGGCGTGTTCAAAAGCCTGGCAGCGGTGGCACTGTGCCGGTCCGGCCTTCCCTTGCCAGGCTTCTATGACAACCCCTTTCATAAAAAGGAGTTCGTCGATCTTATAAAGCTGGTTTAGTTGCTCCAGGTTTAGGTGGTCCAGCTGTGCGAAGTAAAGGCATCCCTGTCTTCCTCTACGGGGGGGAATTACCTTTACGTATCTTATGGGGAATCCTTTGGCCCTAATAGCCTCCTCTACTGCGGTGGTGTCCGTGTCAACTGGCAGCCCCCTGATGCCCAGTTTTGTGGGCTTCTCCTCTTCCGGGGTGTAGCAGTACCAGGACATGGCTGGTATTTTCTCGCTAATTTCGATCATATATCTTTGTATGGTCCGGAATTCTTCCGGGCTCTGGGGGGAAAAGCGAACCCCCTTCCCGAACGGACGAGCATTCGGTGGGTGTCCCAACTTTTGGTTGAGAACCTCGAAATGTTTTGTCCAGTTCGGGAGGCATTCCGCGACAATAGGTGGGTATCTGGATTTTCCCTCTTCTGGCTTTTTTGGTTCCTCAGCTGCTTCCTTAGGTCTAGGTACTGCTGGGGCTGCTGCCAGTTGAGCGTAGCTTGTCGATGGCCTTTGTCCGTCATCGGATGGTAGGCCAGAAGGATTGGTTGCAGGCGCGAGCGGAGATCGTTCGGCAGAGGGACCTAGTGTAGCGTACGTTGTACTATCCCATCCGTACGCTTCCTCCCCTCCTTGTTCGTACACGGCTGCGTTGCTGCGTCGGTCCGGTGAGGTGGGGGGGTTGTCTTCCTTGGCGAAGGAGATTTAGGCGGTGATCTATGGATCTTGTATCTGGCCGCTGGTTGGTACTCTTCTTCGTCTGACGACGATGAGGCTGATGGTGGCGCTGAAGAAGTGGACGAACCGATGCATTGTCTCTTTTCATAGAGAGATGCCTCGGTTTCAGGTGGCGTGTGCCTCCTAGCCGATTTCCTTGCCCGCTGAGGTAAAGGCGTCGGTTCCTGACCACTCGTGCTCTGAGACACGGTGGTCGTGAGCGCGGCGCTCATTGCGGGTTCGTCCTTGCGTGGAGACGCAGTCTTCTTTTTGGTGATCTGGCTGAATGAACTCACGATCCTGGAGCGTTCCGGGTTCGACAGGTCCTTGATCAGCAACGGTCGGTCCAATATCCCCGGACGATCCGGGGGTTTCCTAACGCGAGGGGGTGGGGGGAGGGGCTCCCCCTTTCCCCTGCCGGTCATTATTACAAGTCCTAGTTATCTCTTGCGTGTCCTATCTAATTCCCTACCTAGTAGGCTGACAGACTGGTGACTGACGCGCGCGCCGCGAGGTACGGGAGACGGTGGAGAGTAGAGTTGGCTGCAACATTTGGGGCACTGTCTACCCCTTTCGTTACGAAAGGGTTGGGGGAAGTGCTATAGGTGGCACTTAAAAACGCGACTAGACACTTAAAAGCCGAGAACGCTCTTAAGTGCCAAGAATCTACCTAAGGGCCGGTGACCTCGACACCTCACGGAGTATGCGGGCTCGACGATCGGTGGAGTATGTCGTACCGGCGGTTGCTTGGGACCACTGCTAATCCACAAACAACACACACTTAGGAGATCCTTGGTAACGAATTTTCATGAAAACCAGTTTAATGAGGTACTTCAATGCTTTACTCGAAAGAGAGCCGCGCCTTATGTGCGATTTTGCAACTCACATCAAATTTATACTATCACACTCTCACGGTTTGCCCAATATCTTTATTTGTATAAGACATACATTTATACATTTTATTTATAAAGATATCACAACAAAATATCTATACTATGATATACATTACATTTCAGTATCACAAAAATCTTATATTTATTTAACAAAATATGCCTATTTTACAACATCTGTATTAAGTTAGAATTCTTAAACATCTAACATATAAGGTTAGAACAATGTTCTTTATTTGAAAATACAAATATCTTAACTAATATGTACAATAGTTTAATTTACATTTTTATACATATTTCTATATTTAAAACACTTTTAATAATCTTATACAAAACTATCAATATTTCACTATTTTAAAGAAATTGATACATGAAAATAATACAGAATTCACCTATTTTGCTTTTATACAATCATCCTGAAACATTTTATAAGTCAATTTTACATAAATTGCTGAAATTTGCGAAAAAAATAAATTTCCTTTTATTAAGCCTCCTAAATGCCAATTAGCGCGCGGCTGTTATCTAGCGCTATGTGAACAACCAATTTTTACACGACTCTCAACAGGTCGGTAAGAGGCCAGTGAAATCCTTGGTTAGATAGGACCTATCTATGTTCATTATGAAACACCAAGATTCACAAACAATGTCCTTATCAGTTATCATGTTCCTTATCTGATAACACAAACAAAATATTTTCATGTATTAAACATTAAAAATAGGCATCTTATTTTTCATACAAAATGTACTCAACTTACATAAACAATTATTATGCAATACTAGTATTACATTTGTTTCAAAATAAAAGTGATCCTTTCGGCCGGGGAATGAACCTTGATCTAAACCTTATTTTACAATTTCTTTAAATCGTTAAGAAAACAATGGAAAGTAATTCAACCGGGGAACTAAACCCGAAATCATGAATTATATCTTAAAAATTCCCTCTAAGAATCTATTAAGAAAATATTGCTAAGAAAACGACAAATTATTCCGACCTGGGAATCGAACCCAAGACTTTTAAATTATTAATTCGATATTTCTTTAAGATTTAACTAAGCGTTTTCTTATAAGATAATTATTGCTTGATAATTTATCTTTAGAAGCTATTCGTATATTAGTATTCGTATCAGTAAACTAATAAATTGAAATATTCTTTATAGGCGCGTCGCCAACACTTACTATGTAAAATTCGATTCCCCTGTCTTTGATCTCTTTGACAACAAGAATGTATATTGCCATGTATTTAAGCAGCTAGGTAAAATTACTGCCCATTATAAACATGTTCATAAACTAGTTGAATTTCATAATTATAAATACACTTCTCTTACAAAAGTACTCTAAAATAAGTTGAGTTAGGGGAATCAAATAAATACGCCTGTTTTCAAGATTCACACTTTAAAGGTAGAGAATCGTAAATTGCACTGCAAAATAATTCACCTCACATTACCAATTTAACTTCCAAGAAACACAACGTAGAAATTCTACTTAAACTGAACAAACAAATTATAGAAGAGCGCAAAGTACCTTTGTGAATTCGCCATTTCATATTACATCAAGAGATGTTAAATCCTCAAGAAAATGTGAAATTATTTTTTGTTATTTCGGAATTTTCCTCGACGGAAAGCCTTGGCCTGGAAACAAAGATCGCGAAAAATCCCTCGAAATTAACTTTACCTCTCTTGCCTTGCGAAACTATGTAGGAAGCTATTTTTCACCTTTTAGCTGGCAACATTAATTCATTTTGGAATTTTATCTAAAGTTATTTAAAAACACCTTGTAAAAATACCTTGTTTCTTTGTATTGGACTTTGAGACATTTAAGATATTTTTAACTTTGAATTAGATAATATCATGATATTGTCCTAGACTGAATTTTTTCATTTTTTTTTTATAAAAGTGAAGTGACAAGTGAATTGACATTCCGTCTAATGGTAAGTGGCCAGCTTCAAAGGATGAAAGCTACAGATGCGTTGTCATTTCTGTGAATTAAGATGGAATGCTTCACAGCCTGTAATTAGGCTGACGCTCTAAATTGCCACGCTTGCCAAGCGGATTGGCAAACGTAGCTTTTTTATTAATTTGAGTTGTTGTTAGGAAGATGCTGTTCTCCATATCCTTTCAGTTTTCTTCTGTCGCCTTAGAATAATAAGAATCAAATCAAGTATTCCGCCTGGAAAACGTAAAATTTGAAATTCTATTACGAACGGCGCGATTGAAGAATAAAGGTAAACAGGAAAATGTTCTTCGTGAAAATTTAAATTTCAGGAAAAATCCTGAAGTGATCCATTAATATAAGCCCACTTTCGCTATGAGACCGACTTACATTATGTATACAAGGAATGAATTTAATATTTTAACGAGTTGTTTCTTGATATATTTTTATTAATAATTTATTAGGTTTTTCTGTCCTGAAATTCTCAGTAGGAGCCAGGAGTCAGGAAGTAAGCGGTGTTTCACTCCCGTACCTTGTTGGAAATCATATAAAGCAGGTTCTGCATCTGATATTTCTCCGGTCGTGTCAGACTACCGATTAGTGAGGGAATAAAGGGTGTTCAAGTGTGTATAATACGAGGGTGACACTGAAAGTTCTTAGAAAATCAAAAACTGAAAAAACTAGCAAGTTATTAGTTTTATTATATCTTTTCAAAATAGTGTCCATTTACATCAATATATCGCTGCATCCGATGGAACCACTGAGAAAAGCACTTTGCGGTCTCGTCCTTAGGGGCCTCTTCGAAGGCATTTTGAAACGCAGCCACTGCTTCCTCGGCATCCATAAAACGTTTTCCTCCAAGTTTTTCTTTTATTTTCGGGAATAAATAAAAATCGCACGGTCAGGTGACCCAGTAATTCCAAGTTTGACGTTGCCAAGTAGTCGATTGTTTGCATGGCGATGGGCGACGAGGCGTTATCGTGGTGAAGGAGGATCCTACTGCGAGGTCGTTCCTCCCGAACTTTTTCCAAAACAAGTGGCAAACAATTGTTAGTGTACCACACTGCAGTTACTGTTTTTCAATCCTCTAAAACAATTGTTGTGTATTGACCTTTCCTTCCGAAGAACGAGGCCACCATCTTTTTTCCCACGCTTCAAACTCTTTACTTTAGTTGGTAACTCCTCGGAAGGAAACACCCTGACAGCAGACTGTGTCTTCGTTTCAAGACCATAACAATAAATCCAGCTTTTGTAACCTATAAGTATGTCAAACACAGCATCTGAGTCACCTCCGTTAAATGTTTGAACCATTTCACGACACCAATAAACACGACGGAGTTTTTGGGCTTCTGTCAAATTATGAGGTATCCACCGGGCACAAAGCTTCCTGACCGCTAAATATTCATGGAGGATTTTGGGGACTTAACTCATACCGATGCCTAAGCTTGTCCAAATCTGCTGATAAATCACTCTTTTGTCGGTCTCTATCATACGCCACACAACACTGATGTTATCTTCAGTCGTCGCCGTAGAAGGCCGCCCCTCACGCGTATCTATTTACAACGTATAAGACGTATAAGAGGGCCATTAGAGCTATTTACAACCTAAAACTGAGAGAGTCTCTTAGAGATAAATTTAAAGAAATAAATATATTAACTTTGGCCTCTCAGTATATTTACGAAAATTTAATGTATGTTCACAAAAACAAAGGTAGTTTTAGTAAAAAAAGTGATGTGCATTCTGTAAACACTAGGAACAAACACAAGCTAGTGATACCAGTTTCTCGACTCCACAGAGTCAGTAATTCATTCTTGGGGCAATGTATACGCTATTACAACAAGGTCCCGGAAAGTGTACAGGCTCTCTCCATTAGCAAGTTTAAATGTTTTGTTAAGTTGAAACTGTATAAAAAGGGTTATTATAGTATAAATGAATACATGGTTGATAATAACCCCTGGGAATGAGGTGATCGCTTCCAAGCTGTTTCTAAAATAAATTTTGTACTTATATAGTTAGTACAACCATTATTGTAAAATTTGCTTTAAAAAAAAGTCCCGCTGGGTTTCTTGCTGGTTCTTCCCAGGACAGAGGTTTTATTTTTCGAACCAGTGGTAAAGTAAAAAATGACTTTCAATAAGTATTACACATGTGATCTATATTGAATAAAAAATTATTCTATTCTATTCTATTCTATTCTATTCTATTCTATTCTATTCTATTCTATTCTATTCTATTCTATTCTATCATCGGTGATATTAGTGCGACCACGGTTGAACTCATTAAACCAGTTGTAAACAGTGGCACAAGATGGGGCTTTATCATAACTTTCTTGTTGACTTAAATTACACCGAAATTCATAATAAATCATTGTACGAAAAATTTCTTGTGTTAAATTCATACTGACGTGACACAGACATTTTTCAATTTGCCGCCAAATTATAAACAAATGACAAATTAATAAAATATATACACAATGATATTGACAAAGAGTTCCATTTTCAAAACTTGAACTTTTTTTTATAGGATAGGGTGACGAACAAGCACACAGTCCACCTGATGGTAAGTGGTTGCTGTGACCTATAGACATCTACATTTATCCTCAATAAAGAATCAAAATGCAGATACGTCGTCACCCGTGAGGACCAAGATGGAATGCCTCTTTTCCGCTAAAATGGGTCTCTGGTTCTCTACACTCACCATACGAAACACAGCAGTGTTAAGCTGCCATTTCACGTTGGTACGTGAGAGGGTAGTCCTTCCACGGTCGAGCCGACCCCTTTGTGCCACAAATATACTACTAATATAGCTGCAGCATGACTCTACCACGTGTAAAACTTATTTTTTTATTATATTTTTAAAAGTGGCCAGTTCTGAAAACATTTTGTGTCGCCCTCATAGCGCCCAAGTGTATGTTGCACATAATACAGTCATGCGGTCTGGAGGACATTATGAATGCAATCCATGAATACCTGCAATCAACTTCAAAAGTAGAAGACACAAATGCGTTTTCATGATGACCAGAATCGAAGAAAGTGTCTCGCAAACACTATTAGAATTTCAATTGCTGTTTCTAGGACTAATTGTCATTACAGTTTTTAATCACACTGTAAACAGTCCACTTCTGAAAATAGATTTCTGATATAGTAGATGGTAAAAGTAGTTTAGCAAGAATTAAATAGAATAGAATGGAATAGATTGGAATAGAATGTAATAGAATGGAATAGAATAGAACAGAAAGAATAGACTAGAACAGAATAAAATAGAAAGGAATGTAATAGAATAGAAGATAATGTAATTAAATGGAATGGAATGGAACGGATCGGAATTGAACGGAATGGAATATAATAAAATCGTTTTTATTAAATGTAGATTATAAAATATATTTAAAATCCTTTAAATTTTACCGTTGATTTGGAAAAATACCTCTGTCCTCAGAAAAATCTGCAAGAAACCTAGTTAGAATGTTTTTTTTATGGAAGAAAGGTTGACAAACGAAAACACAGTTCACCTGTTGGTAAGCGGCCCATACGTACCTTAGTTTATTCTTAATTAATATAAAATGAAAATGCGTTGTCACCGCTGAAAACTAAAATGGAATACCCGTTACCAGTAAAAAGGATGTCCGGTTCTCTTAACTCGCCATATGAACATTATGCTAATATAATGTAAAAGCAGTAAAAGCGTGGTTCTTCCTTTAGTCTTAGTTTAGTATAAGCAATGAATTTAAAAAAAATATTTACTTCTAAAACATTCTCCGGAAACAGTCGCAAGGCATTTAATGAGTGGGCGACAGTGGTAATTCATAAAAGCAGACGAAGGTTATATGACCTTTACCATGAAAGATCATATAATCCTTCTGATGCTTTTAAAGAATATGTCAAAAATTATTCTAAAATGTTTAAAAAAGTTTGCTCCACAGCCTAATCATTACATATTAGCAACAAGATTAAGACGGCTAAGAATAAAATTAAAATGACGTGGAGTATAATTAACAGCGAAACCGGTAAAGAAAAACCTCGTAACTCGAACTATCAATTAAAAATTAACAATGAATTGACTAAATCAAATCAAGAAGTCGCAGCGGTGTTTGAGAAATATTTCACTGATATTCCTATTTTGACAACAGAGTCTTTGAATACTTCTCCAACTGTCGCCGAGTCATTACTCAAACAGAATGTTAATATCTGTTTAAAAGAATTTAGATTCGAAAAAGTATTACCGCAAGATATTGTAAAATACTTTAAAACCATTGATGTAAAGAAAACCGCAGATTTGTGGGGGATTTCCGTGACAGTTATTGCGTCCATAATAGATTTAATTGCACCTCATCTTGCTATTATTTTTAATACTTGTATCGATTCTGGTGTGTTTCCTGATTTAATGAAGTATAGTAAAGTAATACCTTTATTTAAATCTGGTAGTACATTGGACCCCGCTAATTTTAGACCTATTTCTGTACTACCAACTCTTAGTAAAATTTTTGAAAAAATAATTTTGAATCAATTGTTAATTTTTTTTTAATACAAATAAATTACTTCATAAAAACCAATTTGGATTTACAAGGGGTCGCTCGACGTCTGACGCCGGTGTTGAGCTTATGAAATATATTTTTAAT
The DNA here is from genome assembly GCA_033319125.1 of Parnassius glacialis. Classification (NCBI taxonomy): domain Eukaryota; kingdom Metazoa; phylum Arthropoda; class Insecta; order Lepidoptera; family Papilionidae; genus Parnassius; species Parnassius glacialis. The sequence goes on along the minus strand of JAVANC010000011.1, from coordinate 42,659,158 downwards.
GCCTGGGAGAATTCACAGGATGCCTTAGGTGTTTTCTGTGATCTTTCCAAGGCTTTTGATTGTGTTCATCATGAAACATTAATCAGGAAACTACAACATTACGGTGTAAAAAATTTGGCGCTTAGACTTCTTACTTCATATTTAAGTAACAGAACTCAAAAAGTCTTGATAAATGGTAAAGGTTCCTCCGGATCGGTAGTATCAATGGGCGTTCCTCAGGGCTCGATTCTTGGCCCATTCCTGTTTTTAATCTATATTAATGACTTACCTTATCTTGTAGGGGACAATCACGATATAGTATTATTTGCTGACGATACTTCTTTAATTTTCAAACTCAAACGGCAGTTAATTAATTATGACGATGTAAATAATGCTCTATCGAAATTAGTACATTGGTTTAACGCCAACAATATGCTCTTAAACGGCAATAAGACTAAGTGTATTAAATTCACAATACCTAATGTAAAACATTCGAATACCAATGTGCTATTAAATGGGGAGGAGTTGAGTCTTGTGGATACCACTGTTTTTCTCGGTATTACTATTGACGCGAAACTTCAATGGGGCCCCCATATATCTAAATTAGCAAGCAGACTTAGTTCTGCAGCATATGCTGTAAGAAAGATTAGAAGTCTCACAGATGTTGAGACAGCTAGATTAGTGTATTTTAGTTACTTTCATAGTGTAATGTCTTATGGAATTTTGCTATGGGGTAATGCGACTGATATTGAAGCTATATTTGTTTTGCAAAAGAGAGCCGTTCGGGCGATTTATAACCTAAATTGTAAAGAGTCCCTCAGACAAAAATTTAAAGAAATAAACATATTAACTTTGGCATCGCAATATATTTATGAAAATCTAATGTATGTACATAAAAACATAAATAGCTTTAATAAGAATAAGGATGTGCATTCTTTAAACACTAGGAACAAACATAAGCTTGTAATACCAGTTACTAGACTCCACAGATTCAGTAATTCATTTATGGGGCAATGTATACGCTTTTACAACAAAATCCCAGAACATATTCAAAGTTTATCAATAAACAAGTTTAAAAGTTTTATTAAAGAAAAACTGTACAAAAAGGGTTATTATAATATCAAGGAATACATGAATGAAAATAACCCCTGGGAATAAGGTGATCGCCACCATGCTGGTTCTATTAAAAATCATTTAAAAATTGTATAAATGAAATTATTGTTAAATGAAATATGTTTGAAAAAAAAAGTCCCGCTGGGTTTCTTGCTGGTTCTTCCCAGGACAGAGGTATTTTCCGAACCAGTGGTAAATAAAAAATGACTTTCAATAAGAATTATGTAATAATCGATATTGAATAAAAAATTATTCTATTCTATTCTATTCTATTCTAGTCATAGCTCATTTATAATGTAACAATATCTTCAACAAAATAAAATATTAAAATTTCATTTATGTAACATTAAAATATATACTCTTTTTTATAGGAGAGAGGCCTAACGAGCATGCGGCTCACCTGATGGTAAGTGACTACCGCCGCCCATGAACAGCTGCAACACCAGGGGAATTGCAGATGCGTTGCCGGCCTTTTAAAAAAGAGTAGACTTTTTCCTTGAAGGTCCTTAAGTCGTATAGATCCGGAAAAATCACTAGTGGTAATCGATTCAATAAGGAAGTTGTGCGAGGAAGGAAATTTTTTCTAAATCACACAGTGGTGAATCGACAATCATCCAAATGGTATGGATGGTATTGTGAATTTTGTGCGATATGCGATGGTGAAATTGAGTGCCTGGAATTAGTTCCTCAGAGCACTCTCCGTGGTAGATGCGATAAAATACGCAAAGAGTTGCAACATCTCTACGCAGTGCCAGTGAGTCAAGCCGATCGGAAAGAACTCGGTCATCGACGATTCAAACCGCTCTGCGATGGATGCGGTCAAGTGGAAAGAGCTGGCACTAGGGAGCCCCTGCCTAGAGATGGAAACAGTATTCCATGTAGAGCCGAACCGGCGCCTTGAAAAGTTGGTGTACTGGCATGAAATACTGTCCCGCTCTGCTGAGCACGCCAAGCTTTTTCGAGGCCAATTTGGCCTTCCCTTTCAAGTGACCACAAAACTGCACACTATTCAATATGTCGACGCCGAGGATTCCGATGCTAGCTGAGGCAGCAAGGGGAGTTCCTTGAAACTGAGGAGACACGACAAAGGGGTTCTTTTTAGCGGTAAACGCGCAAACTTGTGTCTGCTGGGAATTGAATTGGACTAGATTTAGTCGCCCCCAGTCCGAGACTTTGTTGTGCTGTCGTCTATATGACAAGGAATGTTACAAGTTTGCAACATATCATTGATATGCACAAGAAACAGCGTTGTTGATAGAACGCAGACTTGTGCAACACCAGCGTTAATGGGCTTGTAATCAGAGCATGCACTGTCTACTATGACCCAGATGCTCCGATCTGCAAGAAAACTGGTGACCCCATTGCTCAATTTCTCGGGAAGCCCATAGGAAGGAAGCTTCGAAAGAATCGCTTTGTGCCAAACCCGATCGAAGAACTTCGCTATGTTCAAACTAACGGCCAACGTCTACCCCTTGGACTCTACTGTCTCCGCTCATGTTCCCTTGTACAGCCTTGGCGCGAGACTAGAATGTACGTGTATTTAGATAAAGGGAGGCGAACTTGTTTTACGCTAATTCTGCCGATGTGCTCTGACTTTGCCTTGGCAACGACACTTTTGAAGGACCTGGAGGCGGAATTATACTTCTTTTTAAGTATATAAGCGCTGGTGTTTACATCCCGGGACGTTGATGCGTTAACCTAGACCCGGAAGCGGTTATTTATTATAATAATGAATTAAATAAAACTCTCGTTTAGAGCCGGGGCGGCATCACAGGCAGCTGAACTGGGTAAGTGGCGCAAATATGAGTCTCTGAGAGATGACTACATATTTGTGCCATTTGCTGTAGAGACTATCGGTCCGTGGGGTCCACGTGCGGTGAGGTTCCTAAAGGAACTCCACCCGCGGCTGGTCGTTGCTGCTGGTGATAAGAGGGCTGGTTCTTTCCTTGCTCAAAGGCTAAGTATAACCATTCAGCGGGGAAACGCAGCCAGCGTTCTTGGCACGATACCGCGGGGAGTAGGACTATATGATATTTAAGTTTCTAGTTTTAGTTTTTTTTTTTATTATTATTATAGTTTTTAGTATTGTATATTTTAATAAATGTAAATTCAATAAAACTTTAGTTATCATAAAATCCTACTCATGGAGGTATAGTGCTAAGAACGCTGATTGCGTTTCCTCGCTGAATGGCTGTACTTAGCTTTCAAGCGAAAAAAGAACCAGACCTACTATCACCGCGGACGACCACAATTTGCGGATATGGTTCTTACAGGAACTTGCTAAACTACGAGGCCCATGGATCGATAGCCTGTCTAACAATTACCATTAATAAAGTGTTCTTAAAAAGTCATTGGACTCGCGTCAAATTAATAACACCGAGAAAATTCACAGCTTCTGTGTAATTGTCATTTATTTAGTGTACTTTTATCAGAATTGATTCGGTAATAACCAGTTATAACCAATCTATTCAGGCGTAAACTGGTTAGAGGCGGTTCAAGTGGGCTCACGTGTAGAGTTCCTTGCCCCCGTCCGCTTTTATTTGCAAATGGCGTCGCTTTGCTATCGAACAACAGTGTAAACTCATGCCAAGTATAATTTTCAATTATATAATTATTTGTATATTGTTATTTGTTAAACACTGCACATATTGGTGAATAAGAGGGTATAGTCTCCAAAAGTGCCACCAGCAAGCGAGACTGATGTGGTAATTTCTTACCAAAAACTCAGAACACAATTTTCATTGAGTCGTGCATGGACTAACATTATTATTAACTGGGTTTATTTCCCCTCACCAACCTGCCAGCCCAGCGTATTGAGTATGAGCAAATCACACACACAAAACCAAAAATCATGATAGTTATCACAACCATGGAAAAACTTGCGTCCAACTGGACTTAAACAAGAGCTGATGTGATGGCATTTTAGTAAGACTTCCAATTACCAAGCCAAGTTTTTAAAATCAACTTACTGAATGGTGATTTTATCATTATCATATATTTTCACATTGCGTTCAAAGGCTGGATACCAATAATCCGTCTCCCAAATGATGTGATTGAAAGGCTTAAATATATAAATAATATATACGGAATAAACTTAAGATAAATATGTTTAAAATCATTTGCTGAGCTTAGCGTAAAAAAAGAGTACATTTCTCCCTTTCTCAATAGCGTGCACCACCCCTCACATCATCATCACCACTTCTCCCAATATCACTATACTAGGAAAGAAACTCTACTGTCAAAATTAGGGGGATTTGAGATGTCTTACTGGTAAACGCTACAGTTAGTCTTAGCAGAAACTTTAGTTTCATAAGCAGTAGATAATCACCTAAGTTTTCTGTACTTAGAGTTCATTAAGTGCCTGAAAACTACACTATATAAGTATCGTGTTTAGCAAGCCCAAGGCTTAAACAGTAATTAAATAGGTTTTATTTTGCGTAAAAATGCTTACAGAAAAGAGATTTTATAACTATCTGTTCCCCGCGACTCCGCCCGCGTGGAATTTTTTTGCTCGGAACCCTAAAATAAAAGTAACTTAAATGACTCTGTGGAGAAACGACGCGCTCCGCCTCGGGCGTTCTCGTAAACAGTCGGCGGCGCGAACGCAGCTTCAAGAGCATTCGGTTTTCTCCAGCTCACCATTCGGTCTAGCTACGCGACGCCGAGAGGTGCCCGTCTTGCGCCCCGTTCACGCCTACGCGATACGATCATTGTTCACCCTTAATTGTTTTATGCGTCTTTCAATATCTGACTGTAGTTTCGTACTTCTCGCTAATTATATGTGTCTTGACTATTCTCTTACTTCGTGTTCCTTCTACTCTTGTGTGTACTGTAATAAACTATTAACTGTATATGTGTGGTTTAATTCACCATCCGCCACATATATTTGGTGACCCCGACGTGATATGAACACGCAACCAATAATCTTCGGAAACTTCAACTTCAAACCTTCGTCATCATGCTCAAGTACCCCATTCATTCGCTTCGGAGCAGATATTGTCTGCAGTCTTCACATTCTGCAAGCCATCTAGCTTTACAAAGGTTCATCGCAGCATTGGAATAATAATAATGCTTCCTGTTCCTTCAAGCTACTCTCTGCGCTACAGTGTTCGGCACGGCTCTGAGCCTTACTGCTCGCCTCTGCTTCACGGCACTCTCGCAGATTACTTGCCTTCTTCTCGACTCACCGCAGACTTACAAGGCAATTCCCTGGCACTTGCAAATTCGTCGACATCTAGACTGCATTATCGACCTCCGGTCTGAGCAGGGGGGTGATGTGGCGGCGCTGTCGTCGCGCCACAAGCGAAACACATCGAAACCTAAATCGCGCTTACAAAGTTCCGAAGTTAAAGCAGCATATATAGAATAGCTCCGAAGTACCAATGGGAGCGTTGGCCGCTCCCCGGGCAGAACACCTTGCCCGGCAGGAGATCTCCCCTTTTCCTTCCACCCGCCACAACTCCTTATAACATCAATCCAAATCGGTTCAAAGGTTTTTGCGTGATGCGTGGTTACGAAAAAATAGCTCGCAGATGACAGATTATTTTCAGACTTAACATTTATCGTTATTTTTTGGCCAATTTACACAGTATTTTATTAATTATAGCTTATGTGTTATTCTGATGTATGAGCTGTATTATTGTAAAGTTTAATTAATATCCATTCAGTAGTGTTTGCGTGAAATAGTAACAAACATCGATACATCCTCACTCAACTTTCACATTTAAATATTAGTAAGATTTATAAGCTATCAATTAAATATATATAAATATATATAATATATAAAATAATATATAAAAATTATAAGAATCAAAGGACAACCAATATATTTAAATTTATCAAGGCATTTAGGCTCCAAAGCGTACCAAAGAGATAAACTTACTACACATACTTAGATAGAATCACACGCTTAAATTCAGTAACTAAACTAGGTACAAAGTAAGGTATTACAGAAAAGTTACATAATATTAAGAACTAAAAGTACATGTTTAAAAAATAGGTCCTAGGTTTTAGTAAAGCGATTAATACTACTAATAGAGCAAACGCTGATTTTCAGCTAGCCTCAAGATGACGAGACGAATATGAACACAACAGAATAATCAGTGTAAATACATATGTATGAATGATATGTCTCTTCAGCCTTACGACTTGCATTTTGGATTCAGTTTAGTAAAATTACTGAAGTGTGCAAGATTGTGTACAAGTAAAAGCTAGTAAAAGACTTATATAGCCGTGATGAGTCAGCTGAAAGAAAATGCCATGGTTTATAGCTGGCGAACGAAGTGTTCCAGAACCTTGTTTTTGTGTATTAACATGCACACACACATACAATCTAAAAATGTTAGCCTCCTTTGGGGGAAGTTGAGTAAAAAAGGATCTAAAGAAATATAAGTAGTAGGCGAAACTACTATACTATTTAAATAAAGACTGAATATGGCCATACGCATTTTTGCCATAGTTTTCAAGCTTGGCAGGTGGATATTCTGAAATTCAAAAAGATGCCGGTGTGCATATTTTTTTATAGGATAGAGTGACAAACGAGCACACAGTCCATCTGATGGTAAGTGGTTGCTGTGACCCATAGACGTCCACATCTAGCCTCAATAAAGAATCAAAATGCTGATGCGTAGTCACACGTGAGGACTAAGATGGAATGCCTCGTTTCCAGTAAAAAAGGTCTCCGATTCTCTACACTCACCATACGAAACACAGCTGTGTCAAGCTGCCATTTTACGCTGGGATTCTGTAAGAGCGTGGTCTTTCCCCGATCGAGCCGACCCATTCGTGCTACAACTATATTACTAATATAGCTGCAATATGGCTCTACCACGTAAAAAATATTCTATTTCCTTTTCCATCTGTCGCCTCTTATGACACCCACGGGATGATAAAGAAAAGTAGATGCTGGAAACTACTATATTTAAATAGAGACTGACTATGGCTACACGTATATTTGCCACAGCTTCCACGCTTGGCAGGCGGGTTGGCAACTGCATTATTTTATTATTAAATTGTAATCAAAGAGATTTTCCCAACCATCTCCTGTTTCAGTTTACCTCTGTCGCCTCTCACAACACCCACGAGATTATGAGGGGATAGGATGCTGTTATACCGCGACTATACGGCTAGTTATAGATTAAAGTAACGAATTTAAACTACGTTTGAAGTCGTTTAATACATTTATAGTCAAGACGGCCTAACGCTCGACGGGAGCATTATTGATGGCTTTCCGTGTTAGCAAAGCACACCTCCCAGCCTACCGAAGGGTGAGCAGAGACCACAAAGACGGTGATAGATTGCTCTCAAGTAATCTTACATAGGGTTGTCACTTTGTCTAGTTTTTTATAGCATTATATTTTACTATTTATTATTTTATATAACATTACTTATTACTTACAGTCTACCTGATCGCTATGGCAAGTACGATGTAGGTTTTAGGGGCTACACTGAATGGTGTAAATTTGTCTTCAACTTCATTACCTTAAATAACTAAGACGAAATGCCTTTTCATGAAACTATTTTTACGGATTTTATCGTATATTAACTTATTTTATATTCTATATATAAGAGAGACGACATTTTCAATCAAAATTGTACACTCCTGCATCTTGCAGAGGGACATTACACTTAACTGATGGTATAAACTGGTTAATTTTCTTCAGCGGATTGAAGTATGTTTTAATGGAAGTACACTTCAAGATGTAGCCAATCTTGCACTGACACCTCTGACATATGGTAGTACAGCAGGCACTCGCTAGACTGTGGCCGGTTTCACTCGGTCACTGTGACGTTTTTTTTTATAGGATAAGGGTGAAAAACGAGCACACAGTCCACCTGATGGTAAGTGGTTGCTGCGGCCCATAGGAATCTACATCTATCCTCTGTTACAAATCAAAATGCAGATGCGTTTCACCCGTGAGGACTAGGATGGAATGCCTCATTTCCAGTAAAATGGGCCTCCGGCCACCTGCACTCACCAAGCGAAACGCAGAGGTAAACCTCTACTTCACGCTGGTATTCTGTGAGGTCGTGGTACCACCCCGGTTCGAGCCGGCCCATCCATGCGACAGCAAAAGCTGCCGCCTGGCTCTACCATGGTTTACGTAGGCGCGGGACCCGAAGCTTGTCGTCGTGCAAAACTTGCTTGACTCTCGGCGACCAGGTGTTTACTGTCACAAATCTCTCGTGCTTTCTAAAACAAAGATTTAATTAATAGAATCAAGCGATACTTTGCGGAAGTCCATTATATTAAAGTTGGTAAAAAATTACTTCGCGTACATCCGCTCGATCGCGTGCACTATCACCGTCACCATTAATCCCATCACCAATACTCCCAACACCACTACACTAGGAAAGACACACCACCGACGACAATACGAAAATTGTTTTTTACCAACTTTAACAAAGATTTAACCACGGTAGCTAACTTTGAAGGATGGTGGTGTGAATCACCGTTTAAATATCTATCTGTATGGATCTTTTTTCTATACACAGTGTGGCTCAAGGTGTTATCATTAATTATCAAGTTACCAAGTTAGTAATTCTTAATTCTGATAACATAATCAAATTAAATAAAATGAAAACCCTTTAGTTTTATACGTAAGAATTTAAAATTTCGCTTGTTAATACCATGGTTTTGAATCTATTATCGTTTCAAAATGGATCTATGCATATTCTTAAATAAAGTTATAGAAAAATAAATTTGCAAAATTAAAGCCAATGAATGTATCGATATCCATAACAACACGAAATAATAAAACTTGTTAAAATAATTTAAAAAGCTACGTCTGCCAACCGGCCTCAGTGTGGTAACTGTTTCTAATATCCCTGAGGCATTCTATCGGGGATCTTTTTACAGGTTGTAATAATGATTTTAGTAGTGAAACTCGAGCAGACCAGTCTCCATAATCAGCATCTGAACACAAGTATGACGCCTGTGCCACCCATCGCCCCCCTCAGCCATTTTAAAGGGAAGTGGACGAACCACTATACAACTCTGTGTGACATAGCACAAACGAGTCAAGCAGCCGAGAGTCGAGACCTAGTAATAGCCGATAACTTACAAAAAGAATAAGTTATTTTCGCGAATTACCTTTTCATTTGTGAACAGTGGCAGCCCTAATGCCAAATGACAATATTGACTAAGCCGTTCTCTGCCTAACATCGCAAATGTGGCATTTCTTAAGCTCTTTGAAGTCGTATTCGCAGTTGAATACGTAGAAAACCTTCAGTCAGGGTTACTTTCTAGATGTAAACAAATTAAAATCACTTCATGTTATTGACAAATAATGACTTACATATACGTAAATATTCAATATTAATAAAACATTGTGAGGAAACCTGCATATATCTAAGTAATTAAAAAAAAATCGTTGCAGCTATATTAAAGTTGTATCACAAATGGATCGGCTCGATCGAAGAAAGACCACGCTCTCATAGAATACAGCTGCTTAATGCTACTGTGTTTCATATGGTGAGAGTAAAGAACCGAAGACCCTTTTTACACGAGGCATTTCATATTTAAATAGAATAAAAATTACAAACTAGCACACAGACCTATTGACGGTAACAACGCATCTGCATTTTGATTCCTACTTGAGGATAAATGTAGATGTCTATGTGTGCCAGCATCCACTTACCATCAGATGGACTGTGTGCTCGTTTGTCACCCTTATTCTATAAAAAAACATTATATCGTAAATCGAGGGGAAATTTGAGTAATTAAAAATATCCAAGGCATATAAAGTCCGCAAACTCACATTGGTGTCACACAGCGGACAAATCCTTGACCTTGACCCTCTCACAGTTGAGTGAAGCCCTGTGTATATTTATTAAATTTTACAAGTAGAATAATTTTTTGTTTTAACTCGTTTGAATGTATCATGTGGTAGATGGTCCTACAATGATGGTTGGTCCTAGCAATGATGGCTGCAGCACGACTGGTTCGACTCGAACGGTATCACAAAAATGTTAGCGTATAGTTAGTGATGAGAACCAGAGACCCTTTTCACCGTAAAGGAGGCGTTCTGACACCATTTTTATTCTTAATCGAAGGTAGATTTAGAAGGTAGGCAACAGCACCAGTGATGACCAAGTCTTGCAGGAAGTCAATGGATGCAGGTGGCTCAAAACCGTGTGGCATTCTTTGAGGGTGGACTTCTCAAGAGCTGCAATGATGATGACGATAATAGACTAAGTTATCAACTTACTATTATAAAAATATATGATGATCTTCCTCTTCATCTTCATCAGCCTATAAAAGAACTCTAACTCGTAAAAAATGTGATAAAAGGCATTATGAAAACCGTTCAAAGTTGTTTATATGTCTTTTCCTTTTAATACTTGCCATCCTTAGTTAACTTCTGCAGGCACACCTCCAGACTGCTAGTCTAGCGCCCCCAAGACAAAACATACACATTGACTAGGATTTTGTCATGCAGCAAGCGAGCTCGTGAACGTGATCCAACAGCATTTCCATTTCAAAGTGCTGATTAATGTGTTGATTCCAACTAACGACTACACACTGATTTTATTACCATACAGAATAAAATTACAATTCCCGTTGTTGCGTATTTATGGAAAGTAGTATCGTTGAACGTAGAAATGTTAAGAAGTCTTATCTGAAGTGATAAACGAAGTAACAATTCACCTGATCTTAAGTGGCTACTGTGGCTTTGAGGCACCTGCGACCATTCAAGCGATGAAAGCCTGTGTTGTTTTCTAATCGCTCGGTGGTTAAAAATCTATCTTAAGATTAAAAAAAAAACTGCAATGACAAACGAACTTGCAAACTTATATGTCACATGACTGTGCTTGTCTCCTGTAGCAAGTAGTCCATGGACACCTGCAACCACCTTCAAACGAAAAGGGCCACATATGCGTTGTCACCTATAAGGTCTAAGATGGAATACGTCACAACCTGTAATAATTCTGGCTTTCTATATACCCTTTAGCACGATACATAGAAATGCACGCAATGATAATGATTTCTTATATTTACGCGAACACTACACATTGAATAAATCTACTTTACGGATTCTATCGCGTTTAATTAACTTGTTTTTTATTGATTCTCGAAGTTTCGGGTACTTTACAGTACCCATGGTCACGGGGGACTGAGGTGATTGACGTCCCGATGTTAGAGTTAACCGGGAGTACCTTCAGCTTTTTAAATTATTGATTTTGGTCCGATCTACGCAGAATGAACTTACTCAGTCCACCGTCACCAAGGGTGCTGTAAAGTACCCGAAACGTCGGGAATCAATAAAAAATGAGTTTAGTTAAACGCGATAGAATCCATAAAAGTACATAGTTTTATTCAATGTGCACGCAATGATGTTTTACGACAGAAATAGATAAGTATTTGGTAGATACCTGGACGGACTTCTTGGTAGAAAAGGATCCATCCATCACAGCCTATAAAAGTTCCTTACTGAGCATAGACCTCCCCATAGTTTGCTTCATAGATTTTGCCATAGTTGCTTTGTTTGGCAGGCGGGTTGGCAACTGCAGTTGTTTTATTATTTTGAGTTCTTATTAGGAAAATGCAGCTATCCATCTCCTGCTTTATCTTCCCTCTGTCGCCTCTTACGAAACCTACGGAACAATACGGGGTAGTCACCATCACTACACGGCTACAACTTTCTCGTAATGATAATTAACAACTACATTATAATCGGAATGAATAACAGTCACTAGCAAAGTTTACTTCATTGCTATAGTCATTAAGAACAATGAAGAACTAATTTTTTAAATATATTTTATGGTATATAAGAATTCTTATGTATCCTGATGATGCCGTAGGGCGAAAATTAGTACATAATTACAATATTGAGTATGTTGCTTTGTGATTATTGAATTTATTATCATTCCCAACTAAAAAAATATTACTGTTCCAAATTTAAATCGATATTTCCTCAATTATTTCTTCTGCGGCAGTAATGCGCCGGGTGCCAGCTAGTTAGTATGATAAAAATTTAAAATAAATATTGTGAAACTAGTGCAATTGTTTATCCAAATCAAGAAAACAAACCGTTTGGTATTGAATTCGTGGAATATCGACAGTAAAGGGGTGGAGATTCGCCTTTATAAAGTTCTTAAGAGCCTCCAAAATACATTTATTATAATACCGGAGATTTATTTGAGAGTATAAATCAACAATAGAACTACTTAGAGAAGTCGTACAAATCTGACATAAAGGATTCATCAATTTTACTTGTACTATAAATTCATTCCCGTTTATTAAGTGGCGAAGCTTGCGAAGTCACTTATTGATTTCACGATGTCTGTCCGTCTGTCCATCTGTCCGTCTGTCCGTCCGTCTGTCCGTCTGTTCCACGATTATTTCGAGAACGAATTCGAATTTTCAAATTCTGTTTTCAGCAATCGATTACTGATCACCCAGGCATCTGAACCTCCTATTTTGAATTTTATTTCCGTTAGAAACCGCTAAAAAGCTGATTGCTTCGCCACTTTGCTATGCTGTAGCTTGCTAGGTTTATTATTACTGAATTCTCGATATTTATTGAAAAAATTACAGTAGAATATTTTTTGTAAAGAAAATTAATCCTCGGTGACAAGGCATCTGCATTTAAAATCATCACTTACCAACAGATTTATTAAATGCTTTATTTTTCACTCTTACACATATAAAAAATGTGTATGTAATTATGTAAACATGTACTATGTGAGACTTCTTTACGACATATCATTCTTCTTTTAATATCATATTTTACATATGTAGGTTTTTATAGGGTAGGGTGACAAACGAGTACACAGTCCACCTGATAGTAAGTGGTTGCTGTGATCCATAGACATTCACATCTATCTTCAATAAAGAATCAAAATGCAGATGCGCTGTCACCCGTAAGTACTAAGATGGAATGCCTCTTTTCCAGTAAAAAGGGTCTCCGATTCTCTACACTCACCATACGAAACACAGCAGCGTTAAGCTGCTATTTTACGCTGGTATTTTGAGCGAGCGTGGTCCTTCCCCGGTCGAGCCGACCCATTCGTGCTACAACTGTACTACTAATATAGCTGCAGCATGGCTCTACCACGTGTTAAATAACCAGGTTAAATAACTATATACTCATGCAGCCCGGCGGTGAAACGTTGCAAGTAAACATGACATTTATAATTTCTTTAAATGCCGTACTAAATTCTCCACTACGTGGATGAACAGGCTTCAGTTAAAAAAATATAAACACTAACTCTTATGCCTGTACGTATACGCTCAGACATAGAGGGATAACCAGAGACTACGGACTTCCATTTAGCACGATCCTGACACACCATATCATATTAAATCAGTTACTCGACTTCAAAAAATCAGTGATACCTTCATGGGTCAGTGTATACGCTTTTAGAACAAAGCCACAGAAATATGCCGAACTTATCTTTTTATAGGATATAGGACAAGGGTAACAAACGAGCACACAGTCCACCTAATGGTAAGTGGTTGCTGCGGCCCAAAGACATCTACATCTATCCTCCATTACAATTAAAAATGTAGATGCGTTGTCACCCGTGAGGACTAAGATGGAATGCCTCATTTCCACTAAAAAGGGCCTCCGGCCACCTGCACTCACCAAGCGAAATGCAGAGGTGAACCTCTACTTCACGCTGGTTTTCTGTGAGGTCGTGGTACCACCCCGGTTCGAGCCGGCCCATCCGTGCGACAGCAAAAGCTGCCGCGTGGCTCTACCACTGTTAAAAATGTCTATCAAAAAGTTTATAATTTAAATGGAACAAAAATTATTCATAAAGGATAATATATTGATTGATTATAATCCCTGGGAATGAGATGATCGCTAACATGCTGTTTATAAACGTTTTCATATTTACGAGTAATTATACAAGATGTTGTATTGTAAGTTATTGTAAAAAAAAATAGTCCCGCTGAGTTTCTTGCTGGTTCTTTCCAGGACACAGTTTTTTCAGAATGAAAACAGAAACAAAATTATTATGTTCTATTCTATACTCTTACTTCTTTCAGATCCATATAAGATCATCGCATAAATTCTATTAAAATTATATAAAAAGACTAAACGTTAAGATTCAGTTCTATATTGTTAAATTTAATTTCTCGGCTCATGTTTAAGTTACATTAACTAGTACGATTTAAGTAAAAACTTAAAAGTATTTATGCTGCTACATAATCAGACGTGTTCCGAACTCTAATATCTTATCAAAGACCTTATTTAGCGGTTTCAAAGTTAAATAATTTAGAAATTGTTACATAATCAGCACATATACATACATATGTAAGTGTTGAGATATGAACTCCATGCGCGGTCTTTCGACCGCTTCTTGCGTAAATATATCCATATATTAATAGGGTTGCCAACAAACGTTACAAGCCGAATAATTATCTTGCCATATATGCAATGCGTCCTAACGCTGGATAAAAGTAGTATTTTTTTAAGAATGTGCCATGTAGATGTTACACACACACACACACACACACACACACACACACACGCACGCACGCACGCACGCACGCACGCACGCACGCACACACACAATCACACACACACACACACACACACACACGCGCGCGCGCGCGCGCGCGCACACACACACACATACATACATACACACACATACACACACAGATACACACACACACACACACACACACATACACACTACACGCGGACTAACGCGCTTGCGCACACACGCATACGCACACTCACGTACACGCTCACACACACACACACACACACACACACACACACATGCACATGCACACACACATTAGTGAAGCGCTCAGAAAAAATAATATAGTATAGATTAGTAAATAAACATGTAGTTTTAATTTAGTTTTATGTAGCACATAAATACCTGTATCATTACATTTTAAGATCTCGATAAATGTTAAGGGGTAAAAGCGAAACACCGCAACACGAGTATATTAAATTACTCTCTGGGTTGTCTTACCACTAATTTATGAAAAAGTGTTAATGAGAAATTAATGTATATTTTTGCGTGTTGTGTGATTGGACTGATGTGGTCAATACAACGTTCATACATCGTAGAGCCATTCTGCAGCTATATTGTTGTATCACGAAGGAGTGAGTGGTTCGACCGAGAAGGACCACGCCCTTACAGAATATCAGCGTAAAATAAAAGTTATAGGCTCATTGCTACTTACATGTTTATAATGGTTGACTAAAAAATGCTCTTTTGCATAAAGTTCACCATATTATGTTATATTTTGTGCATTAAAGTATTAACAAATAAAAATAAATAAATTAATTAAAGAACCGAGGCAGTTCAGAGGCAAATCGATCGCTCTCAAATTTACAGTACACGAGCAACCCTGGTTTGGTAGACTCGATTGTGGCACCGATGCTTATTGTGATTATATGTGCTGATTCAACGCGTGCTTGGCGATGAAAGAAACACAGTGGTAGAGCCACGCGGCAGAATTGCTGTCTCACGGATGGGCCGGCTCGAACCGGGGTGGTACCACGACCTCACAGAATACCAGCGTGAAGTAGAGGTTTACCTCTGCGTTTCGCTTGGTGAGTGCAGGTGGCCGGAGGCCCTTTTTACTGGAAATGAGGCATTCCATCTTAGTCCTCACGGGTCACAACGCATCTGCATTTTGATTCGCAAACGAGGATAGATGTAGATGTCTATGGGCCGCAGCAACCACTTACCATCAGGTGGACTGTGTGCTCGTTTGTCACCCTTATTCTATAAAAAAAAACATCGTGAGTAATAAAAAAAAGATATTCATATGAAAACCGCCAACACACTCTGAAGAAGCTCGGCGAACTAATAACTCAATAACTGTCTCAAAAATAAGATCTCGTTCCCTTGGGATGTATTTAATATATTGTAACTTGCTTTGTGTTCATAATCATTATTACAGCCTTTATTAATTTGATATTTACAAAGCCTTATCACAGATAAGACATAGTAAGTTCATTTTGCGTAGATCGGACCAAAATTAATAATTCAAAAGCTGAAGATACTCCGGGTTAACTCTGACATCGAGACGTCAATCACCTTAGTCCCCCGTGACCATGGGTGCTGGAAAGCACCCGAAACGTCGGGAATAAATAAAATATATAAATAAATAGAAAAAAAATAAGAAAAATAAGTTAATTAAACGCGATAAAATCCGTAAAAATAGTGTTATTCAATGTGTAGTGTTCGCGTAAATATTAGAAATCATTAAGCCTTATCAATTATTAAAATAAGCAAGTTTAATAATGTACTTATTTAAATAAATATTGGTCATTCCAGTTGTGCATGCCCTAAGCGCATTAAAAAAATTACGTATAACATGATTATACGTAATTTTTTTTAAAGTAGCTTAAATACACACAAATTTTCACTAACAACCTTGTTTTATTATACTTCCAATTTTCCAATAATTTTATGTCAAAATTCAATTTAAAAAAAAATTGGAAAATCCAAAAGTGCACGACCCATAATGCTCATATGATCATCATATCATCATTCAGGTCACTCCATAAAGTCCAAGACGTATTTAAGTATAAATATACTTAAATATATACATCCTATTTACTTTTAGTGCGTAGTACTATTTTTTATTCTGTGCTTTTAAAATATTTTAATGAAAATCTCTGATTATTATAATAATCAAGTATGTATGAAATTTGGTTTTTCGAATATTTTATCGTTTTGAGCCGCTGCAAATAACCGATACAGTATCCACTAACGACGGCGGCTGACGCAACGAAATGAGTGAGTGAGGTAGTCTATTTAGTAACATAAATTATTACAAGGCTGCTAAAACACCGAAAATTTCCGGATTTCTACGCGGATAAAAATTTATTATAACTAAACAAAAGAAAATTAAACTGGCATTTACATTCCACACAAACACTAATAGATAAAGAGATTAAACAATAGATTGAGTTAAACAATTGATATTTTCAAAAGTTATCGTGGTTACCACTTCATGCGGACTTGATAAATCTACACTATAAGCCACTAAATCCATTTTTTATGTAAAAATGGCAATTAATCGATTTAAAAAAAATATTACTAAGTTCAACAATCATTTATCTTTCTGACAGTCTGCTTTTGAATATGATTGTTATATACGAGTTTATGCGACAATACGTTGGAATCTTGATTTTAGATGCTAGTAGAACATATCTACATGCTTTCCGCTTAAGGCATGCAATAAATAATTTGACACTCCTATCCGTCGCCAAACGTCTACTGTGTAGTGGCGGTGTGACAATACCCACTACCCCATATCGTCTCGTGGGTTTCGTAAGAGGTGACAGAGGGAAACTAAAACAGGAGATGGGCAGCAGCATCTTCCTGATAAGAACTCTATGTAGTAAGAAATTGCGGTTGCCCACCCGGCTGCCAAGCGTATCGACTGTTGCAAAACCCTCCCTGTGAAACAGCATATGGTGGAGGCCTATATTAAGCAGTGAACTTGGATAGATTCTGATCACCATGTAAATAATTATATATAAAATTTAATAAAAATAAGTGATTTTTTTTTAATTTTAATTAATTATTTTGCATAGTTGACAACCCTAACATTAAACTTGTGCGGGCGTGTGGCAACGTTCTAGTACCGAACAAAGGCGTGGCTCCCGTGAACCTTACTGGCTCATAAAACGCACTCCTTACATTATCCCCTACCATCGTACCGTCAACATTTTTAAATATCAGTATTTTTAACTAGGTAATATAATAAAATTATAATTTTTATACTAGAGATCCGGCCCGGCTTCGTGCGCGTGATTTCTTGATCCCCACAACAAGGCCACCTACTGGGTCCAGTTGTGAATCTAAACCATTCTCGAAACATTTGAATAAAACTAGTTTTGGATGATATGGGTGCTGTAAAGTGCTCGAAATGTCGGGAATATAAAATAAGTTAATATACGCGATAAAATCCGTAAAACTAGTTGTAGTAGTAGTGTTCGCGTAAATATAAGTAATATTTACATTAAACACACACAAAACGCATATAAAATTTCATCAAAATCAGAAATCAGAA
Source organism: Parnassius glacialis (assembly GCA_033319125.1). Taxonomy (NCBI): domain Eukaryota; kingdom Metazoa; phylum Arthropoda; class Insecta; order Lepidoptera; family Papilionidae; genus Parnassius; species Parnassius glacialis. The sequence goes on along the minus strand of JAVANC010000011.1, from coordinate 42,641,061 downwards.
GTCCGGTCACAAACACACGTACTGAAGAATTATATGTGACATATATACATATAAAATAACATGCGTATGGTTCCGGCTTGGTTTCTGCGTCACTCGAAACGTATACAGTGCTTCGACTTACTTTCTTTGTTGATCTGAGGGTTTGTCATAAAAATCCGAATTATTGTATATATCCTGCCCATTATATTAAACTACTATCGCCTCTGGCCAAAATTCGACCAATAATTGTATGGAGCTTTCCAATTTGCATTAGATATTATAATTATTAAACATTATTATTGATATATGATATTATTAAATAACATTCCTGTGTAATAGAGGAAAAAAAACACTGATAACAAAGGATATTAATAGATTCATATTAATTTCTTATATTTCAAATTTACCTAAAACTGAAAGTCTCAATTTTAAAACGATATTGTAACAATCATAGACCGCGTTTATATTGGAATCGTGAAACAATAGTACTGTCCAAGCATGACAATAAATGTGTAAGGGGTAACAGCTGGCTGGCAAATAGTCCACAATTGTCTTCAACCGCTGTGGTACACTATCGCAGATATATTCTATTCGTTCGTTCGAACGAACACTTGACGGCAGAAGTAAGTTAGAAGATGTTACCTGCAGACAGACAAGAAGTCCTACCACATAGGAAATCTTATTAATTATTAATAATTCGTTAATTGTATCTTGAAGTTTTCGGTCTCTAAGTCCATTGGTCTTAAAATCCACTACTGAACATAGGCCTCTTCCATAGATTGCCTCATAAGGGGGATATTTTCCATAATTGCCACGTTTGGCAAGCGGCTTGGCAACCGTAATTTTTATTTTTTTGGTCGTTATTAGACGCTGATGGTCATCTACTGAAATGTTTCCCTCTGTCACTTCTTACGACACCCACGGGATGATATGAGGTAGTGAATATTTTTACACCGCCGCTATACTCTAAACAACTAATATATTATATGTAGATATTTAATTCTATCGGTGCTTGTAGGTACGAGCCTTCTGTATTTTAAAACGATCTTGTAATTTAATGTGTTTACATTCATTTGTAATGTAATCGGTTATGATTTCATTAATAATGTAGGCATAGAAAATTACAAAGTCAGGTCATTTTTTTATAGTATAGGGTGACATTCGAGCACACAGTCTACCTGATGGTAAATGGTTGCCGTGGCCCATAGACATCTACATCTATCCTCGTTTGCGAATTAAAATGCAGATGCGTTGCCACCCGTGAGGACTAAGATGGAATGCCTCGTTTCCAGTAAAAAAGGTATAAAGGTTCTTTACACTCACCATACGAAATACAGCAGTGTTAAGCTGCTATTTGACGCTGGTATTCTGTGAGAGCGTGGTTCTTCCCCGGTCGAGCCGACCCATTCGTGCGACAACTATACTTCTAATATAGCTGCAGCATGGCTCTACCACGTATAAAATCATGGGGCAATGTATACAATATTACAAATAAGTGCCAGAAAATATACAAGTATCCTCTATTACCAAGTTTAAATACTTATTTATCAATAAGTAACACATAGCATCTTATAATAAAGCAAAAGCATTGAACTTACCACTTACATATTTGCTTAAAGAGCTAATAATACAAATCCATATTTTAATGAGGTAAACAGATATACATTTCGAATTAGAATAAAAGTGCTACAGAATATATAATATATATAAATGTTATTAAACAAAAATATATGTAGGGCGTCCCCCTTCTAGATGGAGTGACGATCTGGTAAGACATGCAAGAAGGCGAAGGATGCATGTGGCTCAGGACCGTGCTTTGTTCCATTCGTTAGAGAAGGCATATGTTCAGCAGTGGACTGGAAGGACTGTAATGATAAAAAATAAATTGTATAAAAAAATGTTGTTATGATATTTTGGTGATTATAACCCCCTGGGAATGGGATGGTCATTTCCAATCTGTTTAAACTTTTTTAAGTACTCTGTGTTTTTATTGTATATTTTTATAGGAGACGGGGCAAACGAGCATGCGGCTCACCTAATGGTAAGTGACTACCGCCGCCCATGAACAACTGCAACACCAGGGGAATTGCAGATGCGTTGCCGGCCTTTAATATATAATATATATGCATTAAAAAAAATACCGCAGGTTCTAATGTTGGCTCGCAGGTTTTACCGTTGTACAAAACAAGTTAAGATTACGCTTTTTAAAGCATACTGCCAGAGCGTATACACGGGGAACCTGTGGGTCAAATACACCAAAAGATCGCTTGAAGCCCTGCGCATCCAATATAATAATATATTCAGGATGCTGTTGGGACTGCTTCGTTTTTGTAGTGCATCAGGGAATAGAATAGAATAGAATAGAATAGAATAATTTTTATTCAATATACAATACATGTGTAATTCTTATTGAAAGTCATTTTTTACTTTACCACTGGTTCGAAAAAATACCCTCTGTCCTGGGAAGAACCAGCAAGAAACCCAGCGGGACATTTTTTTTAAATAAATTTTACAATATAAATGATTACGAACTATTTACAAAATTTATTTTAGAAACTGCTTGGAAGCGACCACCTCATTCCCAGGGGTTATTATCAACCATGTATTCATTTATACTATAATAACCCTTTTTATACAGTTTCAGCTTAATAAAACATTTAAACTTAGTAATAGAGAGAACCTGTACACTTTCCGGGACCTTGTTGTAATAGCGTATACATTGCCCCAAGCATGAATTACTGACTCTGTGGAGTCGAGAAACTGGCATCACTAGCTTGTGTTTGTTCCTAGTGTTTACAGAATGTATATCACTTTTTTTACTAAAACTATCTTTGTTTTTGTGAACATACATTAAATTTTCGTAAATATACTGAGAGGCCAAAGTTAATATATTAATTTCTTTAAATTTATCTCTAAGAGACTCTCTCGGTTTTAGATTGTAAATAGCTCTAATGGCCCTCTTCTGTAAAACAAAAATAGTTTCTGAATCAGCCCCATAGCAAAAACCCATAAGACATTATGCTATGGAAATAACTAAAATAAACTAATCTAGCTGTCTCGACACTAGTGAGACCTCTAATCTTTTTTACAGCATAGGCTGCAGAACTTAGTCTGCTTGATAATTTGGATATATGGGGGCCCCACTGAAGCTTTGCGTCAAGAGTGATGCCAAGAAAAACAGTGGATACAACAGGGCTCAATTCCTCCCCATTTAAAAACACATTGGTATTCAGATTTTTAACATTCGTTGTTGTAAATTTAACACGATTAGTTTTATTTCCGTTCAAATGCAGATAATTAACGTTAAACCAATGCACTAATTTTGATATAGATTTTGATATAGATTAAGTTAAAAAATCAAGGAAGTCATCTCAATCAAAAAGGTTTATGAGTGATCGTGTCATACCGGTAAGCAAAGTGTAGGGCGACCTCCTACTAGATAAAGTGAAGACATGGTAAGACATGCAGGAGATCGATGAATACAGGTGGCTTATGGTCGTGTTTTGTGGCATTTCTGGGTTGTGGATTTATAGAATAAGGGTAAGAAACGAGCACAAAGTCTACATGACGGTAAGTTGATGCTGTGGACAATAGACATCTAAGTCTATCCTTGATTAAGAATCAAAATGCAGATGCAGTGCTGAGGACTAAGCTAAAGTACCTCATTTCCAATAAACAGGAGCATCTGTTTCTCTACGGTATTTTACAAGTCATCAGCAAATAATACTATATCATGACTATCCCCTACAAGGTGAGGTAAGTCATTAATATACACCAGAAACAGGAATGGGCCGAGAATCGAGCCCTGAGGAACACCCGGTACAGGTGACCCGGAAGAACTTTTACCATTGATAATAACCTTTTGCTTTTTATTACTTAAATATGAAATAATAAGTTTAAGCGCTGTGTTCTTGACACCATAGTACTGTAGCTTCCTGATTAATGTCTCATGGTGAACACAGTCGAAGGCCTTGGAAAGGTCACAAAATATACCCAAAGCATCCTCTGAATTCTCCCATGCACAAAAAATTTGTTTAATAAGCTCAACTCCAGCGTCAGTTGTCGAGCGACCCCTTGTAAAACCGAATTGATTTTTATGTAGCAATTTATTAATATTAAAGAAACTTAACATCTGATCTAAAATAATTTTTTCAAAAATTTTACTTAATGTTGGTACAGTACAGTAGGGATGTTCGCGGCATACCAAACAGATGGTTTTAATGCCATTATACGCAAAAAAAACGCATCCCTTATTAGCAGGGTACGCGCCAGTCACAACAGCATTCTGAGGACCGTAGCGGGCTGATATACATCGCCGCTGTGGAAATGTCTTTTGCAGAGACTGATCAATGGGCCCTATCCACCCTGATGATGGTCTATTTCGGCACAGGGTATTACTCTATTTCCCTAGATTTTAAGCAAACCATTGTTATTATTATTTTTATTTTCGTGTTACTAACCCACATATGTATTTTTAATTATCCGAAATAAAGAATATATTTATTATTATGGGGTATTTGTATAGTTTTCTCATCTGGTTGGGTTGTATAAATATATAATTGAAAATGAAAATGATAAACTTACATAAATATCAATAAAATAAAATAAGTACATAAAAATTACATAAATATATAAAAACCCAACCAGATGGTTATTATTATTAATTAGGGGTATCTATATAGTTTTCTCATCTGGTTGGGCTGTATAAATATATAATTGTAAATGAAAATGATAAACATACATAAATATCAACAAAATAAAATAAATACATAAAAAATACATAAATAAATAAAAACCCAACCAGATGGAAGCCCTCGGCAGGGGAGACCAAACGGCCGAGGGTTAGGGGGAAAGGGAAAGAAACCGGCGGACGATGCGGGCGGTATCGAGGAGCACCGCCTTCTGCATTTGAGCTTGGAGCGGTCCGTCACGGAGTCCCAGTCGCCTCAGATGACCCGAGAGGCTGACTGGGATTAACCCGTTCGCAGAGACGACTACAGGTATAATTTCGGCCGGCAATCCACCCCACATGTCGGTCACCTCGTGAGCCAGGTCCAGATATTTAGTCAGTTTATCTGTTTCGGCTTTCACGAGGTTCTCGTCATAAGGAATGGTAATGTCGACCAAAAATATCCTTGACTGTGCCCGGTCCATCAGCACAATATCAGGCTTATTCGCAAGAATAGTCCTGTCCGTGATGATGGCCCGGTCCCAGTAGAGCCTGGCGCGGTCATTTTCGAGCACGGCTTCCGGGAAGTACTTATAATACGGCAGTTTCCGATCCACGAGACCGTATTTCAGAGCGAGCTCCTGGTGTAGAATCCTGGCTACTAAGTTGTGCCTGTGCAAATACTCAGAGTTAGAAAGCGCCGAACAACCGGAGATGATATGCCTAAGTGACTCACCGGGATGGCGACAAGCTCGACAGACGTCAACGGTGCCATCCTTTAGGATGTATCTCCGATAATTGTTGGTCTTAATAACCTGATCCTGTATCGCACAGACAAAACCCTCGGTTTCCCCAAAGAGGTCACCGAAACGTAGCCAGTGGAGGGAGGAGACTGTGTCTACGAAAGGCTCATGTAGAGCCTTGTAGAACCTCCCGTGGAGCTCTTTCTCCTTCCATACGGTCTCCCGGTCGGAAATGCTCTGTACTGCCGGGTCTTGCCATTGCTCGTTGGCTAAGGATAGAGGGGTAAGTCCTTTATCACAACAAATAACGTCCCTATAGTATGGATCATCCGCTCTCGTCAGAAAGTAATTACGGAGGCTGCACACTCCGCGATTATGCATAGTAAGCGCGCTTAAAAAGCCGCGTCCACCATGCTTCCGCGGCAAGTACAGCCTCATTACTGACGATCTCGGATGATGCACCCTGTGGGACGTCATTATAGTGCGGACTTTTCTGTCCAGAGCGTTCAGTTCGGTCTGAGTTATTATTATTATTATTATCGTCTTAAGACAAGGTTTGTCCCGAACCAGTGGTTAAAATAAAAAATTACTTTAAATACAAATTACTTATAATCTATATTGAATGAAAGTTTATTCAATTTTACTCTATTCTACGTGATATTTCGTTATTTAGCCTTTTGATAAGTAGTTATTTTAGTTTATGACTAAGGAGTGTTATGAAATGTCACTTCAGCATGACCTACGAAAACCTAATCAAGGTTATTCCTAACTGCAAAACAATACCAATGCAACAGAAAACATACCTATGAAATGTATCGTGGCTTGAATCATATGCACTTAACAACAGCGGCCTTATCGGTGCGCCTTGACGACTCCTTGTTTTAGTGCATTGTTTACGTTTAAACTTGCAAGCGATTATGAATCTTCCTGTCTACATATTGAGTTATAATTTCCTTTTTAATTGGTATAGTGATCGATACAGATTTATATGAGAAACGTGATCCGTAATCCATGACCATCCGCAACGTTATCGCATTACTAATTTCGCTTCGTCGATAGAACCGAATAAACAATTATTGTAAGATATCGATATCTTGAACACGTGAGGCTTTATTGATTCGTGATTTGAAATACATAATGAAATAACAGAGTCAAACATTTTAGCAGTACAAAAATAGATATGAGTATATATACCTATCCTATACGTTATTGGGGCGAAAGCTATACTACTAATATAGCTGCAGCATGACTCTACCACGTATAATATTGACAAATGTATGGATGATAAAAGCCCCTGGGAATGAGGTGATTGCTACCAAGCTATTTTTAATGTGTTTTGTGTTGTTAATTGTGTGACATAGCTTATAATTGTACGGTGTTATTTTTTCAAAAAAAATGTCCCGCGAGGTTTCTTGCTTGTTCTTCCCAGGACTGAGGTATTTTTTTGTAGGAGAGGGGGCAAACATGCGGCTCACCTGATGGTAAGTGACTACCCCTGCCCATGAACAACTGCAACACCAGGGGAACCAGGAGAATTGCAGATGCGTTGCCGGCCTTTTAAAAAGGAGTAGGCTCTTTTCTAGAAGGTCCCTAAATCGTATCGGTCCGGGAAAATCGCTGATGGTAATCAATTCAACAAGTAAATTGTGCGAGGAAGAAAATATCTTCTAAATCGCAGTGGTGGACCGCCAATCATCCAGATGGTGTGGATGCTATCGGGAGTTCTGCCGCAATGTGCGTTCGTGAAATTTGGCGGCTGGGATTAATCCGAACAATTTTTCCGAACCAGTGGTAAACTATAAATTAGAATGACTTTCAATAAAAATTATGTGTAATGTTTAAGTTTCTGTTTTTGTTTCCTTTTATGCTTAAGTATGCATGTTTATATATGTAAGTATGTAGCTATGTTTGTAATTTGTTGAACTCCTAAAAGAAAATCTTAAGAGGTTTGTACAATAAGGAGATCTTATCAATAAGTCCAGACCATCTATATGTTTATATAACTGCTAATTTATTACATTTATATTTTTTGTCTGTAGCGACACTGGGTTCATAGCACTTATCACCCACATTTTAATAGCACTATAGTTGCCACATGAGGATGCAGTCCACCTGATGGTAAGTGGATGCGTCCGGCATAGAAACCTACATCTATCGTCGATTTAAAATCTAAATGTAAATGCGTTGGCACTCCTGAGGCATTACACAGAACGGCTCGTTACCAGTAAAAAGGAACAATATGTGGCCATTTTACGCTGGTATTCAATGAGGACGTGTTCTTTTCCTGGACTAGCCAAGCCAGTCTTGCTGCAACTGTGATATACTCTAGGTGTAGCGTGATTTTAGAACATTACAAATTCTGATGGAATGCCTCGTTGCCATTAAAATGGGTATATATTTATTCCTATTTAGTTAATTCATGTGATCTGTGTTCATTTCAAGAATATGACATGAATAATTTGAAGGATTAGATAGAGGATTGGTGAAAATCTGTTCATCAATCCTCTGTAAATGCTTCAAAATTACTCTTGCATAGAAAATACTACTCCATCTTATAATACTCATCTGGGGGATTTGGATTTATTATTTTTGATCGATTTACTAGAATTTGTTGGTCAACTTTATATCATTCGTAAAGAAGAAACAAATTTTGATTATATCGTCAAAGTTTTATATAAAACAAACATCATCTTATTTTTTTTTTTCATTTGAGTAACAAGGACATTGAAAAAAAAACACCACAGGGATAAGTCAAATAATATCCATTGCAATATTTTTATATATAATTAAATAGATTATTTTTTTATATATAAAAATATATATTTGACAACAAAAATATGTACGTCCGATTCGACTTCGAAAAAAGGAGGAGGTTGTCAATTCGACAATATTTTCTTTTAAGTGTGTTACCTCAGAACTTTTTCTAAGTGAATCGATTTTGATGATTCTTTTTTCTTTAAAAGTGGTGTTCTCACGTGGTCTTATATAAATTTGATCAAGATCTAAACAGTAGTTTTTAACTTATCCTTATATTGACATATTTAATTGACTTCGACTACATTGGTGATGTTATTCTTAATAATTTATATTGAAGTCGGTTGTACAAAATGTTTAAGTTTAGCAGTTCTTAAATAAAACTACTTTTACGGCTTCTATCGCGTTTAGTTAACCTGTTTTTTTATTGATTTCTGACGTTTCGGGTACTTTACAGCACCCATGTATGGAGTGTAGATTACAAGGAGGACCATCTCTTATATGAAAAGTGTCCCTAAAAACGCGTCCAATAAGGGTGGCGCTGCAGTAGCATAGGATAAAGTTATAAAAAGGCGCCAAAATTAATTAGAATAAGATGCAGAAATAAACAAAGACGACCAATCCGCTTGGTTTTGTACTACGTAAATAAACGAGGTTTTGTATACTGGCATTTTACTAACTACTCTAGTCATTAATTTTTTTAAATATTTGAATTCAGCTGACTTCACTCCGTCTACAACAGCTATATTCGTATCGTAGTTTTTCAGACGCCAGCGCTATTGTGGTAGGTTTTGGAACCTCTATTTTCAGTATATAGTGGACACTTTTTCAACTTTCGCACCTTATAAGATGGTTCTCCTTGTATTCTACACTACATACACCCATGGTCACGAGGGACTGAGGTGATTGACGTCCTGATGTCAGAGTTAACCCGGAGTACCTTCAGCTTTTTTAATTATTAATTTTGATCCGATCTACGCGTTGCATACTACGATATGCGTTAGGAATTAGGAATTAATAAAAAACAAGTTAATTAAACGCTGCTGCTTCCCCGGTCGAGCCGACCTATTCGTACTACAACTGTAATATAGCTGCAGTATGGTTCTACCACGTATAAGATAAGTATCTACATAAGTGGTACGTATAAGAAGTAGCATGACGAACTCCAGTTCTCATCCCATACCTGTGTTTTTACGCAGCAGTAGGCGCACAGAGTTAGAGTTAATTTGTGACCATTATCCTATATAAAAAAAATCGGTCTGGAGGACATTATTATTATTGTAAGATTCCAACGCAAAAAAGGGGTCCCAATTATTAACTATAAAGCATAATTATAAATCATCACAAATATTTCTCAGATACATTTAAAACCAATCGATTCACCCGCATTTAATTGCTTGGAAAAACATTACCTAACAACCGCAAACCGCAAATTAACATTTATTTCATTATTGAGGACATCATTAATTTTTATTGTTTCTAACAACGAAACCATGCCTTAAAAGGATGTAACATTTCATTTCTATTGTAGTAATTATCTCGCGTAGAGAAATTTTGTAATATTTACAACAAAAAAAAAATAGTGCCGATTAAAGGTAAATTAATAACATTCTATAAAATATGAGTCTATTTTTAAAAACAGAGGAAAATTATTTTTCCACGACGGTAGAGTACTTTCCGTATATTTAGCAGATTTTTTACTCTAGTTGATGCTTAACTACCGTCTCTGCCTATCCACCCATTACAGCTTATAAAAGTCCAATGCTGAACAGAGGCCTCTCCCAGGCGGTAGGTAGCCGGGATGGCAACCGCATTTTCTTATTATTTGAGTTGTTATCAGGAATAGAATAGAATAGAATAGAATAGAATAGAATAGAACAGAATAGAATAAGAAGATGATGCTATCCATTTTCTGTATTACTTTTCCTCCGTCGCATCTTACGACTTCCACTTGACGATATTGAGTACCTGTTTGTAAGTGGCTGACACCTGATGGTAAGTGGCTGACATAGCGTATCAAAAGCCTATACACTCATGCCATGAAGACACCCACATTATAATCGAAAGGAAGGACAAATGCTGGCAAACTATTCTACTCTTTTACTGTACGTATTGCAAACGAAGATAAAACCTTATTAATAGAATACGTGGAATGTCAAAATCAAAGGGGAACATCTGGTTGTCCGACGGTGGAAAGAAGGAAGAAATTATCCCCAGCCTGCCTACAAAAGCAAATTTATTAGAAAACACTGTAACTACTCTGCTACATTACTATACAACAAATTAAACTTCCTTTTTAAAACAACACATCTAAGTAATCATAACGTTAAGCCAATTTTATTCAAATGGTTAAGTAATTTTAACTATAACGCTACTGAAAATCGTATTGTTTCCTTTAACCCTAGATGGATAAACTACGCCGAATCGACGTAATTGATGATGGAAAATTGATATAACTAGTTTCACTTTCACGCCACTAAACTGGCCGTTCCTGCCAACTCAGTGGAGCTTGCAGTACACACCCTTATCGCTTAGGTAAGTGCAATATTTTCCTCAATGTATACTTCCCAAAAGAGGGTCTCTTCCGATTCGGCGGAAAGGCCTCATAAGCCAATGCCCGTCTCACAGGTGGTGTTTAGTGGGTACGCACTTAGGTTAGGTTAGTCGCAGTGAGTCCCACATAACCACGACAGCTGGCTGTCGTGGTATACTTAGAGCATTCACCACTTCCCTCCTCGTTTCCGGGGATAGCCCTTTTCAATTGCTTCTGGGGGCAAAAAAGAAAAAAAAGGAGTCCCCGCTCTTCCTTATTTATGATAGTCTTAACTAACTAAAAGCATTTAATTACACAAATTAAACCAGAAGTCGCCTGTATCTATTACATTTTTAAGATTAGCGGCGATTTAAATAGGGTAATCAATGTATTTAAATGTAAGCATAAATGCTATGTGTTATGAATGGTGTGCGTGAGTGTGTGTGTGCGTGTGCGTGCGCGCGCGTCTGTGTGTGTTTATATGTGTGTGTGTGTGTGTGTGTGTGTGTGTGTGTGCGGGAGTGTGTGTGTATGTTGATTATTTAATTTACAATTTACGAAGTACGGTATAAGAGTGTCTCAAGGTCGTAGTAATTCTGTGTTTTTAACCAGATGATTACAGATTTTTTGAAATCGCTGTGAGTTGTGTTATGAATGTCCAATAAACCGTTAATGCTGTTGTAAAGGTAAACAGAATTCGCAGTATATTGACGTTTGGCAAACACTGTTTTAGTGCGAATAGTTTTTGTTACATCTTTTTTTTCTTCTTTTTTCTACAGTGGAGTCAAACGGTATGGTTTTATGAATTTTTAGAGTAGTAAGTAAAATGTATAACTGTCTCACGGTTAACACACGGCAAAGCTTATATAGCGCGCTCTTTTTGGCATACTGACACTAACAGCTGCTATGAAGGACAATCATTTGACGATGGATGAGCTATTTCATTGTTCGTATTCAGAAAACAGTTCTGTGAAAGCAGGCAAATTGGTTTTTGTTCTTTCATCGTGCGATAAAGATGAAGAGGGCACAGTTCATTCTACGACAGGCAAGCCAAACACGATTAATTTTTATAATGAGACAAAGGGTGGGGTCGACCCTTTCGATCAAATGTGCTTGTCAATGTTGTGTGACTATGTTTTATCGTATATATGAATATGGCATTTATAAATGCATACATTATTTATTGTGATAATGTCCTGTCCAAGAAAGAAAACCTACTGGGAAACTATAGCTGAGTTCTTTCATAAAATATCTAACGACCCCTTAGTTAGAGACAAGGCAACATATGGTAACGTTAAAACGAAAAAAATGGTGGTTTATTGTCAAAAAGACAAAAAAACGTCCCACACAATGTGAACGTGTACCTGAGCCAGAGAAAAGAAAGTATTGTGCCTTTTGTTCAACAAAAATTAGAAGGACGACAAAGACAATGTGCGACAGCTGCAATAATTTTGTGGAGAGCACAAGTCCAGCGCCTGTCCTAAGCACCTTTGACGCCAAAATAAATTAAAAGTGATATTTACTTAGGTTTTATGTATTATAGAAATCACAAGAAGTTAACTTTAAAATGTTTACATTAATAATTATAAAACTGATGAAGAGATTTTTAAATATTTGTAGAGTAAGAAGTACCGTGTTTTATTATTTAATATTTTTTAATAAAATGTAAATAAACCCTAATGTTTTTCATTTCCTTACAACACAATGACATACACTAAGATATATTACCACATTCATAATCTTAGTATATGTACATAGTCCAAAATATCCGCACTTGTTAATCGCACGTCGAATCGACGTATGTTTATCTTTAGTGTATAGTAAAATTTGGTATCTATCTAGGGTAAAATAATATATAATAATACGACGCTTGTTCACACACACATACACATGCACATGCACACATGCACACAAACACTCACACACATTTCATTTTATAATTTTTTCCCTTTCTTAATTTATTAGTTGTTATCTAATTTTTTATTCTTCTTAAATTTTATATTGTTTGCTAGTTTGTCACCTTACAACGCTGTAGCCTGTAACACAGTTTTCAACTATTACGGGCTACAGAGTTTTAATATGATTTGTGTATGTATAAGTTATGTGTGAAACAATAAATATTATAATAATTATATTACAATTAACCCATATGATTCCTGTGCACATACTTCGAAATGTATTTTTAGAATAATGATGCCCTCCCGCCCACTTTTCAGTCACAGTGACCGGTCTCAAGGTCAAGGGGTCTAGCCATCTGCGCAGTAGAAGATTATAATGCATGAGTGTTCTAAGGGTACCATCATACCGATTTCTGCCGCCAAATAGTCCAGTATTGTACTCCTAGTCAACTACCTCGTTGGTCTAATGTTAGTAAAGATGCATTCTGATCACAAGGTTTCGGGTTTAAATGTCGGGTCGGGCCAAAATAATTGTTATTGAGTTTTTCTCTCAAGGAATATTCCGTAACAGCCCGGAGTCAGGTAGTTGACGATGTTTTACCTCTATACCTCGGAAACGTAAATCCGATCCTGCGCCTGATCTATTTCCGATCGTGTCAGTATGCCGTCTCATCGGACTATGAGAGTGAGGAAAGAGAGCGCAAGCACAGGTGCACTCTGCACCTGTGCTTGCGCATACATTCGGGCACTATAATCTTGTCCTACGTTGAGACTGGCCACTGTGACCGAATTAATAACTGCGAGAAATTTCATCTTAATGTTTAAAGTTGGCAACATGTTGTATGGCATTCTTTGTTTAAAGATGGTTGCTAGCGTCATCACTTATTATCAAGTAGACTGCTAGTCACTAGTCGTATATCATTTTAAAGTCTTTAAAATTTCATCACCGACACTAAATCTTATCCGGGCGATCCTTATTTTGTTACTCCGAGGGTCGTGACTGCCACTATCAACATCATTAAATCCCAGATTTAAAACATATTTTATCTGTTTCATAAGTGGGCCCCGTCTAGTGAGAACACGTATGACATTTAAGAGGCGGAGAGAGCGCAAATAATACATTTCGTCGAATTCATTTCTTCTTAAACAACTCTTTACGTAACACGTTTGTGTTGGTAGACGTTGTTTTAGTTATATAATACTTTTAAAGATTGTTAAATAAACTAAAATAAAAATAAAATATTTTCTAAGGACTATGATAAGGCTGATCTTGATTTGTACAAGTGGTACTAATATTTGTAAATAACAGCATCTAAGTTCAATAATATACACTTGAATTTTTAAATATAATTGACATCAACATGCAACTTATGTTATTTATCTATATTGTATTGGACTTGTGAAGGTCTGTAATGATGATGGTGACAAAGGTAGATGGTTCAGCCCACCTCCAATTTCTGTTTCCCTCTGATACACCCTTTTAACTGAAACCGAGGCATCACTTCTATCCTGAGGGATGACATCGCATTTGCATTGTAATTCTCAATCATGGATAATTGTAGATGTCTATGGGCCAAGACATCCACTTACCATCAGATGGACTGTGTGAATGTATATACCGTTATTTAATTTAAAAAAAAAAACAGTTTTGATTGGTTTATTTTATTTTTAAACGCAAAAGTCACATCGAACAGCAAGCACAGCCGTGGGTGTCGAGTATCAAACACATAAATCCATATTTATTGTGGCGCAAATGTAATAAAGTGCGACTAATGAGCACTTGATCCCCGACCTTTCCGTCTAAAGGCGCAGGGCATGAGAAAGATAGCTGTTGGCCAGTATCAAAATATTAATATAGCTTTAAGCAGCCTTAAGTACCGTTTTGGGGCTTTAAGTAACGTGGAGAGGCGGTGTACTATACCCACTACCCCTTATCATTCTGAGGGTGTCGCGAGAGGTCACAGAGAGTAACAAATCTCGGCAATGGACAGCAAATTCTTCCTAATAACGACTAAAAAAAGAGGTGTATATATTTGCCATATTAAAAAAATGCCATAGTTACCAAGTGTGGTAACTGTGGCAAATATCCACCTTATGAACAACCTATGGGGGGGGGGGCTATGTTCAGCAGTGGACTTTAAGAGGCTGTAACAGTAACGGTTTAATTAGCCGATGCGGCCCGCTCGTTTATCGTAGATAATGAAAATAATATTAAGTATTTGCTGATTGATAGCGGTGCGTGATTTGATCTGTCTGTCCTTTCGGCGATAGATATAAATTAATTGGTCATAGATATACTGAAATAGCAGCTTATTAACTTTTAATACAATATCACCTCTCTCATTTTTACGTGTGATAACCACGCTGCAGCTATGTTATGGTTGTGGCACGAATGGGTCGGCTATACCGGGGAAGGACCACGCTCTTACAGAATACTTGCGTGAAATAGCAGTTCAATGCTGCTATTTCACGATGGTGTTCCGTTTCGTATGGTGAATGTAGCGTACTGGAGAGCCTTTTTACTGGAAACTAAAGATTCCATCGTAGTCCTCAACAAAGCGTCTGCATTTTGATTCTTAATCGCTAATAGATGTTAATGGGGCACAGCATCCACTTACCGTCAGGTGGACTGTGTGTTCCTTTGTCCCTCTTACTCTATTATAAAAAAAGAAAAAAGTTACATGTTTGAATATAGAATCGGTTGCCATGTGGAAGCGAATCACGTTGGAAATAGTCACATGCCGAAACACATGCGCAACTTCCACTGCAGTATTTCGAGTATAATTTGGGACAAATCCGCCAAGATGACGGTCAAACTACAATATACCTATACGTATTATTTAGGAACATTTATATTTTTTACATTAGGGTAGGTTCATGATACGGGTCGATGACTTTACCCACACTAGCATACAATACAATACACGCTTTACGATCATTTTTTAATTTTATTTACTTACATTTAAAGATGTATTTCGGTTAAAAATAGTTACGGCAGAACGTATCTAGGCTGTGTCTATTATCCAATGCAATTTGCGTTTGTGTGTGTGGCGGTACGATAATAATAGTGTTGGGCAATTTCGCGAATGATATGTCGAAACACAAGTCGTAATAACGCATTAAGTCTCGACGCTTGCTAGGCGTTTGTTTCAGAACTTGCGCAATTTGCCGCCGGTAACAGTAATTTGTACGTGGTTAGATTTATTTTATCAAAGTTTAGATAACAACGTCGCTATTATCGTTCGCAAGAAAAATGTGTAATTACTATTAAAATAATGACACAATATAATAATTTCAAATTCTTTCTAAAAATATATTCATTATAAACTGCTCTAGTTATGTTAATTACTGCAATACAAATAATGCGCCAACACGAAAAATGTCAATAGGCATTGAATCATTCTAAACGCTAAGATCAGAGATAGGCTGAATCGGCATCTAGAATTGGGAGCTGCGCTAGGCGATGCGAAGGAGTTCATAGACAAGCCGTAACGACTTTTAATTTTATTTTAATTTTTAGGATTTTGATTCCATCTATTCAACCATTTATATTAACATATAGGCCTCCCCATAGATAGCCTCATATGGAGTATAATATTAGCCACAGTTGCCACGCTTGGCATACGGATTGGCAATCGCAGTATTTAAATTTTTAGTTGTAATAGGAAGATGCATCTGTCAATCACCTGATTTGTGTTTCTCGCTCATCCATCCTTCTACCACAGCCTATAAAATTCCACTACTGAACATAGGCTTCCCTCATAAATTGGCTCATGGGAGGATTTTGCCATAGTTGCCACGCTTGGCAAGCGGGTTGGCAAGCGCAGTTTTTTTATTATCTTAAGTTGTTATTAGAAGATGCTGCTGCCAATCTCCTGTTTCATTTTTTCTCTGTCGCCTATAACGGCACCCTAGGGACAATATGGGATAGTGAATATTCTTACACCGCTATTACACGGTTAACGTATTTATTTCCCTCTACCATTTAATAAAACTTATTTACAATTACACGTCTAGATAGAAAAGCTTTGGAAATGTCAAAAGTCACAAACATTAATGAAAGTATTAGTGTTCCCTCTCTTAGCACCCGTTAAAAGCAACGTTGTTAATTAATATTCTTTATTTCTTAAGTGGAGATAACGTACAACGATTTTCTAAATGTCGATATCTTATACTGACGCTATTATTATTGCTACATCACTAAGACCTCGGGCACTGCACTCACAAACACATGTGCATAATTTGCCTAGCAACTAAAGTGAAGGCAGAAAGATCTACTACAAGTACCTTTATTCAAAGGAATACGTTCTATTTGTTATACTCTAAACATAATAAATTTAACATCCATTGCTCGCATTGGCAGCGCATGTCACATTCCTAACAGTTGCAACGCAGTAATGTAAGCTATCCAACGATGTAGTATCATTAGTGGAATTCCATCACTAATCTCAGTATGAGTTCACAGAATCGCTTCTATTTTCTAGGTTGCTTAGCAGTACCTACGTGTAGCGAAGTAAAAACTAGTCGGCACATGGACTTATATTTTAAATGGCGGATGCATTCACCATCTAGGACGGGACTAGGTTTTCTAAAACGATCTAGAAATGCACTCTCAATGCTCGTCGTTCTTGTTAAAAAAAAAGATGTCGCAGACGGCGGAATTAATTCGTTAGACGTGTGTTTTTATTGGCCTCTGTATAAGGAATATTACTGATTCAAACCAAATTCACTTTAAAATTTTAAATTCATCTATGGTCTGACATTAGAAAGTGATTTATGTTTTTGTCCATAAACTCATATTATATACATTTCAAAATCACTTTCAAATCATTGTTAGTTATAAAAATAAGAACTGCTTGGCTTAGTAGTCCGAGTACCTTGCTCCACGCCGCGAGTTCTGAATTAAATTTCAGTTAAAGTCAACATTTGTGAAAAACCACAGGTGGTTCGCGGACACCCATTCCACCTGATGGTAAGTAGACGCTGTGGCCTATTATCACTTACATCTATCCTCAATTAAGAATTAAAATCAAAAGCGTCATTAGCCTAATGGCAGGGCGCGGACCGCGAACTCGAAAGGTCGTGGGTTCGAATTCACCATTCGACTACTGTCGTGAACCACTTCTAACACAAGAATTTTAAGCTTACCAGAAGTGGTTAAAGGGAATATTAGTAATGTTTAATAGCATTACTAGTATTTTTAAAAATGCATATGCGTCGTCACCCGTGAGAACTAAGATGGAATTACTCGTTATCACTCTATTCTCTGATCTCCGTTTCTCACTTTAAGGACCCTAGTCGAGACAGCAGAGTATACTGCTACTTTAATTATGCGGTTCGAGTCTGTCTGGTGTAGTCCATCTCCAGTCGAGCTAACGTATTGTCGGCTGCAGCTACAATACGTTAGAGCTCGGCTCTACCACGTAAGTAATTGTGACTGAACCAGTGTCATATATAAATTCACAACGAGAAAGGTGCGAACTTCCAAGGCCTGCTAAAGAGAAGAAACAAAAGCATCATCTAAACCCGAAATGATTAGTTGAAAGCCGTACAAATTCCTTCCCCAAGTTGTGGCGGTGTAAGATTATCCAAGTCATCACGTCATCCCGTGGGTGTCATAAGAGGCGACAGAGGGAAATTAAGATGAGGAGATGGGCAGTAGCGTTTTCGTACTAACGACTAAAAATAAAAATCTGCGGTTGCCAACCCGCTATTATACAAAGGATATTTGCCGACTATGAGGCAATGTATAGAGGAGGCAACCTAAAGAGAACCCGTGACCCGTACCGCTACAATCAAAGGATTATTCACTGCGCTTCTAAACTAATGACCATGATGAAATTTGTATTTTATTTTATTTAGGCTTTGTTGCACAAAAGGTAAAAAGGTTGCCACCTTTCCAAGAGTAAGATATGAAACCAGACCGATACAAAGGAATTAATAGAGAAATATTACAATGGGAACGAAAACATAAATCTTGAGCATCAGGAACGAATGATAGTTTAGTTTAAAGCCTATACCCTATTATTAAGGTGCTATCAGAAATGATTGGAGAAAAGAGTGAGTAGTGTCCTAAAACACAACATAGGTCGTTGTTACAGAGGCAACTACTTTGGTAGAGCGTGTCGAAAATATGGTTATATTTTTAAATCCAAAATAAACCTTTTTTAACAGTTATTAAGAAATCGTTCTGATTTGTTAACAAGAATTTTTTTCATAGAATTGTTTATAGAATAAGATTCAAAAACGGGCACACAGTTCACCTGATGGTAAGTGGCTGTTGTGACCTATAGACATCTGCATTTATTCTCAAGTAAGAATCAAAATCTTGTTTGTCACCTCTGTGGGCTAAGATGGAAGGCGTCGTTAGCAGTAAAAAGGATCTCCGGTTCTTTAACCTCACCATACTAAATAGAAATAAGTATAATTTATTAATGTTAATAAGCTACATTGTCAAAAAAGAGGGTGAGAACGTGCGAGTTCTTGAACTTGAACAAAAACTAGTTTAATTGCTTCTATTCAGGTGAGTCCACCTTACGCCACTTTTATTTACGATATAACACACATAAAATCCATGTGTTAAAATGTTTTTTATTATTACTTTCAGTGAGAGACGGCAAATGTAGATACCTTCGGGCCACAACATTCACCTATCATTGATTAAGTACCATTATTGAGTGGGACTGTATGCTCACTTGTTTCCCTTACTTACTTATTAAAAAGTTATTTGGATTGTTAAAGGTCGGTTGCCGGTATGTTAGGAATAGGTATGCATATAAGGAGGAACCAATTAATATAGTTTTAAAAGTATTTTTTTTTATATTTTTACCTGGTAATCAGGTTCCATTGCTCGAATATGGTTCAGATCAAATCAGATCACCAAGCCGATTTAAGTGGCTTAAAACTCGAAAAACCAACGGCGAATTAGAAAAAAAGTCTTTTATAATAATATTGTGATGCTCAGCCGTAATAGGTGGGAGATCCCATTTTAATTTTTTTTTATAGAATAAGGGTGAGAAGCGAACACACAGTTCAGCTGATGGTAAGTGATTGCTGTGGCCCATAAACATCTACATCTACCCTCGTTTACGAACCAAAATGCAGATGCGTTGTCACCCCTGAGGACTATGATGGAATGCCTTTTTTCCAGTAAAAATGGTCTCCGGTTCTCTACACTCACCATACAAATCACAGGAGCATTAAGCTGCTACTTTACGCTGGTATTCTGTGAGAAGGTGGTCCTTCCCCGGTCGAGCCGACCCATTTGTGCTACAACTATACAATTAGATAGCCGGAAGACGGCTCTACCATGTCAACATCAACCTACCTCTAGCCTTATAGAAATTTCGGAAGGCGCATCCATCTTTATCTGAAATTACAATAATTAGACAATTTTTATCTGCCCATAAATGTCAACTATTAGACAAAGATTTCTGCCATTATAGGAAGAAATTGATTGATAGAAAAAATGGCTTGGCACCTGTGGCTACTTGTCAGTCCAGTAACTCGTGTCAATATTTCGCAAGAGCTGTAGCGCCGCGGCTGAGTGCTTAATTCGTGGTTAAGCATCTTAAGTAAAACCTAGCAATCATCCAATTTTTTTAAATTAAAATATAAACGATGTTATGCTGTTACCCTAAATGAACAGACAGAGTCATTATAATGTATATATAACTAATAATTAATAATAAATAAATAATAAATACCACTTTATTGCTACATTCGAAAAACGAATTTACAAATAAAATAAGTACTTAATTAAATTTAGGCTATCGGAAGTGACTCAGCTTTTGCTTACATGGTTAAGATCCCATTAAGTGCTGGTTTTCAGGCACTTCTTCCTCCCTGGGATGTTATGTTGGTGTCGTGAGCGAGCTCCCCAACCACCGTCTATTGTTAAAATTTTACATAGGTTGTGTAATTTTATAATTCTCAGATTAGTTAACTAGAAGTTTTATATTTTATTTGGCGCCTTAAAAAATGTCACCGGGTCCACTGATTGGTAGGTAAGAAAGTGGTGTGAGCATAGTGATGGACGGGCCACGTAGAGCAGCCGATGTGCAGCTCTCTGCAGCCTCCGAACCGGTGTTACCAGGCGCGGCGCGCCCTAAAATATCACGTACAGTCGCGAACGTCACGTTATTTTATTTAATAAGATAACATTTTGTGATTACAAAGAAAATATATTTCATAATTCTTTAGTTGTTACATATTTAAAGGGTCATGGCTGCTCAGGGGTAAGCGGTCTCCCTTAATTTTATAGTAACCGAGTAGCCAGAATTCGTTCCCCGCTGGCTCCACTAAAATAGTTTAATGTAATTTAAGTGCTGATTTATTACATAATCAGCTGTAAAAGAAAAAAAACCGTGACCTATATGTTTGAGAAATAAAATATTACAACGATATTCTAGATGGTAGGTCTCCTTTCCTACCTCGAAGCTCGTCTAAGTAGGTCACACTTTTGCCTATTTCCTATAAAATAAATGGACTTTCGAAATAATTACCAGGACACCAGGAATGCATAGCCATTAAGCATGTGCTTTCTTCTACTCTATAAAATAATATTATGAAAAAATATAATGTAAATATATTAATAAATTATCTGTCACCGGTAGAACATAGCAATTGTAATTATAGAAAATACACCCACATTTTTGCGTACCTACATATTAAAAGTTACCCCTATACAGTAATCTATATACACTTACTTAAAAGAAAACAATCAAAGCGAGCTATTAAATAAACAGTACAGTGCCAGACACTCCTAAATCTTGTAACACCTCGAAGTGTTTGTCTGTTAGTATTGCTCTCTAGACTTCACTATATGAAGTAGATATGCTTGTGTCCGCGCTTGTACCTTACTAGTTATTAGAAAGCGAGTTGGCGCCACCACTTCCACGTTTAAACTTTAATTATACCAATCGGGTGAATAACAATAATGTAATATGCGAAAGTTGTCTGTATGTTTTACTATTTGACAGCGCGCCGAAGGCGCCATTCGTTACAACTTAATGTTTTTTTTTTTAAATAAGTGATTTTGAATTTTAAACATGGAGTCTTGTATTGTTATTTTTTAACACCATGCATTGTCATTGCTACAAGAACGGCGTAGGTGTCGTAAGATACATTAAAAATTACTAGAAAATTCTATGTATTCTGATAGATTGTGGTATAATTATCTAGACCAGGTAAAATATCTAAACTAAAAATGGGCAGCAGTACTAAGGGTGTAAGACATCAATACTACGTTTATTAACCCGCTTACAAAGCGAGACGATTAAGGATAATCCCTTCAGCAGCTGAGGAGAACCAGCTGTGGACAATCACAGGCTGATGATGAAGAAGAAGCTTATTAGTTGATGTGGGCAGGCAATATCTTCATACCAATTTGTACCACCAATGAGCAGTGTAACCAATGTTGTTAATAGTATTTACTAGATAAGATATTTACGTGGTAGAGCCATGATGCAGCTATATTTCATGGTTTAGTTGCAGCACGAATGGGTCGGCTCGACCGGGGAAGAACCACGCACTCACACAATACCAGCGAATATTAAAAAAAATATACAAAAAATTTTTATATATTTTTTTAAATATTCTAGTGAAAAACAGACATCCGTAACCAACTTAAGAGCGAAAGATATGATCATATCTGAGAAATAAGATACAATCCTTCACAGCCTGTTATTATACTTCTTTTATAAAATAAGTGTGACAAACGAGCACACAGTCCTCCTGATTGTAAGTGGTTGCTGTGGCCCATAGACATCTACATCTATCCTCTATTACGAATCAAAATGCAGATGGGTTGTCACCCTGAGGACTAAGATGGAATGCCTCGTTTCCATTAAAGATGGTATTCGGTTCCCTACACTCGAGGATAAACGTAGATTTCTATGGGTCACAGCAATCACTTACCATCAGGTGAACTGTGTGCTCATTTGTCCCTCTTATCCTGTAAAAAAACAGCTCTACCACGTATAAATATTTGAATACATTAATTCTCTCCGGTGGCGAGAAAATATGACATTTATATCGTATACGATTATTAAGTATATATTAAGCACGCCTACACTCTGTCACATATAACAATTAACTATAAATAATTAAATAAAGACTATGCAAATGCGTTTATAAACCAATAACAAAAATGGCGCCGTCTGTACGTGGGAGGAAGATCGACAAGCGCCATCTTTATGTGCAGTTACGAAATTCGTTTGGTGTCGAAATTAACATTTCCTATTCTTTAGTGTTGATAGTTTAACAATTTTATTACCGGAGTGTCTTCGTGCGTTCGACCGCCTCCAAGTTTCATATTAGACAAGTATTTAATCTGCAACCCAAACTAAAACTGTTTTAAAGAAAAAAGTTTCCCGTTTTTATTCAATATCGATTATAAATAATTCTTATCGAAAGTCACTTTAAGTTTAATTTCCCAGTGGTTCAAAAAATACCTCTGTCCTGCGAAGTACCAGCAAGAAACCCAGCGGGATTTAAAAAAAAAATAGTTTAAAATCATATGTTACATAATCCTAAATGGACAAAAACATAATAATTCATTAAAAAATGCTTAAAATTAAAATGCAAGTGTGATGTCAATGCTGCGACTTAATTTGCAAAATGCCTTGTTACCAATGAAAATGGTATCCGGTTTTTACCCGTCACCATATGATAATTCTGTGAAAGCGCTGTCCTTCTTCGATCAAGGTTAGCAAGGTAGAATCCTCGGCTGCATCTATATGCAGCGTGGTTCTTCTTGTTCTTCTTTCTATCTCAAGTTATTTGGGGTCGGCAAAGCATGCTTGCTACTCGTCTTCCTTTCTTACAGATATTGTCCCGACTGAGTCCATCTTCTTAGGCCTCCCACTATTCTTATTTCTAACCACTTTCATGGGCAAGAAATACATTCAAATTATTACTCTTTACACTATATGCATTTGATGATGTTTATTGAATGTGTGAGTGTGAGTGTGTGATATTATTTTTATAACTTATTACAATAGGCACTTATCTCTTGTGACCGCTTTTACCTAACCTACATATCTAAACATTTATTAAACCGAAAGCGCTGAAATAAATACAAAATTAGTTTAAAAGGAACAAATCCTCGCTTCACTGACTAAACACGGCGTTCGTGCACGAAGTCCGTCCGTCTGTCTGTCATGGTAACGTATACAGGCAATTTCACCAGGGCCCGGTGGCGGGACGCGCATTGTCTGTGTCACTGCAGTGATGCCAACAAGGAACGTTTACAAGTAACTGTGATTTTTTCTGCTATAAATTTAACTATGATTATCTAGAGTACCATTTACTGTCTAAGTATAAAGGGTTAAGTTTTTTTTAAAGTAAGGCTGACAACGAGCATATAGTGATAGAGCCACACTGCAGCTATATTCTACTTGTAGCACGAATGGGTCGGCTCAACCAGGGAAGGACGAAACCCACATAGCCTTTTTTAAAAAGAGTAAGTTCGTTTCTTGAAGGCCCCTAAGTCGTATTGGTCCGAAAAAATCGCTGATGATAGTCCACAAGGAGAATTCCTCTGAGCACTGTCCCTGGTAGATATGATTTTCATTCGTGGTAGAGCCTTGCTGCAGCTATATTATGGTTGTACCACAAATAGGTCACCTGATCCGGGGAACAGAACACTAGCGTAAAATAGCAACTTATTGCTGCTGTGATTCGTATAGTGAGTGTAGAGAACTGGAGACCTTTTTTACTGGAAACGAGGTACACGATGACATTCCACACGACAATAAAATCAGATGCGTCATCATTCTTAAAGACTAAGGTGCAATGTCTTCTTAAGAGGCGGCAGAGGTAAATAAAAAAGAGGTAGGCAGCTGTACCTTCCTGATACTAAGCAAATGAAAATAATAAAAAATATTGCGGCTGCTAGCCCGCCTAGAAAACATAGTAACTATGGAAAAACCTTATATGTATGGCCTACGAATGACGAATGAATAAAAGGTGACATGTCTCGATACTAATATATAACTGGGACACACGACGCAACGAGCAGGTTGTAACGGAATTCTACCGGCTAAAGCTCCACAGTGGTCACTATCAGCGTAGACGAGGGGCCTGGGACCCTCGTTCGGAACGCAAACCGGGCCCACACGTCGTCGACAACATCGTGCGTAGTGCTCCCAAGAACTACCGGTGTAGGTGTGACATGGACTTTACACACGGCCTTCTTTCTGTTCTCGTTAATTTTAAGACCTATCCGTTGGGAGACACTGTTGAGGTTATTCAGCATAGTACTTAGGTCCTCTAGCAATTCTGCCATAAGGGCTATATCGTCGGCAAATCGAAGGCAAGTGATGTAGTGGCCATTTATTTTAATACCGCCCAGAAGCTTGATACGTCTTCCAATGCAGATGTAAAGAGTTTAGGGGACGTAACATTATATGCAATTTTTTAAAGATAGAGTGACAAACGAGCACACAGTCCACCTGATGGTAAGAGTTTGCTGTGACCCATAGACATCTACATCTATCCTCAATAAAGAATCAAAATAGAGATGCGTTGTCACCCGTGAGGACTAAGATGGAATGCCTCTTTTCCAGTAAAAAAATGTCTCCGGTTCTCTACACTCACCATATGAAACACAGCAGTGTTACGCTGCTATTTAACGCTGGTACTCTGTGTGAGCGTGGTCCTTTCCCGGACCCATTCGTGCTACAACTATACAATATAGCTGCAGCCTGGCTCTGGTAATGACAATGCACTTAGAAGGACTTGGTATTTTTTTATAGATAAAAGGTGACAAAAGAGTACACACTTCACCTGATGATAAGTGAATACTGTGGTTTATACACACGGTCTTGAGCTCCTAAACTATCTGTATCCATCGACTTACTCCATGTCTTATCAGGTTGTCACTCTATCTAGTGAGCCGAACTACAACATAACGGATGTTTAGTTATTAGTGGTACTGGGCTGTAACTGGTTAAAGTCCACTGCTGGCATATATAAAGCGTATGCCTTCCCCATAGATTGCCTCATAGGGGGAATATTTGCCATAGTTTCCATTTTCGGCAAGCGCGTTAGCGACCGCAGTTTTTTTTACTAGGAATTCGTTACTCGTCGTTATTATGAAGACGCTGTTATCTCTTGATTTGTTTCCCTCTGTCGCCTTTTCCGACACCCACTGAATGATATGGGGTAGTGGGTATTCTTACACCGCCACTATACGGTACTAATATACATCGCTCTACACCTTTCTTCTCCATCGATTGTCCGTTCTTCGCTTATTCTACCGACTTCAAAATGGAGAAGGTACTCAATTCGACTATATTTTTTTATGTGTATAACTTCTTTTTGATGAAATGATTTCGATGATTGTTTTTCATATTTGAAATGTAGTGCTTCTCATGTTGTTCCATTTGAATTTGATCAAGATATGACCAATAGTTTTTATGTTATACTTAATAATTTATGTTGAAGTCGGTTGTACAATTTTTTTTAATTTTTAATTTTTTTTTAAATTTAATTCTCCTAACCAATGGGTTACAGCCCTAAAATCACGGTAGCAAGAATTACCTTGATCGAGCCCTTATCTAGAACTGTCAACTGCTTAATCTATTGTAGCACGATAACGCACCGCGGCCGAGAGCAACCGAGTTTAGCCGAGCGGGTTCAACGACCCGACCTACATTCACGCAACGACAAAACACTCTGGCGCAGATGAACTCTGTTGCTAACTGGATTGGTAAATATAAAAGTGTCTACGCACTAGCCTTTCTAACGTTCGTTTTAATTAAAATAATATTTTTATACATTAACGATTACCGTTACATCTTATTAAAAAAAAAAGCCTGAACATAGTTCTTTCCCATAGATTGCCATCTCAGGGTGGATTTGCTATAGTTACCGCGCATGGCAGGAGGGTTGGCAACCGCAGTTTTTATTTTTATTTGTTACTAGGAAGACGCTGCTGCCCATCTCCTTGTTTTTTTTTATAGGATAAGGGTGACAAACGAGCACACAGTCCACCTGATGGTAAGTGGTTGCTGCGGCCCATAAACATGTACAACTATCCTCGTTTACGAATCAAAATGCAGATGCGTTGTCCCCCGTGAGGTCCTAATAACCCGTGAGGACTAAGATGGAATGCCTCATTTCCACTAAAAAGGGCCTTCGGCCACCTGCACTCACCAAGCGAAACGCAGAGGTAAACCTCTACGTCACGCTGGTATTCTGTGAGGTCGTGGTACCACCCCGGTTCGAGCCGGCCCATCCGTGCGACAGCAAAAGCTGCCGCGTGGCTCTACCACTGTTTCTCCTTATCGCCACTTGGGACGCCTATGGTATGATATAGGGTAGTGGATATTCTTAAACCGCCACTACACGTTCAGAAACCAATAAAGATT
Organism: Parnassius glacialis; assembly: GCA_033319125.1. Taxonomy (NCBI): domain Eukaryota; kingdom Metazoa; phylum Arthropoda; class Insecta; order Lepidoptera; family Papilionidae; genus Parnassius; species Parnassius glacialis. The sequence goes on along the minus strand of JAVANC010000011.1, from coordinate 42,614,110 downwards.
AATAATTTAAAATTAAAAATTTTGCACAGCCGACTTCAATATAAGCGACTTCAATAAAGGTTATTTAAGAATAACTTAATAACCATTGGTCTGACCTTGATCAAATTCATATGGGACCACACGAGAACTATCAACTTTCATATAAAAAAAAGAATCATCGAAATCGGTTCGCCCAGTACAAAGTTATGAGGTTACACACATAAAAAAAACATACACTCGAATTGAGTACCGTCTCCTTTTTGGAAGTCGGCAGAAAATAATAAACACCTTAGTTATTCTGAGTGCGGTAAAGCGTCTAAAACGTCAAAAGTTAAAATTATACGCGTCGTAGAGTAGAATTGTACGTAGTAGATCCATGCAGCTGCTATATTTTGGCTGCTTCACAAATGGTTCGGCTCCACCGGGGTGGGACCAAGCTCTCACAGAATACCAGCATCAAATACAGGGTAATGCTGCTGTGTTTAGTATCGTAAGTGCAGATCACCGAATTCCATTTTTACTGGTAACGAGGCATTCCATGTTAGCCCTCAGGATTGGCAACGATTCTTAATCGAGGATTGATGTAGGTATCTATGGGCCACAGCATCCACTAACCATCAGGTGGACTGTGTGCCAAATGCCAATGGATTCAACATCTCTTCGCAGTGCCAGTGAGTCAAGCTCAGAAAGAACTTAATCGTCGACGATTCCAGCCGCTCTTCACTGGATGCGATCAAGTGGAAGAAGCTGGCACTAGGTTGTCATGAAAATCGTTATGATTCCTATAGATAACGGTTTCATGAGGAGAGGAGGGGAGTTCTCTGATAAATTCTACTAATTCCATCCGCTTAATTTCACCATCGCACATCGTGACGTAACTTGCGATAGCATCCATACCATCTGGATGTTTAGCGGTCTACCATTGTATGTATTGTTATTGTGTTTTTGTGGACTACCACCAGCGATTTTGCCGGACCGTTACGACTTAGGGACCTTAAAGAAAAACGCCTACGCTTTTTTAAGAGGCCCCTGGTGTTGCAATTGTTCTTAGGCGTCGACAGTTACTCACCATCAGGTAAGCCGCATGCTCGTTTAACCTACACATTTAAAAAAAAATTACATCGAATGAAAATCAAATGACGACATACAGAACGAAAGTGACAGAGGATTTGCCGTATATAAACCATATCCTGGGAAGACAATATAAGAGACTATTTGATTTTATTTCGTAAAGCACTGACAACAAAGCAACCTAATTGCACGTGGTGATGAAGCCCTAGACTAGATGGTAAATTGCAGTGTTATAACGTAACCAAAACTCTTTTCACTCTTGCATTGAACATGCCCAGATTGTAATTGAACGAAAGACGCCGAAGACAAACGCTGGCATATTATTCCACTCTTTTGCTACTCACATTACGATAGACGCATATCGACAACAAAGTGTTGAAGTCACGCCGACTGCATCGTTGTTCGTTGGTTAAAAGAGGAAGAGAAAGGAATTAAACATGTAATTCTTGCGCACACTCCGAAATACGACCTATAAAATACTGAAAAGCTACTCTGTCCCGTGTTCGTACTTACAAGATTGGTATCAACCAAATCAAGGTTACCAATAATATTTTTTTAGCAATCCATTTTCATTTCATTCCTTCTTTACAACCTATGAAAAGTCCGTTGCTGAACATATTCCTTCTGTTTCATTTTCCTTACTAACGACACCCACGGGATGATAGCAATGTAATGCATTTTATTTTTTAAAACAAACAATTTTTTTAGAAACACTAATATCTGCTATTTTTTACTATAATCCGTACACAAAAATAAATCTATTGAGATTAATATACGGACAACAAATTTACTAAGAGACGTAAAAAATGCATTACTGTATAATATTGCTTCTTAGTGTACGATAATATATCGACCTTAATGTATTTACAATCGCTTACTTTTACAATGCCATTAGTTTCATATCTTACTATTTTATTATCAAGTGCATATTAAAGGGTATAAAATGGATTTTATGTCAACATAGTACAAAATACCTGTAGACGTAATGCCGTAAATAATGGAAATTTCACGTCATACAAAATATTAAAACGCGTTATAAAATCGTTTAAATAAGTACACAACGCACATTTCAAAATGGCGGTTAAACATTAATGTGTTGATGTTCTGAATTCCTGTTTGAAATTCGCGGGCCTTGTTCTATTTCGTATTGTTTAACAACTGAGATCGACTTGTTTGATTAACCTTCGGAATAATTGGTAATGTTTTCGTTTTTAATACCGTGTGGATTTAACGACGTAAGCCATGCATAACTTCAAATAATGTTGTTCAACTTTTTTGACCTTGTAATGGTGGTGTAAGAATATTTTCAAACGTTGTAGAGCCATGCTGCAGCTACATATATTAAGGTTGTAGCACGATTGGTTCGGCCCGACCGAAGTAGGCCCACGCTCTCACAAAATACCATTGTAAAATACGAAACTCAGTAGCATTAAACTGCTGTGTTTCGTGAGTGTTGAAGTATGGTGAGTGTAGAGAACCGGAGACTCTTTTTACTCGAAACGAAGCATTCCATTGTAGTCCTCAGGGGTGACAACTCATCTGCATTTTGAAATTAATCGAGAATAAATGTAGACGTCGACGGGCCACAGTATCCACTTACCATCAGGTGGACTCCGTGCTCGTTTGTCACCTTTATTCTATTATAAAAAATATATATACAAAGAAAATGTACGTGTTGGAGCCACGCTGCATACCATCCACTGGGGTTGGACCACGCTTTCACAGAATACCAGCGTCAAAAAGCAGAATAACACTATTGCGTTTCGTATGAGGAGTGTAGAGAATCGGACAGTATTTTACTGGTAGTCCATCTTAGTTCTCAGGGGTGACAACGTATGTATCTGCATTTTGATTCTGAATCGAGGATAGATTGTAGATGTCTATGGGCCACAGCAATCACTTAACATTAAGTGGACAGTGTGCTTATCACTCCTATTATATAAAAATATCCACTACATCATATCGTCCCGAGGATGCAACAGAGGGAAACAAACCAGGAGGCAGGCAGCAGCGTTTGCCTAATAATAACTAAAATTAAAAAACTACGGATGGCAACCCGCCTGCCAAGCATGGCAACTATAGCAAATTTGAGACGATCCATAGAGGAAGCCTATCTTTAGCAGTGGCCTTTTGATAGAATGTACTCGTAGTGGTAACGGTATAGGTAAAGTTTTTGATAGTACAAAAGAAATACTGGTTGCAAAAAAAGGCCTAATAAATAAATATAGGCAAAGGTCCATAGCCTCTATAGAGCCAACATTTCGAAATATTTCTTGAAAATAAAATACAAGCTGATAATAATAATTTTTAAAATATAAATAATAATGATAATATTTAAAATTTCGGGGACTGGCACTATTAATATTGTTCATTAAACTTTTAAATTCTGATCTAAAAGAATCGTGTTTAAATTTCTTTTACAATTTACACGATTTTGAGGCGCGAGATTTGATACTTCTAGAAAAAGTAATGCTCGGAAAATAATATGTGTTCGGGTTAACGAATGTTCAATAATAATTGAAAGTTTATGTTAAAACCGTTTATTACACAATTGATAAATATAAGTTTAAAATATGCTAAATTATGTTAAATGTTAATGTTATTATGTTATATGTTATGGTAATGAGTTCGCGTTCGTCGCGGTTAAGGTGAAAACGAGAACTAACACAATTTTTATAATAATTGTCAAACTTTGAGTAAAATGTTAACACCAGCAGAAATGTACGGTTGGCCCGTACAATATGCGCATTCAATATATACAAATACTTAATTAAATTTTTAATCGAATAGCTTTTTAAAATACTTAACCCAGATAAAAAAATATTCACCAGGAAAAGCTTTGACTTAGAGTTCTGGTTGTAATTTAAGAAATAACCATATAATATTTTTCGATCATATGAAAGGCATGTTATTAAATTAAACTCTTAATCTGTTAAATTTATATTTACTTAGATTTTTTGTTTTCTGATAATAAACAAAATCGTCACAAAAATTTTAAACTTTTTCTCTACCGAATGCTTACTTTGTGCCGGACAAATATGCAAGTAGCGGAAAGGGAGGAAATCCCCTAACTCTAAACTAGTTCTAATCACTTGATGAACCATCCATTTGTAGTAATTTCAAAACAGTTAAAAAAAGTTTCTTAACCTTTTCGTAATTTTAAATGCATCTTAACTGAGTTGAAAGTTGTGTTTGTTGTTTGTTTATGTAGTTAAACCTCAAGGACACTTGCAAAAATTTAACTTTTTTATAGGATAAGGGTGACAAGCGGGCACACAGTCCACCTGATGGTAAGTGGTTCCTGTAGCCCATAGACATCTACATCTATCCTCGTTTGCGAATCAAAATGCACATGCGTTGCGACCCGTGAGAACTAAGATGGAATTTTCCAGTAAAAAGGGTCTCCGGTCTCCGAGCCGACCCATTCATGCTACAACTGTATTTTAAATATAGCTGCAGCCTGGCTCTACCACGTACAAAATTTTTTTTTTTTTTAGATTTTATTTTTTATTTTGTGATATCTAAGTATTGGTTAATATTTATGATATTCTGAAATGAGAGAATTTATTTAATTATTTATACACTGTTTATTGTAGACCAAAATACAAAATAACGAGTACAGTTAAATCTAAAGTACTAGAATATGTACAACAGGCGGTCTTATCACTCTGAAAGTGATCTCTCCCACACAACCTTAGCGTAGAGAACTGATTCAAACAGTAGTTAAAAATAGAGGGGGGCGTACAAAATAAAAATAAAAATATGAAAATACATATAAATAAAGATAAGTGAAGATTATATTTAATATCATATAATAGATTAAATGAAAAGAGTACGAAAAAGGAAATGTAATTTATCTAATAGCGTTCTAAGTAATACAATTTAACAAGACTTTTGAATGAGTGAAAAACAAACTCACAGCAGTTACAGTAAAGGGTTTCTTAAAAAAGGAGAAAGAGTGCAAAGGAGTAGAGAGAGAAAGATTGACAGAGGATCGAAGGAACCGATTATGGGTAAGGAAAAGATACTGGATGCGATCTATCTTACAACGAAGAGTCGAAGTAGGTATATTAAATATTTTACTCAATTAAAATATCTCGCATTCAGTGTAACATATCATAGATACTTTGAATTACATAGATAATGTAGTAATGTCATATTATGTGTAAACAAATGTAGTAATATAGTAGAAATTCACCACGACTCATTTAACGTTTTACGGCACAAAATTTATCCAAACTGTAATCACTGTATCAAGACTGTAATTAATTGTAACTGTAATTAGCTCTAATTTACAACTAAGTAAAGGTTGTATAATATTATTGTAATCATGCCGTAGTTTTCTAATAAATAAATAAATAAATAAATAATATTAATATTTCTTTGTACCAAGTTCTTTTATATAAATTATTTTTTTTAAATCTATATATAAGCAATGAGAAAAAATCAATCTCTCAAAGTATCAAAATGTTTGATGTTCTTACACTATAGTTTTTCTTATACCCTCAAAAATATACTTAGATACGAAATTCTATATTGTATAATATTTTAGCTATTTGGTAAAGACTTGTAGGAAATGCTGTGAGCACTAAGCATGCGGTGTTTACCTATGATTGAATGTGCACTTAGTTTATGTTACTGTCTTAGAACAAGTAAAGACTGTGTAAGAACCTCAGAAGGAGGCAGAGTTATAGCCAAAATAAGATTTTTTGGATTTTGGTCATGTTGACCCCCTACGAGTGTAATGAGAACTTTCTGCCCCTATTCAACCATGACCCCCATGAAATCCTCTACATCATAGGCTATTCAAACTGACTAGGCTTAAAGTTCGAGTCACCCCCCAACTCATTTCTAGTTTTTACTTCCAATTAACCATAATATATATTAGTGTAACATTTGGTGGTGAATAATAAATAAAAATAAATAATATCTCATCCTATCCTATCCAATTGCAGAGAGGTGTAAGACAGGGTGACGTTATATCCCCGAAACTCTTCACCGCTGCATTGGAAGACGTTTTCAAGCTTCTGGAATCTGGACCGGAAAGGATACGGTACACAGTCAGGTCATAAGTATTGTCACACAGTAAAAACTTTTCTTTTAGAATGCTGGCCACAAAAACGTTTATTGAATTCGAATTCCGAATTGTTCATGAAAATAAAACTGTATACTTTTTAGAATTTTACTCATTTTTAAATATGGAGTGGACGCTTAAAGAAGACCGTGTTGCAGTTATTGCGTTGCATCGTTGCGGTTACGCGCCAATTCAAATTTTTGACATACTGAAAAATTTGAATAAAACCAAAAGATTCGTTTACCGTACCATCAAACGATACAATGAAGACTCTAGTGTAGAAGACAGTCTAGTGTAGAGCAGTGATAAAAGCTGTGAAGGCGCGAATTCAAAGAAATCCCAAACGTAAGCAGAAACTTTTGGCATTTCAGATAGGGTTAAGCAGAACCACGGTGAAAAGGGTGTTAAATGAAGACTTAGGGCTTCGGGCATATCGAAGAAAAACAGGACATCGTTTGAATGCTCGTCTAATGGACCTGAGACTGAAGAGATGCCGCGCTTTGTTGAAGCGATACGCGGGAAAAAATTTCGGGAAATTCTTTTTTCGGATGAAAATTTTTTTACCGTTGAAGAGAGCTACAACAAACAAACACACACAGTAGTGAAGAAGCGAGCAACCGTATTCCGCGTGTCCAACAAGGTCATTTTCCATACTCGCTCATGTATGGTTGGGAGTTTCTTATTGGGGCTTAACAGAGGTACATATTTCTGAGAAAGGTGTAAAAACGAATGCAGTTGTGTATCAAAATACAGTCCTGACGAACCTTGTGAAACCTGTTTCTCAAACCATGTTCAATAACAGGCACTGGGTATTCCAACAAGATTCGGCGCCAGCTCATAGAGCGAAGAGCACACAAGACTGGCTGGCGGCGCGTGAAATCGACTTCATCCGGCACGAAGACTGGCCCTCCTCCAGTCCAGATTTGAATCCGTTAGATTACTAGATATGGCAACACTTGGAGGGAAAGGTGTGCTCAAAGCCTCATCCCAATTTGGAGTCACTCAAGACATCCTTGATTAAGGCAGCCGCCGATATTGACATGGACCTCGTTCGTGCTGCGATAGACGACTGGCCGCGCAGATTGAAGGCCTGTGTTCTAAATCACGGAGGTCATTTTGCATAAACTTTAGTGTCATAAGAATCTATGTTTTGTTAAGTTCATTTTGGTATATAAAAGGTTACATAATGAATAACACAAGTTTGCGCGTTTACCGCTAAAAAGAACCCCTTTGTCGTATCTCCTCAGTTTCAAGGCACTCCCCTTGCTGCCTCAGCTAGTATTGGAATCCTTGGCGTCGACATATCGAATAGTGTGCAGTTTCATGGTCACTTGGAAGGGAAGGCCAAATTGGCCTCTAAAAAGCTTGGCGTGCTCAGCAGAGCGAGACAGTATTTCATGCCGGCACATCGCATGCAACTTTACAAAGCGCAAGTTCGGCCCCACATGGAATACTGTTCTCATCTCTGGGCCGGGGCACCCCAGTGCCAGCTCCTTCCACTTGACCGCATCCAGCGCAGAGCGGTTCGAATCGTCGACGACCGAGTTCTTTCTGATCGGCTCGATACACTGGCACTGCGTAGAGATGTTGCATCTCTTTGCGTATTTTATCGCATCTATCACGGGGAGTGCTCTGAGGAATTGTTCGGACTAATTCCAGCCGCTCAATTTCACCATCGCACATCGCGACAAAACTCGCGTTACCATCCATACCATCTGGATGATTGGCGGTCCACCACTGTGCGATTCAGAAGAAGTTTTCTCCCTCGCACGACTTCCTTGTGGAATCAATTACCTCCAGCGAATTTTCCGGACCGATACGACTTAGGAACCTTCAAGAAAAGAGCTTACACCTTTCTAAAAGGTCGGCAACGCATCTGCAATTCCCCTGGTGTTGTTCATGGGCGGCGGTAGTCACTTACCATCAGGTGAGCCGCATGCTCGTTTGCCCCCTATTACATAAAAAAAAAATAAAAAAAAATAAACTTGTTTCAATTATTTTATATTAAACATGTGACAGAATTTATGGCCTGACTAGGTATTAACATCAATGGCGAGTACATCACTCACCTTCGATTTGCCGACGATATAGTCCTTATGGCAGACTCTCTGGAGGACCTAAGCACTATGTTCAATGACGTCAATAGTGTTTCCCAACGGATAAGTCTTAAGATGAACATGGACAAAACAAAGATCATGTTTAATGTCCATGTCACATCTATGCCGGTAATTGTTGGGAGTACTAAGCTCGAAGTTGTTGACGAGTATGTTTACCTGGGACAAATAGTCCGACTAGGTAAGTCCAACTTCGACCGAGAGGTCATACGAGGCTGTAATGATGATGATGATGATGACATAATAACAATTTACCGTGTAGTGGCGGTGTCACCCACGAGATGTAGTAGTGTATATATATCCACTACCCATCCCGTGGGTGTCGTAAGAGGCGTCAGGGGGAAACTGAAACAGGAAATGGGCAGCAGCATCTTCCTGGTAACAACTCAAAATAATAAAAAAAACTGCAGCTGGCAACCCGCTTGCCAAGCGTGGCAACTATGGCAAAATCCCTCCTATGAGGCAATCAACGGCGGAGCCCCCCTATGTTCAGCAGTGGACTTAAATAGGTTGTAATGGATGTATGTATAGAAGATAATCTACCAGGAGCACATGACCCACTGAGAGGTGAAATTATTTAATCAACGGTAACGTTATAACTATGGCAAATATTCTCCCCATGAGGCAATCTATGTGAGAGGCATGTTATGTTCATCAGTTCACTTTTAAAGGCTGTAATTGATAGATGGATGACATAAAAATACATCGGAAGACTTACCTAGTCGGACTGTTTGTTATTATGTAATAAAATATAAAAAAAGATATACAATATGTAACAAAAATCCTGTGGTTCCCGTTAAGTGCTTTATCAGAGACAGTATTCAAACATAATAATATAACTTTTGTCAAAAAACTTGAACTTCAAAAAATATTTTAATTAAAAAAAATAATTTGGAAATTGTATGTGGTCTTATTACCTCTACATTATCCGGAGAGTAAGAGGATTGTGAAAGACCCCCTTCACCGATGCTTGTGTCAGTTGGAGGTAATAAGACCACATACAATTTGCAAATTATTTTTTTAATTATAATATTTTTTTTTAATGTTCAAGTTTTTAGAAAAAAGTTATTTCTTTAAGTTTGAATACTGACTCTGATAACGCACTTAAAGGGAACCACAGGGTTTTTGTCACACATTGTATATATATATATATATATATATATATATATATATATATATATATATATATATATAGATATATTATACCTACGATTTGTATCGCCCACTCCATGTTATAGTAACTTAGCTTAATTTCGCTTCGGTTGAGTGGACGTAGTCAAAGGGAGCGCAGGCAACACTAGTCACATGGTCACGTAATGGATATATTGTGTCACGGGTAAGGGTTTTTTGTTATAATCCATTGTAACGTTGTTTAACGATCAGCAACATGACAGGCATTTACTGGTATTGTTTAGTTTTACACAGCGGTAAAAGGTTGTGACGTCATTACGCTATAAACATGCTGTGCCCGCGAGTGTTCTTGTACATTTTGACTTGTGTTATAAGCTGTTACATGAGCAATTTTTATACATTACTAGCTGGTACGTTCATACGTGGTTCGTACGTACTAGCTCGGTGCGTTGCTTCCGCAAAAGAAATGATTGTGGAAATATCGTTCCAAATTTGGAATAGTTATATTGTTCAATTAGGAATTATAGTACATTCATGATAAAATTGAATGATATTATATAACATTCAAATAAATTTGTGGGTAAGATACACAGAAGCTGATCAGAGAAGGAATTCCCCACCAATAATTAGTCCGAATAATCACAATTTTCTATGAAATAATGTTTGCAACATCGTTTGTCATGCGTACAGCAAAGAACTTACTCCACGTAAGTTGCCATCATCTGTCTTTCCATCTGAATACAATGCCTTATATGCAAGTGCCTTAAAGGCAAGAGTGAATAGGCTCTGGTTATCAACTAGCAGTTAAGCGCTGGATTAGAACAGTAATAAATTATTTAACAGGATACGATTAGCGTTCGATCTACTAAGAAATTATAGAAGCTAACAAAATCCATGTCAATTGATGTCACGTCCAAATTTTTCTATCGCTATTCATGGTTGAAATAAACAATGGACCTTTCGTTGAGCCAAGCGGAAAAAAAAATGAAATAACAAGCTGTCAATTATTTCCATCAAGGCCATTAGGGTGTTAAAATTAATAAAAAATGAAGTAAACAATTTTCTGATCAAAACAATTTAGGCACCATTTACACAGTTTAACCGTGTGTGTAGTGGCGGTGTTAGAATATCAACTACACTGTATTTTCCCGTGGGTGTCCTGAGAAGCGACAGGGGGAAACAAACCAGAGGAAGGGCAGCAGCATTTTCTGCCGACTTCCAAAAAGGAGACGGTACTCAATTCGAGTGTATGTTTTTTTTTTATGTGTGTTACCTCATAACTTTATACTGGGGGAACCGATTTCGATGATTCTTTTTTTATATAAAAGCTGATAGTTCTCGTGTGGTCCCATATGAATTTGATCAAGGTCAGATCAATGGTTATTGAGTTATTCTTAAATAACTTATATTGAAGTCGCTTATATTGAAGTCGGCTGTACAAAATTTTTAATTTTCTGCCGACTTCCAAAAAGGAGACGGTACTCAATTCGAGTGTATGTTTTTTTTTTATATTATCCTGATAACTATTCAATTAATAAGAATTTACTATAGCGGCTAGTGAGTGCACACATCTCCTTAATTGATCAATTTAGTAAGCAATATAGAAGTAAATTGAACAACAAATTGCTGCTAATTTTGACGATTTGCTTTGGCTGCATTCTAAAAAGCCATAACGTAAGGCTGACGTCATAAAATGAATATCACCGCGGCCAGTCTTAACGTAGACCAGCTATCAGCGCATGTCATGATATTTTTTTATAGAATAAGGGTGACAAGCGAGCACACAGTCCACCTTGTGGTAAGTGGATGCTGTGGCCAATAGATATCTACATTTATCCTCGATTAATATAATTAACTATACATATAACCCCTGACGTCTTGATAGAATACCTCGTTTCCAGTAAAAGGAACCTCCGTTTCTGTACACTCACCATACAAAACACAGCAGCAAGCTACTATTTTATGCTGGTATTCTGTAAAAGCGTGGTCCTTCAGTGGAGCCAACCCTTTCGTGCTACAACCATAATATAGCTGCAGCGTGACTCTACTACGTATAAAATCAACGGAGACAATCTCAATGAGGGCATCCACGACTTTTTCTGCCACCAGGGCGGCGTCACTTTACAGTGAGGTAAAATATTTGACAGATTTCATAGCGGGGACGATAATTTCTTATAAATATTCTAGATAATGATAAACTATTATTTAAAACTAATTTCTCTATTAACTGACACTGCGTAACAAAACACTTTACCGCAGTCATTACTAGCGACATCTGGTGAGTGGAAGATTATTAGACCTCATTATAGTATTTTATTAAGGGCCGATTATTTTATCCTCACTTAAAATTTATTCATAGTATAAAATACAACATAAACCGATTAATTATTACAGATATACGAAGAAACGTACAATATTTACAGTAATTTATATTCAATCAAGTTATAATTTATTTGATGGATAACTTTTACCTGACGTTTGAAAAATCGGCCTTTAATAAATTTAAAAAAAATACATACGACAAATCAAATTTATTTGTAGCTGTAGCTGTTCCCCGCGATATTATTCGCGCAGAATCCCAATTATTTTTCTAAATTAAAAGTAGCCGATGTTACTCCTTATTACATCAGCTATCTGCCAGTGAAAGTCCTGTCAAAATCAGTTCAGCTATTTCGGAGATTAGCTGGAACAAACAAACAAACAGACAAAATTTTCTTTAACTGTTTTTGATATAAGAATTGTATATACTTTCATATGCACTTAGTTAAAAGCTGTTATTTTGACATTACTAACCGACACACTAATTTTATTTATTTGTGTGCAAAAGTGCAATCTATTTCCTCACTCTGATAGTATGATGGGACGACATTCAACGTCGGTAATAGATCAGTTCGCCGGTTTAGTACAGAGTATTTCTTAACATACGAGAATACTCAGTTATAGGAGCTTAATGCTGTGTTTCGTATGGTGAGTGTAGTGAACCGGAGATCCTTTTTACTGGAAACGAGATATACCATCTTAGTCCTCACGACTGACAACGCATCTTTATTTTGATTCGTAATCGAGAATAGATGTAGATGTCGACGGGCCACAGTATCCACTTACCATCAGGTGGACTCCGTGCTCGTTTTTCAACATTATTATATAAAAAAAGAAAAACCTAATTATAGCCAGACCCGGGTTTTGAACACAACGAGGCAGTTAAAGTGACTATGTTATAACTTTGTTACAGATTCTATCTTCAATTCCGGTCACTATAGATAGAGGTAATAATATGGATTCATGGAACGTAAGTCCCTCGGCATCACAAAGAAATAATAACAGTTTTTACGACAATGATTTTCTCTAAAAATCACAAGCAGTTTAAATTAAAGGGCTTTAGTCACGGCCTTTCTGGTTTACCTAACCTCTTCGCTCTCGCATTATAAGGGCACGTTCCGACTGGCGTGATCTGATCAAACCACGCCGGAGCAGAACGTCTCCCGCTGGGTTCGCTAGTCAGGCGTGCCTGATTTACGTCACGACTCGTGATCAGTTTTGGATGAATGGTAAATAATGTTTCGAAGATTCATGCGGAATGAATACTGGAAGGAGGGCAAGGTTTTTTTTTCTTTTTTATTTATATATCTTACTTGTTACACGTACCTTACTTGTCATCTTTGATTGTGCAAAGATGACAGGTAAGGTACGTGAGGATAATATGGTCACGTTAATCGTTGCTACTCAATAAAAGCGACGAATAAGACGGCTCCGTGGTGCAGTGGCTTAGCAATGAGTTGCTGCGCTGGGGGCCGCGGATTCGAATCCCGCACGGAACAAGTATTTTTATGGCCTACAAGTAATTGTTCCGGGTCTGGATGTTTGTCCTTGTGCAATGTGTGTTTGTAAACTGCCTCTACGATACAGGAGAAAATCCTAGTGTGGGGGTTAAGTTTAAAAAAAACCAAAACTAGGAGGAGAACGGAGACAAAACAAAAAGTCGTATACTATTACTAATATATTTATAAACTAAAAATAGAAAAAAAGGATTTGCATTATTTAATTCCTTCGTCTCCCTTCCATCATTGGACAACCAGACGTTCGGCCAGTCTCCACCTTTTCCTTGTGACCTTCAAATGCGTGGTAAGTCAACCACGCATTTGAACCAAACGATTTGCTACATTGTTCGTCATGCGTGCAGCGAAGGAGTGGAATGAGTTGGCAGCATCTGTGTTTCCATCCGATTACAATGTAGGCATCTTCAAGTCAAGAGTGAATAGGTTTTTGTTAAGTCAGTGCGCTTCACCATCTTAGGCTACATCACCACTTACCATCAGGTGGGATTGTGGCTTAGAATAGTACAAAAAATAAGCTTTGGTAATAATTAGAAAAAAACTATTGGTAAATCCAATTGTGCATGCCCTAAGCGCATTAAAGAAATTATGTAAAACATGATTATACATAATTATTTAAAGTATTTTAAAAACACACAAGTTTTCACTAATAACCTTATTATTATACTTCCAATTTTCCGATAATTTTATGTCTAGTAGAACATACCTAAGCGCTTTGCGCTTAAGGCATGCAATTCGAAAAATCAACTTAAAAACAATGACTTTATTTACCTTATTGTCAACTATAATAATAATAATAATAACTGGGACCGGGCCATCATCACAGACAGGACTATTCTTGCGAATAAGCCTGATATTGTGCTGATGGACCAGACACAATCAAGGATATTTTTGGTCAACATTACGATTCCTTATGACGAGAACCACGTGAAAGCTGAAACAGATAAGCTAACAAAATATCTGGACCTGGCTCACGAGGTAACCGACATGTGGGGTGGATTGCCGACTGAAATTATACCTGTAGTCGTTTCTGGCAACGAGTTAATCCCAGTCAGCCTCTCTGGTTATCTGAGGCGACTGGGACTCCATGACGGACCGCTCCATGCTCAAATGCAGAAGGCGGGGCTCCTCGACACCGCCCGCATCGTCCGCCGGTTTCTTTCCTTTTCCCCCTAACCCTCAGCCGTTTGGTCTCCCCTGCCGAGGCCTTCTATCTGGTTGGATTTTTATATATTTATGTAATTTTTATGTATTTATTTTATTTTATTTTTATTTATGTAAGTTTATCATTTTCATTTTCAATTATATATTTATACAGCCCAACCAGATGAGAAAACTATACAAATACCCCATAATAATAATAATTTATTTGCCAAAAATATGGTGGTTACACACATTATAATTAAAGATAGTACGAGCATATTTCGCCAGTGGCATGCAAATACATAATTTTTTTAAATGTACTTGATTCTATTAAATAATATATTTAATTGTAATTTTATTATAAATTCAAGATTAAAAATTCTTAATACACATAACACACAACAATAATTAATTAAAAAAGTTGAAAAAGTCCTAATTTAATAATTCATATTATATCAAATCCAGTGTACATGTCAATAGTTATTAATTTTATATACATTTATTTAGTCAATTTTACACGAAATGTTTTATAAAATACTTATCATTTTGTTTTATAACAATAAAAATCATCTAGAGTATAAAAACAGTTTTGGATGAGATATTGTTTTAGTTTCTGTTGAAAATGTTTTAATGGAAGTTCTCGAATTTCAACTAAAAGTTTATTATATACTTTTATGCACATAATGGGACAATTTTTTTGAAATAATGCCTTTTTAAAATTTAGATTATGTAGAACGGCAGTTCTACATAATCTAAATTTCTATTTAATATTGTTACGTCTCTCTATGAAAATGGCGTAGCGATAAAACAGCGGCATTACGATCTTTAGTTATTTAATTAGCCGATGAAGAGCTATCGTATCACAAAGCCATTTATTAAAACAAGGCTGTAGTTTTTGCGTTATAAGAATGTATCCACATTAACCAAATGACCATATTACCCTCACGTACGATACTAGGTTACTAGGTTATTAAGTCACTAGGTGGTAGATTTCTTTTTCTGCCTGTCGTTCGTACTTTGAAGATCTTTAGGAGGCACTTTTTAAGGGTTCTTTATTCGTATAGATTAGAAAAAATAAGAAAAATTCCATCCAAATCATTAGGATGGTTGGCGGTTCATGAGTGTGCAATATTTCAGAAGATTTCTAATACACACCCACTTTGTCAAAACTGCTGCAGCCGTGGTTTTTTGTTTAAGGAAAAGTACAGCATAATATAGTACATACAAATAATGAAACATTCTTATTTTTTTTATTTCTTATTTTGTTTAAAAAAAATACGTTACCCAAACGCCTCCCGGATTTTCTCCTGTATCGTGAAGGCTGTTTGAACATAAATTGCACAAGGATAAACATCGAGACCCGGAACAATTATTTGTAGGCCATATAAATACTTGTTGCGTGCAGGATTGGAGCCTGCGGCCCCCAGCGGTGCAACTCATTGCTAAACCAGTGCGCCACGGAGCCTTTAGAGCGACTTTTTTTAATAGTTTTTAGTTTTTTATCGGGAAGGTGTTGTTGCCCACCTTTATAATTTTCCTCTATCGCCTCTTACCATACCGTCAAGCCAAATCAAGAAATTTGTGAATTAATAAATCTGTATTCTATCGCGTTTAATCGAAAAATATCCAACAGAAAATAAAGACAGTTACTGTTATGAAAATAAACAAAAAAGAAATCACAATGAGATGTTAATATTAAAATTTCATCCGGTTAATGCCTCATCTAATAATCTATTCAGAGCGGATGGGTTGAGGAGGGGGTTAGACCACATTGTAGGTGGACCCCTCTCAGAGCTTGGATCCCCTATATTTCATTTCGTGATTATTTTCGAGTGTAAATTGCTCTCTTAATTATTACCCCTTGCCTGGAAATTCCGAATATACGTTCATATTTGGAAGTGTGTGATGCGAGGTGATTAAGCTTCCTCTCTGTCTGATTTGTTCCAATTGTTTATTTAAAACTTATTTTCCCTTCAAACAAATCGGTTAATGACTAAGTCAATGTTAAATTGGATTCTGAGTTTTTATTTCTTAGTACATTGTTACATTAGGAAATTCACGATAGGTTATAATTTAAAATTAAAACTTTTGTACAGCCGACTTCAATATAAGCGACTTCAATATAGGTTATTTAAGAATAACTCAATAACCATTGGTCTGACCTTGATCAAATTCATATGGGACCACACGAGAACTATCAGCTTTCATATAAAAAAGAATCATCGAAATCGGTTCGCCCAGTACAAAGTTATGAGGTAACACACATAAAAAAAAAAACAAAGAAAAAAACATACACTCGAATTGAGTACCGTCTCCTTTTTGGAAGTCGGCAGAAAAGAGGATATATGAGAAAAAAGAACGTACTGTGTTACTTACCTAGTATGATGTAACATGCGACTAATGGGACATAGGGTTTGTGATTGTGTAGGCGATAGGCTATACACATCTATCACTTCTTTCACAATTTTCCATCTTATGCTAAATGTGGTCCGAGTAGCTTACTGCTCTTTGGACTCTGTCTACCCTGTCAGGGATTAGAGGCTTGATACTATGTAATTAAAGGGTTTTATTTAAAAAATAGCCGTGCATTTAACTACCCGAGTACTGCCGTGGTCCACGGAATCGAACCTACGTTATTTAACTATTAGAGTTAACTACTGTTGCTTAAAGATTATGTGAATTGTAGGATTCCGTGTATCCATAGATAACCACTGCAGTGGATATTCTTACACCGCTACTATACGATGAAAGAGAGATTTCATTGCAAATTCATCATCATCAGTACAGCCTTTCATAAGTCCACTGCTGAACATAGGCCTCCCCCAAGGAATGCCACAAAGCACGGTCCTGAGCCACCTGCATCCATCGACTTCCTGCATGTCTTACCAGGTCGTCACTCCATCTCGTGGGGGGTCGCCCTACACTTCGCCTACCGGTACGAGGCTGTCACTCGAGGACCTTTCTTCCCCATCGGTTGTCGGTTTTTCGAACTATATGGCCGACCCACTGCCACTTCAGCTTACTAATCTGTTGAGCTATGTCATTGCAAATTACGATAAAATAATTCCTATAAAACAGTTAATAACGTAAACTGAAAACATTATTCATTGGAGATTTACGATAAGTGCAATTTTAATAGGCGATAGGTGCTACTTTAAATAACTTGAGTCATTGTATAGAGTAGTAAATAGGTTAAAAGTATTTGCTTAATCATTCTGTTCCAAGTAGTAAAGAAGTATGTTGATTTCATGTCGCGAAATTTGGTTCTTTTTTTCATAAAACTGATTTGAAAAATGAACTTTATACGTGGTTATTGTTGTAGAACGTATGGATTGGCTCCACCGGGGAAGGATCACGCTCTCACAGAATACCAACGTAAAATAGCAACTTAAAACTGCTATGTTTCGCATGATGGAGAGAAAAGGTTGTTGTACATTAGTCAATCCTTTATAAATAAAACAGCCCTAATGTCTGTAAATCAAAATGGCTGATACCGTCGCCATGTTGCCGTGACGCCCATTTTCATTTATTGCGCGCGTAATTTAGTTAATTATTGAAATGATTTATTAAAACAGGAAAAACAAAATGATTAAGCATTTAAGGTTGTGAAATATTTCTCCAGGGAGATAATTTATACGAAATTTAATAGCAAAATTTAAAAAAAGACATGCAATATAATACGCAATGTTGATTTAATTAATACCACATAATTTACATCCGCCACACCTTTTTCATATTTAAAAATGGCCGCGAGCCCATTCGTACGTAAATCACCGTCTCTACCAAATTATGTAGCACTTTGTTTAATCACCATGGATTAAAATTAAGCCCCGTATTATTGCCATTAGTCAAATTGCATATGGAGTATTGCCCAAAAGTAAATTTGGTGCGGTTTAAGGTGAATTAGGCCTAATGTTTGGGTCATTATTGTAAGTTATTATCTAAATCACACACATATATTGTGTCCCTGATTTGACTGTAGTTTAGTGGTATGGTGATTATAATTACAGCCTATTAAAGTCCACAGCTGAACATAGACATCCCCGTAGATTGCCTTATATTATAGGATATTTGCCATAATTTCCACGCTTGGCAAACGGTATAAGGAAGCTGCTGCCCATCTCCTGATGTTTTTCCTCTGTCGCCTCTTATTACACCCACGGGACGATATGGGGTAGTGGATATTCTTACTCCGCCACTACACGGTTTAATAGATAACTATTTGGATTAGCGTTGCTAAACAACGAATAATATTCACTCTTATAGTCCAAAGGAACGGTATTCCGACGCTGACACAGTGTGCTAATGTAAAATAGCAGCATAATGGTGTTTGTTTCGTGTGGTGAGCTTCAAGAACCAGGCCCTTTTACTGACAGCATCTAATGGGGTTGTCATAAATTAATTTGCTTAATTCCGCGTAATGAAAGAAAATGATGTGTCCTGCCCAGTTTTAAGGGGACCTCCCATCCTCCCTCAATCGCGCGCACTATACCCGTCGCCGTCAATCTCAGCATTACCATCCCCAGCACCACCACACTAGGCACGACACCATTCTCGAAAATACGACACGTGTTTCGCCTCTACGCGAGGCATCCTCAGGTGAAGTAGAGTTCGCCGCTGGCGGCCAGCCTCCGCAGAGTGGGATTGACGGCGTCGGCTATAGTGCGCGCTTATTGAGGGAGTGTGGGAGGTCCCCTTAAAACTGGGCAGGACACATCATTTTCTTTCTCTACGCGGAATTAAGCAAATTAATTTATAACAACCCCATTATAATGGATTTCCACAAAGTAACGCCTGATTCTACAATTACAATTATGACAGTATCTAATTACCATCAGCTAGGCTGTGTGCTTGTTTATCATTCTTAATCCTATAAATTACAAGCTCTAATAGTCGCGGTAGAGAGAGATAAGCGCTTGCCTCGAATTTCATAGTACCTTGTAAACAAGACCAGTTTTAGCTAAGCTAGCGCCAATTTATAAAAGCCATCAAAAGTCCACTGCTGCATAGTCCCTCCATAGAAAATCTCATAGGGATGATTTTGCCGCAGTAATCACACTTGGCTGGCAGGTTAGCAACCTAAGTTTTATTTATTATTTTCATTTGTTGTTAGGATGATGCTGCTGCTCATCTCCTGTTTCAGATTCCCTCTGTTGCCCATTATGACTCACGGCACAACATGGCGCTGTCCATATTCTTACTTCACAGCGTATAAAGAATCCAAGGAGAACACCGTGAGGAAACCTAAGTTTTAAACTACTATAAGCGAGTTCTTAACTTCTGATAGATAATAATGTAGACGAAAATGGTATAACTTATTTACTTTTTCCTCGCAGTCCCTCACATTGTAATCTAATGTTACAACAGATGCTGGCAAATGATTTCAAAAGTTGTTATTGTCCAAGTATTTCGGATAAAATAACCCTCGTGGCAGTGGTCTCTATATTTACGTAAAGTTTTCTCATAATGGGTTCAGTAATTCCACAGATAAGTGCAGACAAACAGAGATATTTTAAAATGGCTGTATAATTCTGAATAGTATACAAATAACCCACTCAGATTAATAGAAGTCAGTTATATCAATATTAAAGATAGACAGTTATATTTTAATTATATATATATATATATATAAATAAAGACTATCTCAGTGACTATACAAATTAAATATGCAAACCAAATGTTATAATTACAAATTTTATACGTAGTAGAGCCATGCTGCAGCTATGTTAGTAGTAGTATAGTTGTAGCACGAATACACGTGCATACACGTGGTAGAGCCATGCTGCAACAATATTAATTGTATAGTAGTAGCACGAATGGGTCGGCTCGACCGGGGAAGGACCACGCTCTCACAGAATACCAGCGTATAATGGCGGCTTGATGCTGCTGTGTTTCGTATGGTGAGTGTAGAGAACCGGAGATCCTTTTTACTGGATAAGAGGCATTCCAGCTTGGTCCTCACGGGTAACAACGCATCTGCATTTTGATTCGCAAACGAAGATAGATGTAGATGTCCATGGGCTACAGCGGCCGCTTGCCATCAGGTGGACTGTGTGCTCGTTTTCACCCTATCCTATAAAAAAATATACTTATATAAAGTTCTTATGCAAAGTTCACTTTAAATGTCATATTTATACACACTTTCTTTATAGGAGAGGGGGCAAACGAGCATGCGTTTCACCTGATGGTAAGTGACTACCGCCGTCCATGAACAACTGCAACATCAGGGGAACCAGAGGAATTGCAGATGCGTTGCCGGAAAACGGGAACTTTAAATGTAATATTGTAGACGTAATAGAGCCATCCTGCATACACGTGGTAGAGCCATGCTGCAACAATATTAGTTGTATAGTAGTAGCTCGATCGGGGAAGGACCACGCTCTCACAGAATACCAGCGTAAAATAGCGGCTTAATGCTGCTGTGTTTCGACTGTAGAGAACCGGACATCCTTTGTACTAGAAAAGAGGCATTCTATCTTAGTCCTCACAGCTGACAATGTATTCTGCATTTTGATTTGCATACGAGGATAGATGTAGGTGTCTATGGGCAACAGCAACCACTTACCATCAGGTGAACTGTGTGCTCGCTTGTCACTCTTGTCCAATAAAAAAAATTATCTGCATCATTCGTACAACTTGTTTTTTTTTAATACCTTAAAATCAGCCAGTATTAAAACGTCATTTGACAGAAAGTATATTAAGCTTTAATTCGCAGCATGTTTACAAGCCACAAAAACGACAGATACAAAAGAAAAATAAAACAATTGATGGAAAATTGTTATGAAGTTATCACCCACGTAGGCGTAGGAGCACTATGGTTGTAAAAGACTCAACAAAATGTCGTCGACCTGTTTATTTTTATTGCCGCTATTTTCTACATCTTACGCACTAGACTCTATACGATTTGACACAACATCGCGTTGCGTTCATTCGCCGATAAATTACGCGTAATGTATGACAACGAGTTAGAATTTGTTCAGAGTCGGCAAAAGTAAAATATTTTTAAAAACACGTACCTATAACCGATCAAAATGAGAAAAAGACACTTTTAAGGACTAACATAGATCACGTTACTATTAGTTACCGTTATTCGTCGCGAACTATATACAAGGTTATTTTTGAAAGAGTCACAAAATTTTAAACTTAAGTTCAAATATTTATTATGTAATGATATACCGTTATTGCAGTTTTTGAAAATACGAGTAAATATGGCTTCTATTTTTATTTAAAATTATCCGAAATTGAATGTTATTTATGGGCAACAACGTTTTTACCTACCGATCACGAATGCGTGCGCAATCAAATCTGTTAAAATTATGCGTTAATTCAAGATGCGTGGATCTTGAATTTAAACGATGAAAAGGACAGAATTTTTGAGATTATTTTATATATTTTTCTTCACCATTTACCTATATTACTTAATCTTTTTTGTAGGATAGATTGACAAACGAGCACACAGTCCACCAGATGGTAAGTGGTTGCTGCGACCCATAGACATCTACATCATCATCATTACAGCCCTTCACAAGTCCACTGCTGAACATAGGGCTCCCCCAAAGAATGCCAACATTAAACATCTACATTTATCCTCAATTAAGAATCAAAATGCAGATGCGAATTCACCCGTGAGGACTAAGAGGGAATGCCTCTTTTCCAGTAAAAAGGGTCTCCGGTTCTCTACACTTACCATACGAAACACAGCAGCGTTAAGCTACTATTTTACGCTGGTATTCTGTGAGAGCGCGGTCCTTCCCCGGTCGAGCCGACCTATACTACTAATATAGTATAATAAGTATAATAAAAAGTTGTTTAATTTTAACGTGGTTATTTTTAACGTTTGTAACGTTTTAATTGTTGTGAACCTTCTCTACAAATTTGGCGGGTTATTGCAATACCTGTATGCAGCATCTGTGTTTTTTATAGAGTCGATGTTATCATCTATACAGATAACCTGTGAGCGATTGGTCCTGAGCCAGTTGATTCAAATTTACTACCTTACCCTTTTGGAGTGCACTAAACGGGGTCTTTAGATATCAAAAACCTAAATTGAGTTGCAAAATCGTACAGAGGGCGCGGCTCTCTTTCGAGTAAAGCATTTTTGATACCCCATTAGACTGGTTTTCATACAAATCGACCACACCTCCCCTTCCCCTCACCACCAATAGTGTTTGTGAATTTTGTACGCATTCGCCGGCTGACGAACTCCACCAATCGTTGAGGATTTACTCCGAGAGGCCGAGACGTCGCTGGCCACTCCTGGAAAAGAAGAGGATAGTTGAGGACAGTGAAGGCTGACACCACTGCCAAGCCCTGCTTCGCAGTACTCAGCATCAGCGCTGAGTAATTCTTCTTGTGTAAGAAGAATACTTCAGTGTGCCGTACTTGTGTGAGGAAACGCCCAACCCACCAGAGCCTGACACACCCCTCCCTGCTCGCGGGCACCTCGCTGGGCCTCCCCCAGGGGTCTCACCCGGTGTGGTCGCACGCGCTGAGGGGAGTAAGGTGTATGACAGCTCAAGGGCTGTGCACAACTACACCCAAGCCAAGATGTCGGATAAGGAAGAACCCCCCCCCCCCCCCACCACCACCAAGAAGACCACCGAACAGGCGACCGGGAGTATTGGACAGGCCTCTAATGGAGCGGAACCTCTTCGCTCCAGAGAAATCCCGAATCATACCCCCGCTAAGCCAAATACCGAGGCGTATTGGCAGTCCACCGCTCACCAGCTCAGCGCCCGCCGCTAGCGGGACAGAGCGTGCAACCAACCCAGAAATGGCAATAACAGCTCGCCAGACTGCAAAAAGAAGGACACCCCCAGAAATGGGAATAGATGACACCCAGGATGAGAAGAGACATAAACAAGGCTCCCGCACTCCATCATCCGACTCATCATCAACCGAGTCTACCCCACCCTCACCAACACCAGAGAGGGAAATAGTCAACACCAGATTCAGCCAACCACCAGAATCTCCACCTCCAGTACGATCCCCGTCTGGCACAACAGACAAGGAACAAAAAAGGACACAGGACAGCGATGACCCCACTCAAGAAATGGATACTGAACCCATACCATGACCGTCTACAGCGCCGGAATCGTACGCGCGCATAGCAGCCACACCGAGGTCAACGCAACCGACACCACCTACAATATGACCAACACCACCTACAGAAGAGCCAACAATGGCGAAATATCCACCAATAATAGTGGAGTGCTTCCCAAACTGGACGAAGCACTTCAAAATCCTACAAGAAATTCTTGGACACGCCCCAAGTGCTCGTCCGTTTGGAAAAGGAGTTTGCTTCCGACCCCAGTCAGAGCAAGAGTATAGGAGTATTCAAAAATACTTAATAGAAAAAAGCAAGGAGGACTCCACCTTAGTGTGGTTCTGCTACGCACCGCGGGAAGAGCAACCCACAAAGGTAGGGTTGAGAGGACTCCCGGCAGACACCGACCCCACTGAAATACAAGAAACACTCATACAATTAGGCTTCCCTGTCACATACGTGAGGGCCATCCCACCCAAAAGGGAAAGGCCGGGATGCCTATTCCATATAAAGATGGACCACCTTTCTCCAGAGGAGGTCAACCGACTGTACGGAATAAATGAACTTCTGTACATGCCGGGAATCACCATTGAGGGCTGGCAGGGCAGAACCGGCCCTGCACAATGCCATAGATGCCAAGGTTTTGGACACGCGTCAGCAAATTGCCACCGCCCATTTAAATGTGTTCGCTGCGCGGGAAATCACCCCACATCGGAGTGCCAAACACCGCGCGATGCACAGCCTAAGTGCGCAAACTGCACTAAGGCTCACACGGCTAGCGACCGACGGTGCCCGGTTATGCAAAGAATAGCCAGAAAAAGGGGCATTAACCTGCAACCACCCATGCCTCCACAACAAACAAGAGCACCCCAACCGGCAAGATCATCACATCAACAACCACCGCAGCAAGAGCGACAACAATCGCAACAACATCAACAAATGTCACAACAACAATACCAAGTGACGCCGCCGCAACCACAGCAAAGAGTACACCAGCACACCTGCACCGGCTCCGGCGCCAACAACGTCCGTCGCCACGGGAGCAACACTAGTCCCTCCTGCAAACGGCCCGACGGAAAGAAACACATCCCTCAAAAAGAAAAAGAAAAAGAAGAAGAAGAAGAAGAAGACGGCAACTCAGGCACAAACAGCAAGAGAGCCGACCTCGCTTCCGCCTCTCACTTCCACCACTCAGCAGCAATCAAGGCAAATACTGCACCAAGAACATCAACCCCGAGACCAACGTCAGAAAAGGACAGAAACAGCCACCACTACCACAACGCAAAATAACCACATACCAACCACAATTGAAGAAGCTCTCACAGAAGTGGTGGGAGTGGTTATAAGGATATTAGGAGATGTCCTCAAAGCGATGACCACAGGCTCAAACCCACTAACGGCGATCTTAGGCGCCCTAGCCTAACTATCAGCCATTAACAGAGGGCCAACAAGTTAGGATGATATATTGGAACCCCGGCGGCATCACTGGAAAGATCGCCGAACTCCGAACGCTGGTCCAGCGGTACAACATCCAGATTGTACTGCTGGGAGAAACAAAGCTGCGCCCCTCCGCCCAACTGAAACTTCCTAACTTCTTCGTGTATCGACATGACGAGGTGTCCCCCGAAGGTGTCGCATACAGAGGTACTGCGGCACTAGTCAGAAGAGACATCATACACGAAGAAGTGGCAACAGAAGCAAACTTCACATCCACGAGGACCAAAGGGATCAGGATGAAGGTGGGAATTAAAGAAATCAGGATTTTCGCTGCCTACAGACCTCCCGGCACCTCGTTCACCCCCCAGGATATAAGGAACATTTTCAATGCAAAAACACCTGCTATTATCGCTGGAGACCTCAATGCAAAACATCCTGCTTGGGGCTCCGCGATAATCACCCCTCCTGGGAGGAAGCTATACGAAGACGCTGAAGATTGGGGGTACGAGGTCCTAGGCCCAGAGGAACCCACTCACATCCCCGCCAATCCCGAACACCAGCCCGATGTCCTCGACATAGTGCTGTGCCATCAAATGCCGTACCCAATACGGCTAGAGGTGCTGTATGATCTGGACACACAGCACCTCCCCGTATTGTTCACCATCGACACAAGTGCAGACGCCGTAGTGCCCAGAGCCTTAAGGATGAAGACAAATTGGATCCAATTCCAAAAAGCACTGGAGGAACTCAAACTCGACGCCAACATCAACTCAAAAGAAGACATAGAGATAGCGGCTCTACATCTAAACAAGACCATCCAAGACAAACTACAACTTTCTTCACACCCTGTCTCTACGGGGCGCCGAAGAGAGGAACTCCCACACAAAATACAAGTCCAATTATCTGAGAAGAGGAAACTGCGCAAGCTCTGGGCACAAACACGATGCCCACTCATCAAGAAGAAGCTGAATGCACTTACGGAAGAGCTGTCGGAAGCGGTGAGAGCGTTCAGGGGGGAAGCATGGGGGAGAAGAGTTGATGAAGCATCAGAATCACCCGCCTCCCTACGCCTCCTTAACCGACAGCTCTCGAAAACACCAGCACCTGTCTGCCCACTAGTGGACAACACGGGTAAACGCATCTACGATGCCCACAGGAGGGCAGAGATGATGGCACAGCACTTAGAAACGCAATTTACACCAAATAGCGTAGCGGAGGGGTACACTGAATATGCAGAAGGCATATTAGACCGCGTACAGAAATACCTATCGAACCCGGCACCGCCCTTACGGGGCGACTACTTCATCTCGCCTGCGGAAGTAGGGCGCGCTATTACGCGTCTCCCCTCCCGTAAAGCGCCGGGATTCGACGGAATCACCACCATGGCAATTAAGCAGCTGCCCAGAAGAGGGATTGTGGAGCTCTCCAGACTTTTCAACGGCATTTTAAGAACTGGCCACTTCCCGAGTATCTGGAAAGGAGGAAAAATCATCGTGCTACCAAAGCCGGGGAAGGACAGGAGGCACCCGGCTAGCTACCGCCCTATAACGCTATTACCGCACATAGCAAAATTATTTGAAAAACTCATCCTGAAAAGACTCCTGCCACACATTGCTCTACGAGAAGAACAATTCGGCTTCCGTAGAGCACACTCTACGACCTCACAACTGGCCCGCGTGCTGAACTACCTCGCGGTCGAATACAATCGCGACCGCATCACTGTAGGGGTCCTCCTAGACATGGAGAAGGCCTTCGACAGAGTGTGGCACGCAGGGCTAGTCTTCAAGCTAATAGAGCAAACCACCCTACCGACGATGCTTGTGCGGTTAATAGCGTCGTACTTGGAGGGGCGGAGCGTCTTCGTTAGCCTAGAAGAGGCAACTTCGGTAGCACGACCGATAGCAGCAGGAGTACCACAAGGCAGCTGCTTATCACCACATCTGTACGCGGTCTACACCAACGATATCCCCACTCTCCAAGACCAGCTGGAAGAGGGGGAAGAAGACGTCGTCCTTGCATTATACGCTGACGACAGCGCATACTTTACGTCATCTCGTCGGGTAGAATTAGCTGCAAAGAAGTTGCAGCGTCTACTGGACCTGCTACCTGAGTGGCTGGACAAATGGAGGATGGCGGTCAACGTCGGGAAGACCACCGCCTTCATGACCAGGCTGACAAGAACTCCACCAACCTTGCAACTCCGTGGGCAGGACGTAGGTTGGAAGAGAACCATCACCTACCTCGGATGCCATATAGATCGTTCGCTGCGCATGACCCCGCAAGTCAACTACGTCGTAAGACAGGCTAGAGCCGCGCGAGCGAAACTATACCCAGTTATGGCATCCAAATTACCACTGAACACCAAGATAGGTATCTACAAAACCTACGTCCGCTCGCGGCTGACCTACGCAGCACCAGCCTGGTACGCGTTGACCTCAGCCACTCAGCGCAAGAAGATACAGGCCCAGCAGAATCTTGCACCACGGGCGATCGTGGGAGCCGGCCGATACGTCAGAAACGACGTCATAGCACGAGACCTCAAAATTGAAACAATTCAAGAATTTGTGGCCCGTACTGCGAGACGGTTATTCGACCGCGCAGTCAACGGGCCACACGAACACCTACGCAATCTAGCGCCGCTGCACGCACGCCCTCCTGACGGGCGGCCACTCCCACGAGAACTCCTGCGCTCACCGCCCGGCGACGCGGACGCCGGGGACGAGTGAAAGTCCCGACACCGGATTAGATGACGTGAAGTACATACAACATCAACCAACAAGCTGCTTCTAAAGCAGCACCCAAGACCGGGGGAGCCGTCGCCCCCCGCGATGACGCCCAGGTAATGAGGGCCACCTCGAAACCTGATAACCTCCTGTCCCAAGAAGGGACGAACAGGAGAAGAACACCACATACAAATCGACTCACCAGGTTGTACAATGGCATCCTGAGGACTGGCCACTTCCCGACCATCTGGAAGCAGGGCAGGATCATCGTGCTGCCGAAACCGGGAACAGACAGGAGGTTCCCGGCCAGCTACCGCCCCATAACGCTATTGCCGCACATAGCAAAACTCTTCGAAAAACTCACCCTCACCAGAATTCTTCCACATGTCACCCTGCGGAAGGAGCAGCTCGGCTTCCGCAGGGGGCATTCCACCACTTCTCAGCTCGCCTGTGTGCTACACTATCTTGCGGCCGAATATAACTTCGGACGCATCTGTGTGGTGGCCTTCTCGACATGGAGAAGGCCTTCGACAGGGTGTGGCACGCAGGGCTAGTTTACAAACTCGTACAGTATACCACCATACCGCCCATGCTTGTGCGGTTAATATCGTCGTTCCTGGAGGGGCGGAGCTTTCATGTCACCTTGGAAGGGGCTGTCTCGGCGGCACGACCGATTTTAGCCGGAGTGCCACAAGGCAGCTGCCTATCACCGCACCTGTACGCGGTTTACACCAACGACATCCCCACCCTTCAAGGCCATCTGAAGGAATGGGAAGATGATGTGGTTCTTGCTTTGTACGCCGACGACAGTGCGTACTTCACGTCATCACGTCGGGTTGATAAAGATGCCAAGAAGTTGCAGCGGGTACTCGACCTCTTGCCTGAGAGGCTGGACAAATGGAGGCTGGCGGTCAACGTCGGGAAGACCGTCGCCTTCATGACCAGGCTAGCCAGAACACCTCCAACTCTGCGACTCCGCGGGCAGGATGTGGGTTGGGGTAGTACCATCACATACCTAGGATGCCAGATAGATCGCTCGCTGCGCATGACCCCGATGGTCAATAACGTCGTAAGACAGGCCAGAGCTGTGCGAGCAAAATTCTATCCTATACTGGCATCCAAACTCCCAACAAGAACGAAAATAGGTATCTACAAAACCCACATCCGCTCGCGGCTGACCTACGCAGCACCAGCCTGGTACGCGTTGACCTCGGCCACTCAGCGCAGGAGGTTGCAAGCCCAGCAAAATCTTGCGCTTCGGGTGATCGTGGGAGCCGGTCGCTACGTCAGGAACGATGTCATTGCACGCGACCTTAAGGTCGAATCTATCTCCGAATTCGTGGCCCGTACTGCGAGACGGTTGTTCGACCGCGCAGATAACGGGCCACATCTCCACCTGCAAAATCTTGCTCCTCTACATGCCCGCCCACCTGACGGGCGGCCGCTCCCACGTGAACTCCTACGCTCACCGCCCGGCGACGGGGAAGCCGGGGATGAGTGAGCATCCCGACACCCGATCTGATGGCGCTAAGTGCGCACCACACCAACCCACAAGCTGCCAACGCAGCACCCAAGACCGGGGGGTCGTGTCCTCCTGAGATGCCGCCCATGTAAAGAGGGTCTCCTCGACACATGTAAACCTCCATAAGGAGAAGAACCACCATGATACAAATCGTTCGGGACCAGCTACCAGTATAATATATATAATCAAGAAAGAAAATATATAGGGAAGTGATAGGGAAAGTAATTACTCTCTCACGGAGCGGTTTGAAGATAATTGCTGTTTTATTCCCAAGGGATCCTTCACCTTTGAACATTACTACAGTCCACATTGTGCCGCTAACGTGGCACATATTGAAGAATTAAGGCGCTGGGACCGGGACGACCTCGGAAGACCCGTAATCCCCGCCTGAACCTATTTTAAGAAAAGGAAGCGGCGGACACTCTCGTGTGATACTCCTTCACGGGGTTCACATACGCCTCGTTGCCTCCCGAACCCAACGTAGGTGTCATAGGAGATTCAGGATCAAGGAATCTGCTGTTGAACGCACGCCGTGGCCCTTTTCAATTGGTTACTTACTTCATTTCATTATAGGTATGATTTCGCGTAATCGCCACACTACGCAAACAAATCGTCAATCAAAATACGAGATGTCTCAACATATGTTACGTCTGGCGTAAACAGCTTGTTATACCGATATCTAGCGGTAACCATGAGGCATTTCTAGCATTTCTGTCACCTAGTAACACCCTATGTGATTCTATGACAAAATGGGGTGTAGGTATCCTTTCCACGGCGATCACACAGCCAACCTATCTATCTACGTTCAGCTAACACTGTGCAACTGTGATTGATACTGTGGAGAAAGAAATGTTTTTTTTTATAGGATAAGGGTGACAAACGAGCACACAGTCCACCTGATGGTAAGTGATTGCTGCGGCCCATAGACATCTACATCTATCCTCGTTTGCGAATCAAAATGCAGATGCGTTGTCACCCGTGAGGACTAAGATGGAATGCCTCATTTCCAGTAAAAAGGGCCTCCGGCCACCTGCACTCACCAAGCGAAACGCAGAGGTAAGCCTCTACTTTACGCTGGTATTCTGTGAGGTCGTGGTACCACCCCGGTTCGAGCCGGCCCATCCGTGCGACAGCAAAAGCTGCCGCGTGGCTCTACCACTGTTATGTCGTGCTAGAGGAGATTATATGAACTTTTTAAAACTTTGTCACACCCACCTACAGTAATAACCTGCTGAGTGACAGGTGACCGATTAATGATGCAAATCCCATCCCAAAATACGACATCTAAATCTCATATACTGCATCGCTATCGCATTACCAGTGCGAATGAATGTATCGTCTCACCATCCCACCTACTCGTACGTACCTAACTCAATACCACAATCTCAATGTCATCTAAGTCATTAAAATATTCATTCCTTATGCTACCACTCTGAGGGCTGGAACATTTTCCCCAAATGTATAAGAAACTATCCCTAAAGTATAAACTTTTGATTAAAAAGCGTTATCAAAATCGGTTTACAATTGGCGACAATATCGCATAATATTCAAACAAAAAAGACATAATCGTACCGTCGAATTGTAAACATCCTTATTTTTGATGCCGGCTCAAAATTGATAAATTAAAAGATACACAGAAACAAAAAGGATAGAAAGATTTTTTAGAATAAGGGTTGACAAAAGAGCATACAGTCCACCTGGTAGTAAGTGGTTGCTGAAGCCCATAGACATATACGACCCACGATTTCGTATCAAAATGCAGGTTCGTCGTCACTACAGAGGACTAAGATGGAATGCCTTGGTTCCAGTAAAAAAAGTCTTCGGTTCTCTACACTCACCTTACGAAACAGCAGTGTTAAGTTGCTATTTTACGCTGGTATTCTGTGAGAGCGTAGTCCTTCCCCGGTCGAGCCGACCCATTCGTGCTACAACTATACTACTAATATAGCTGCAGCATGGCTCTACCACATCTAACGTAAGTTATAAAAATGAATGTAATTAAACCAAGATCCCATTTGAAAACATTTTGCAATGTAACACGATAATATAAAAAAAAAGCATGTGTGCGGTGGAAGGGAAGCCGTCAATAAACTAAACTTCGAGAGAATGAGAAGAATACTCAATATCAGGACTAGGATAGTAATTTTAGGGTATTTAAAACATAGGGTAATTAAAATATAAAAAAAACTTCATAATAAGCACTGTATACTGTATTCTATCTTATAGAGAACTAGCTGTTCCCCGTGACTTCGCCCGCACGTACCTTATTACGATTGGATTTCATGGGTTATAATTTTTTGCGCGGAACCCTATTTATTTTCTAAAATAAAAGTAGCCTAAGTTACTTCTTCTAACATCAGCTATCTGCCAGTGATAGTCCGGTCAAAATCGGTCCAGCCGTTTCGGAGATTAGCCGGAACAAACAGACAGACAGGCAGAAAGACAGACAAAAATTTTAAAAATCGTGTTTTTGTTATAAATACCGTGTATACTTTCATATGCATATAATAAAAGGCTGTTATTTAGACATTACAAACAGACACTTCAATTTTATTTATTTGGCCAAAAAAAAATTATTATAAGGCCAAATTCTATATATGTAAATATTTGTCTCTTTTTAATCTCCCTTTTTCGTTTCATCGTGTTTAAAGTCACAACTATTCTAAAGAAGTTTTCATTTAAAAAAAATACAAGAGTATCTCTAACTTTAATAGCTCCATGTTACACTCGTAACGTCGATTGTGGCTAGACTGCTGAAATAAAAATGCGCTTAGAAATATCTTTTAAATGAGACAGTTTCCCTGAATCGATAAAACATTACGAAGTGGGTAAGTGACCCACATAGACAATTAATAGATCTGTTTTTCGCGAGTTGTTATCTTATTCTTTTTACAACTGGGATATTAAGGTTAACTCCCTTGTATAATATTACAATCACCTAATAAAACCACATATAATTTACAAATACAATTTAAGTAATTTTTTTTTCTATTATCGAGTTTTCTGAAATAAAGTTTTTTCTATACGTGTGAATACTGTTTCTGATAACGCACTTAACGGGAACCACTGGGTTTTTGTTACTTTTTGTATGGAAATCAGTATTTTTCCTTGCCTTCAGCAGCCCTTAAGTCTACTGTTGGACATGAAACTTGGCCGTGGAAGGGAAACGGGATCAGCCTGGGAAGCGGTTACTGCTCCGTGTATTATTTCGGAACAATTTTATATATAGGGCGATAACTTCGGAATTTTGATAGCGCGATTTAGGCTGTAGTGTGCTCCGCATGTGTCGCGACAACAGCGCCGCCACAGACTCCTTTTTGTATGTAGAGTTTGCGGTATATATAATTAGTCAGATTGACGATCGCAGTACCAAACATCTCGTACTTTTGACGCTGGCGTGGCTGAGTGGCGTTCAAGATTGTATACTCACATCTTTAGTATATAGAATAAGTGTGATAAACGAGCACACGATCCACCTAATGGTATGTGGATGCTGTCGTCCATAGAAATCTATATCTATAATCGAATAAGAATCAAAATGTTGATGCGCCATCGTCCCTGAGGACTAAGATGGAAAGCCTCGTTTCCAGTGGAAAGGTTCCCTACACTCACCATACGAAACACAGCAGCATTGAGCTGCTACCCCCTAGTAGTTTTAGTAGGCCCCCCTTTTAGTAGGCTGTAACGGTACCCCCCTGAACGGATTCCCGCCTTGTGGTGGCGGGGGGACTTGTAGCTGTGGCTTGGTCACCTGCGGTGAGCTAAGAGGCGCCCATATAGCTGGCTCGAGGTGTACGGCCAGCCCGAGGTGGCCATTCCGATGTGTGTTGATGTGGGCTGCGGCGAGGAGGGTGTCCTCTTTCTCTACCGCTGCAGCCGAGGTGGAGTCGCGGAGGTAGAGGAGTGTCACACCTTTGATTGATGTGGGGGGAGAGGAGTTTAGGTATTGCAAGGTGCCGCTCACCCTACCCTCAGCAGCCGATTCTTGGGTGGCGGCGGAACCATAGAACAGATCCGCCGCTGGAATCAAGAAGGCCAGTGCTTCTGAGTGCTCGTTTTTCCTGGCCCCATGGTCTTCGCGCATCGGACAAGGGAGTGTCTGTTGCGCAGGTGTAGTTAGAGGTCGTGGAGGAAGGTGCGCCATGTGGTATGGTTTGTCTTACCTGAGAAGGAAATGAGGGATGAGTGGTCCTCTCCCGAAGAGGAGACGCCATGGGTCGGCCGGCACTAGCTCCCGTGGCACTGCAAATATGCCACGAAATATTATCGACTAAAACACCATGGGGTTTTAGTCGATGCGAGTCTCACATAACACGTACTTGGCCCCGCGAGGCGGGTATGCGTAGGCGACGTGCTATAGCATCCGTCATTTCGGATGCATTATAGCACCTATGGTCACAGGGACTAATGTAATTGACGTCCTGATGTCAAAGTTAACCAACGTTTCAAAGTTTTTTTAACGTCGGTAATTAAAATTAAAGTAAATTAAACACGATAAAATCCGTAAAAGTAGTTTTATTAAATGTGTAGAGTTCGCGTAAATATAAGAAAAATTTATATTTATATATGTGTGTAGATATTTAAGTATAAAAGTATATTGCATTTCTATTTATGCAACTATATTATTTTAATAATTTTAACGTTTTATTGAGAACGTAATTGTTTTTCTGATTTATCAAATCGTACATTTTTTATTTTTGGCACTTATGCATTATTTCCACATGTCCCGGATTGATTTGGAGGGAATGCCAAAAGGCATAAATTCTTTCCCTATTATTAAAGTATTTACCGCTTTTATTAAAGTGCTATATACAATAAAATATAAATACATTAATTAATAAAGTAATCCTCTCGACTTCAAACCAATAAATCACTTTCAAAACTCTCTGATATTCGTGCCATTAAAATTGAAATCGGTTAATTCGGGCGCGCTCGTAGAGGCGATGTCCGGCCGCGCTCGTCCATCATCCGCTATGACTTCTCTATTTCCTGTTTACGCTTGTAGGAATAATAAAACCTATTTTTATATTTTGTCTGTTATTAGACAAATGTTTTTCTATCAATACAATTCTACGTGATTGCCGCTTTGGTCTAGTGGTTGTAAAAGCGAATGTATGCTTGAGGTTCCAGGTTCGAATCCCGGGTTGGGTCAAAATCAATTATTGGATTTTTCTGACAAGAAATTATCAAACGAGCACACAGTCCAATTGATGGTAAGTGGAAGCTGTGGTCCATAAACATCTACATCTATCCTCGAGTATAAATCAAAATGCAAATGCATTGTCACACCTGAGGACTAAGTGTGAAATGCCTCGCTTCCAGTAAAAAGGGTCTCCGCTTCTCCACACTTACCATACGAAACACAACAGCATTAATCTGCTATTTTACGCTGCCGACACATTCACGCTACAACCATAATATAGCTGCAGCATTTAGTTTATCGCGAATGATTAAAGAATTTTATACAGATTATCTATTATGCACACACTTGTATGTATATTATTATTGGTTTAAAGTGTACGTGTTTTCACATTTAATATTAAAAATGACACAAAGAACAATTTTTTGTAAAAACAATATGGATGTGTACTTTAAATGTCAGATGAATTGTTTTATCTTTATTACAGTGTAAATATTATTATCCATTCGCATTTCGCACACGGCGTTTATTTTAGAGATCCGCTATAACGTTAGCCTTGCAGCTTGCAGCTGACGAACTGGCCAGAAGAGGATCGGCTCTGGCCACTATAGGGCCGGAACCAATCATAGCAATCCCCGTTGGTAACGTTCGTTCATTGGTACGTAGACACTTCACTAATCAACACGCTCAGCTTTGGAAAAATCTAGTATACTGCAGACAAGCTAGGGAGGCACTGCCTCAAATAAACAGTCGTTTAACCAAAGTTCTAATGAGACTGAACAAGCCGCAGATTAGGATTTATTTACTATAGGTGCATTTATTTATTTATTTACTATAGGTGTTACAGATAGTCCCCTGTGCAGGGCATGTATGGGGGAGGAAAAAACGGCGGCCCACGTGCTACTGAAATCTCCGGAGGTCGCTGCGTACAGGGCTAAACATCTCGGCACGCCGGGATCACTCCCTGAAGTTACATGCAACATCAAGGGACTGTTGAGCTTATTCGGTTAGATCTCATGGCTCGAATAATCACATAATTCCTGTCCACACGCAAAATATGCGCATAGACGTGGAGTTGCGGAAAACAGTCCGTCGTAAACAAAACTAACGTTAGCCTATTTGAATGATCTTGCAGACAGTAAATAGCATTCATACAAGAAGGTCACAAACGTGTTTTCATTTCAGAGGACTAAGATGGAATGCCTCAAAATTTGTATTTATACCAACTTTACTAGGTATAAGGATAATACTCCTTTTCTGCCTAAATATCCACCTTAATAGTTACATAGGACACTCAATAACTTTTAAGATATACAAAAAGTATTCTAGATACTATTAATATTTACTTTACATCTTTTTAAAACATTCTCTATCATGCTCTATACAAAGTTCCATTCGCCTAAACCAACTCTGAAAACACTTTTGCCAGTCTTGATCAGGCGGAAAGCGTTGCAGGTAAAATAGAACTTTGTTTTTTTTTAATATTCAGCGTTCTATTTTTAAATAAATTTCCTTTTTAGAAACATATAACACATTTTTAAATTTCGAGCATCTCAAAACTTATTAAGTGACCTACGTACTACACTCTTATCTATTGCTGTTGCTAAAGCGCAGCACCTGTACTATTTCTTCTCAATAACTGGCTTTACGGCTCTGGGATCTAGCCCTTCTGAGCCTGAAGTTACAATATATTATAATAATTATCCTTCATAGTATACTGCTTCACAATATGTTGATGCATCACATTGTGCAGCCCTTGGGAGATTATGACGGCAACTTGAGCCAGCAGACAGCTGACGGTTGGCGATGGTATCTCAAGGCGCCTAAGAAGACAGACACCTTATTTTGAGAATCACATCACCATCAGAGCACTTGTTTTACAGTTTCCACTAATAGTTCACATGCGCAGACATTTAATACATAAAATCGCACCACTTTTACATATCAAAGTCCACTTCACACTATTATTTAAACAATAATACAGGGGCAGCAAACCGCCGCCGGTCAATTTCCCGCCAAAACTCCCCAGCACCTGTACTACTTTGTTCCCGTCTGAAGAGCTAAGAGCCATACCATGTTTGTAGCACAAATGATTAAAATAGCAGCCCAACTTTGCTGTTTCATATGATAAGTACAAGAACCGAAGACCCTTTTCACTGGTAATGCGACATTCAATCTTAGTCAGATTGTCATATCTATATTTTGATTCTTAATCATTGACAAATTTAGGAGTCTATGGACTACAACGTCGGCTTACCATCAGGTGGCAATCAAAGTTATGCACAATCCACCTGATGGTAAGAGGCAACTGCGGCCAATGGACACCTACAACCAACTTCAAACAGGTAAACTGCGTTTTCTACAGATGTTGTTGTGTTGTAAATGCGCTTGTTCTCCAACCTGTAAATGTATTTACTTACCAGCAACATACCAGCACACAGTCCACCTGGTGACGAGCGTACGTTCTAGCCTATAGACTCCCTTCTCCTATGATAACGTTATTTTATATAAAAAAATAAATACCATCATAATAGAATCCTACTTCGTACTCTCTACAACACGTCTATTGATTTTTTTTTATAAAATAAGTGTATCAAACGGGCAAGTAGTCCACCTGATGGTAAGTGAATGCTTTGGCCCATAGACATCTACATCCAAGTACCATAATGCAGATGTGTTTTCAAAGAAATATCACAAAGCTTGGTTCTGAGCCACCTCGTCAATCGACTTCCTTTAAAAAAGTTTAGAGATCATTTTAGATCACAGCTGAAAATTCCGAAACGAATAGTTTGGCGGTAAAGGAAATGATCGTGAGGAAACATACATATTCGAGAAGTTTAAAACATTTTCGAGAACTTCGCATTGCTTCATAGTTTGTCATTCGTTTACCGAAGGAGTTGAATGAGTTGCCAGCATCTGTTTTTCCAACCGATTACAACGTGGGTGTGTCTTCAAGACAAGAGCGATTGGACTTTTATTAAGTCAGTGCACTTTAATATCTTCAGCTCCGTCATCACATGTCATCAGGTGGGATAATAGTCAAGCACTGGCTTAGAACAGTAAAAAAGACATATTCAGAAGTCATGCAACACTCATTAAAACATCGCGAGAGGGCTCTTTCTTGTCTTTAAACTATCAAGAATGAGAGGAGTCCTGCTCAGTACTGGACTGAGAGAATTATTGCGTAATTAGCCTACCCCAGTGCATGTTCTCAGAATTTACATGCCCTCGCAAAAAAAAGCTTCTCAGACTTACAGGTTTCATCACGATGTTTGTATGGTAAAGTCGCGCTTAAAATTGCAGTTGACAATTTCATTGGTATTAGTTGGGATCGAAATCGATTTACTTTCACAGGTATATACAATGAATTTTGAACCGCTTACCCCTTGAACTAACACGGCTTTATGCTCATTGCCTGAGACAATCACTTCACTTCCAGAAAAACTCTAGAACACATGACAAAAATCAAATAAAATTAAGCATTTTATCGCATGTAGGGTTGCCAAATGACAAAGCTTTTCGTGACATGTCAGAAATTTAAGCCTTCTGTCGGAAAATCAGGAAGCAATTAAATTTATCAGGCTTTTTTGAAAGGGAAAGGCGATAGATTTTTTTTGTAATCAAAAATGTTAAGGCTCGTGAGAAAACGACACAAGTGAATAAATAGTTCAATTAGTATTATATTATTATAATAAAATTAGGAAACTTTCTGTAAAGTCGGAGAATTTGCCAGTAAATTTTATTTTTGGATCTGGTAACCCTAATCGCATATGATTTAGGCATCTCTATAATACCCACCTACTACTTCCCAGCTGGTCTAGTTATCAGTTGTAAATTTCAAAGAAATGACACTAATGTGATTATAGCATTTTGGCATCTTGTTTACATAAATAACACGATGGTGTCCAACTAAATGAAACGGCAGCTGAATTAAAACACAGAAATACGTCACAGCATCGTATACACGACGCGTTTAATGAACAATCATCTTTAGCTCAGAAAAACAAATTATCTAAAACAACACGCCCAAAGCCAACAAGCAAGCACAACATTTGAATAAATTGTCGTGCATGTCACTCAAACGTGTGTTGTTTTATCTAATTTATTCGTTTTAAACGTCTGCTCAGCAATAAATTTTGTTTTAATCGCAACGGATGCAATTGCGCAAGTCCAAAATCTGTAAACACGCAATGTATTTTTATAATACTAATATGAGTGTATTATTATAATATTTATACGTGGTAGAGCCATGCTGCAGCTTTATGGTTATAGCATGAATAGGTCGGCTCGACCGGGGTAGGACCACGCTCTCACAGAATACCAGCGTAAAATGGCAGCTCAATGCTGCTGTGTTTCGTATAGCAAGAGTAGATAACCGGAGCAGACCTTATTTACTGCATGCGAAGGTATTCCTTCTTAATCTTTAGAGATGAAAACGCACCTGCCATTTGGTTCTTAGATTTAGATGTCTATTATATTATGTATATTTACCATTAGGTTGTCTATATGCCCACTTACCATCAGGTGGACTGTTTGTACACTTATTTTATAAAAAAAAATGGTATAGTATAGTATATTTGTAGCACGAATGAGTCCGCTAGACCGAGGAAGGACCATGCTTTCACAGAATACCAGTATAAAATAGCAGTTTAATGTTGTTGTGTTTCGTGTGGTGAGTGTAGAGAACTGGAGGCCCTTTTCACTGGAAACGAGGCATTCCATCTCACTCTTCACGGGTGACAACGCATCTGCATTTTGATTCGCAAACGAGGATAGATGTAGATGTCTGTGGGCCACAGCAACCACTTACCATCAGGTGGACTGTGTGCTCGTTTGTCACCCTTATCCTATAAAAAAAAAAAATTCTATAAAAAAATACGATAAGTGGAATTTCGTCATGTAGTGTGGTAGCGTAAGATGATATATATCATCCCATCCCTTATTATTCTGCCATCGGGTGTCGTAAAAGGCGACAAAGGGAAATTTAAACACAAAATGGGCAGCAACATCTTCCTGTTAACAACGCTTTAATTATAATAAAGTGCCTGTAGAGATACTTCGGTTGCCAATCCGCCTGCAGAGTGTGGCAACAAATCATGATCGTAAAGACTCACGCCTGTCACCCAGAGGGGTAGGCAGAGAATTTAATTTGACACGATCCTGACACACCTTTCTCGCTTCCCTTACATCCATATCCTTCGCATACATTTTTTTTATAGGAGAGGGGGCAAACGAGCATGCGGCTCACCTGATGGTAAGTGACTACCGTCGCCCATGAACAACTGCAACACCAGGGGAACCAGGGGAATTGCAGTTGCGTTGCCGGCCTTTTAAAAAGGAGTAGGCTCTTTTCTTGAAGGTCCCTAAGTCGTATCGCTCCGGAAAAATCGCTGATGGTAATCGATTCCACAAGGAAGTCGTGCGAGGAATAAAACATCTTCTAAATCGCACAGTGGTGGACCGCCAATCATCCAAATGGTGTGGATGGTATCGGGAGTTCTGCCGCGATGTGCGTTCGTGAAATTTAGCGGCTGGGATTAATCCGAACAATTCCTCAGAGTACTCCCCGTGGTAGATGTGAAAGAAAATGCAAAGGGATGATACAACATGTCTTCGTAGTGCCAATGAATCGAGCCGATCTGAAAGGACTCGGTCGTCGACGATTCGAGCCGCTCTGCACTGGATGCGCTCAAGTGGAAGGAGCTGGCACTGGGGAGCCCCTGCCCAGAGATGGGAACAGTATTCCATGTGAGGCTGAACCTGTGCCTGAATATACATAATACATGGTATAAATCTGGCCCATCTTCAATATATCGCCAATTTGGTCAATAAACTTTCTTCGTGTCTCTCCTGACTTTGCTGTTCACTGTTGCAACATACATTTGCTTTCTCACTCTTTCCTCGTTTATTCTTTATACATGACCAAACCACCGAAGCATTCATTTCTTATATTCTGCTATCTTTTCTGGTCACAACATCATCTTGTATGTAGGTGGCAACTATGGCAAATATTCTCTACGAGGTAATCGATTGGGGAGTTCAATGTTTAGCAGTGGACCTTTAAAGGGCTGTGATAAAGTGGATGCTGTAGCCTGTAGCACTGCCTATAAAGATCTATTTTAAGAACCAAAATTTAAAATTTTGTACAACCAACTTCAATATAAATTATTAAGAATGACTTCACAACTATTTGCCAGACCTTGATCAAATTTATATGGGACTACATGTGAAGCACCAGCTTTCAAATAAAAAAAGAATCATCGAAATCGGTTCACCCAGTAAAAAGTTATGATACATTAAATACATACAGTTGAATTGAGTACCGTGTCCTTTTTGAAGTCGGTAGAAAATGCATGGGCGTTGTGAAGAGAAATGCCTGGTTATCGGCAAAAAGGTCTCTTATTCTCTTTACTCACTATACGAAACACAGCAGCATCGTACTGCTATTTAAGCTGGTATTTTGTGCAATTGTGGCTTTGCTTTGGCTGAGCCGACCCATTCGTGCTCCAACCATAATACGCCATCTTCTAAAATCTAAATGCTATTTCAGTTTTTCATAGACTACATAAACGGACCAAATGACTAAAAATGAAATAAATGAATAAATAAAAAAAGCCGTGGGATCAAACTTAGATCCGATATGAACGGCAATTGGGACGGCTACATGGCGCAATGGATTAGCAACGAGTTGCAGTGCTGAGGGACACGATTTCGCATCCCGTATCCATCTGTATGGCCTATAAATAATTGTTCTGGGTCTGTATGTTTTCCCATGTGAAATTTATGTATGAAAACCACCCCTTGCCTTGCCTCTCACACTCTTATCTCATGCAACCGGAGGCGTTACTTTACACGGGTACTATAGCAAGAGGTCTCTTGTGTGCATTCATAACACTATAACTACTTCGCAAGTGATAACTTTCAACAATTCGGGAGCTGTCACCACCAGGGTAGGAATATTTTTCTCCTAGAAGTTTATCTTAGTAGGTAAACACTGTGTTTTGACCTAAAAAGTGAGGGAGGCTCCCTTAATAATCAGTCTAATTAATATCAGGCTAATTTGAAAATCCTCACTGTGCCTTGTTTGTATATTCTAACTATATTCACTGATTTTGTCAAATTTCCGAACAGATATGAAACTGATGATGAAATAGCCAGATGACACCATGACACAAAAATATGTAGGTACTCAATTTTTCAAAAACAAAATTACAGATACTCGTAGTTGCTTAGAGTTAGAAACCAAGCTATAAATAGACTAACTTTAATGCCCTAAATAATGTTAATATATTTAAACAATGGTTTAAAATATTTTTATTAGAAATAGTTTTTATACAGTGAATGATTACATTGAATTCTCTTAAAATTAATTGATAATTTAATTATTAATCACATCTATTATACATTTTTTACAGAATAAGGGCGACAAACGAGCGCACAGTCCACCTGATAGTAAGTGGATGCTGTGGCCCTTAGGCATCTACATCTGTCTTTGATTAAGAACAAAAATGCGGATGCGTTGTCACCCCCGAGGATTAATATGGAATACCCCGTGTCCAATTAAAGTGGTCTCTGGTTCTCTACATTCACCGTACGAAACACAGTATTTAGCTGCTATTTTACACTGGTTTTGTGAGAGCGTGTTCCTACCCTGGTCGAGCTGACCCATTCGTGCAGTCAGTATTGCCCTACATCGTAAAACGTGCTATATATATATATATATATATATATATATATAGTTAATAAATATGCACAATATGCATAATAACATGTTTACTAGTTATAAGTCGTAAATAAATGTCATTTGTAGGTGATCTTTATTTTTAATAGCGTTGTTTATTCCACATTCAAGTGTCGTTATTTGCACCTATGATAGTGGAAAATTGTCAAACATTAGCTCAAATGTTTGCCCAACGCATGCAGCATACACGTTCACGGTCAATTCCTGGTGGGCGCGCGTCACAAACATTGGAATTTGGTTCCCTTTGCGTCATAACCATGGCATCTTGTTTCCTTGTTTGCTTTCTTTTGTATCAATTTATTTGCGAACATCTCTGACGTACAAATGGTATACTTAAATTGTTATTGTTATGTAAACAATTTAATGGGAATCATGTCCATACAATTAGTTTTACGTCTTTCTGTACACAAGATTATGAATATTATTTATAGCGCGTGCTCCTTGATATTTTGACGTGTAGCACCGGGGCAGCAGAAACCATCACTCCCATTGCATCCTGGGCATTGTAAGAGGAAAATTTGGGATATACCAGAAATAACATAGAAAGAGATGTCACACTTTAAAAACCTGTCCACCAAATAAAAAGTATTTACGTGGGTTATGTTCATTCCAGCGCCCCGTCCACACATGTCACTGCTAAGTGCAGGCTTTGTTTAATGCTTCAGAGGGTTTTGGAGCAACTTTTGAGAGAAAGAACCATGTTGCAGTTGTTTTATGGCTTAGTATGACATAGATACGCGTGGTGGAGCTACGCTACAGCTTACTGGTATAATTGTAGCACGAATAGGTGGGTCGAGCGGGGAGAGATTACGCTCTCACAGAATACCTGCGTAAAATAACAGCTTATAGCCTTTGTGTTTCGTATGGTGAGTGTAGAGAACCGGAGACCTCTTTTAATGGAAACGAGCCATTCGATCTTAATCCTCACGAGTAACAACGCATCGGCATTTTGATTCGTAATCGAGGATAGATGTAGATGTCTATGGGCCACAGCATCCACTTACCATCAGGTGGACTGTGAGCTCGTTTAGACATCTACATTAATCCTCGATTAAGAATCAAAACGCAGATGCGTTGTCACCCGTGAGGGCCAAGATGGAATGCCTCTTTTTTTCCAGTAAAATGGGTCTTCGGTTCTCTACACTCACCATACGAAACGGAGCAGCGTTGAGCTGCTATTTTGTGCTGGTATTCTGTGTCCTAGCTCGGTCAAGGCGACCCATTCGTGCTACGACCATAATATAGCTGCAGCATGGCTCTACCACGTTGATAATTTGATTGCTCCAGAACCTCTCAGTAATCAAAAAAAGGCTGTAATTAGCGCTGGTATGAATGAAACGTACTTAAATACTTTTATTATTTTTAAATGTATTATATATATTAAATATTGTTTAATTAGTGAACTGTAAACTTGTAAATATGGTTTTTGTTTTTAGAATAAGGGTGACAAGCAAGCACACAACCCACGTGATGGTAAGTGGATGCTGTACCTCATAGACATCTACATCTATCTTCGATTACGAATCAAAATGCAGATGCGTTGTCACCTGTGAGGACTAAGATGGAATGCCTAGTATCCAGTAAAAAGGGTCTCCGGTATTTCAAATTGTGGAATGGACACAGTATACTTTGTTGCGCGCTGAGTGCTAAAATGAAACAATACCGGCACATTCATCCCAACTTTTAAGAATAAGTTACATTATTACCATTATAAAACAATCGAAAAGTTTTTTATCTCTATTGTTCGTTTATGGAACGAATATAATCTACACAGCCTGTTACTAGTTTCGTACGAAATTAGCGTTCTAAAATACATTTATAACAACTAGTTTAGAAACCAGGGTTCCATTTAAATTGTTAAAAGATTTGTGGCAAATAAAGAATTAAAGAATTTATTTAGTACATAACATACTTAAAGGCTAACTTAACATGTTAAATTATAATTATAACTTTCAACAAAAAGTAAAAACCGACTTCAAATTGTTAAAAAAGAAGTTATTTATTTGCAACCCATAGGTGTCGAATTTTTAAAAATTGTGTTTTTGAAAAAAAATACAACTCACGAGATGATCTTAATTTTGATAGAAAAATAATGTCAAATTTTGTTTTTAAAAATGGTAAAAGAAGAATTCATCATTATCAAAGTGGCAATCGTTGCGACCCATGACTAGTACTCAATCGTTTCGAAGTTTCATCAGATTGTCCCGACCCATCTATTGATCAATCTTCCAACACTGTGCTTTCCAGTATGAGGCTGTCAACCCAGAATCTTTCTTCCCACTCGGTTGTAGGTTCCTCAAGCTATATGGCCATTCCACTGCCACTTCAGCCTAACTATCCATTGGGTTATATTAGTTATTTCTGTTCTTCTACCGATAGCTGTGCTGTTCTTATACGTCTTTAAATTCGCTTTCATAGTATAAGGCAATTCAGAAAACTGATGATATAAATATCGGGGGGGTGCAGTTTGTTGTTGCAGCTAAATATATATATATATATATATATATATATATATATATATATATATATATAATCTACATCCATTTAATTACACCACTC
This sequence comes from Parnassius glacialis, assembly GCA_033319125.1. Lineage (NCBI taxonomy): Eukaryota > Metazoa > Arthropoda > Insecta > Lepidoptera > Papilionidae > Parnassius > Parnassius glacialis. Next base: position 42,569,597 of record JAVANC010000011.1, on the reverse strand, counting down.
GATAGCTAAACGATCAAGAATTTACGTTGAGTTTTTTAATAGGATAGGGTGACAAACGAGCACACATGATGATAAGTGGTTGCAGTGGCCCATAGACATCAACATTTATCCTCGTTTGCGAATCAACATGCGGATGCGTTGTCACCCTGAGGACTAAGATGGAATGCCTCTTTTCGAGTAAAAAGGGTCTCCGGTTCTCTACACTCACCATACGAAATACAGCAATGTTAAGTTTCTATTTTACGCTGGTATTTTGTGAGAGAGTGGTCCTTCCCTGGTCGGGCCGACCCATTCGAACTACAACTATACTACTAATATAGCTGCAGCATGGCTCTACCACGTATATAGTGAGTGTGAGCACTACGTAGTGATAGTGAAGACTGTGATATCTGTGAAGCGGAGGAGGGGGGGGGGGGGCGTTCACGTAAAACACACGGTCATCCACGACACAGCTTAACCTCGATTTTTTATTGAAACCCAAGCATAATCCTCTTCAAAGTTTGCAACGTGACTTAGAGGTTTACAATACAGAACCCCAAGGTTCACAATTACGATCCCTTGTTTATGACCGAGTGAAGATCGAAATAAAAAAAAACCCACTCCATCTCTCAAACACATTCATCGCAATAATTCAATTCGTTTGCGCCATTATAACAGCGATAGCAGATCTATTGAAACGTTGGATTAATTTAAACAGCTATTTATATCATCCCGGCAATTTAAAACATGTCGGATATTTCGAAGTAGTCCAGCTGAATTAGTTGCGTGAGAGTGAGGAGCGTGAAAAAATTTTTTCTTCCTGCGCCCGCGTCCAAGTGGGCCAATGAGGATGACAGCTCAACTGATCATTTATTACCGTAGGCGTACGATCAGAGTGACCTAGTTGTAATCTGCCGGTATGGGTTAAATCGGCATAGAATATTCTGAACAGATGGCACAAAAAAACAATATTTGTCTCAAAGATGAACACATCATTCTCTCTCTCTCTCTCAAAATATTTATACTCTCCCGACCGAATTTCAGTCAAAAAATGATCTTTTTTGTATAGAATAAGGTTGATAAACGAGCACGCTCTACGTGGTAGAGCCATGCTGCAGCTATATTATGGTTGTTACACGAATGGGTCGGCTCGACCGGGGAAGGACCACGCTCTCACAGAAAACCAGCGTAAAATAGCAGCTTAACGCTGCTGTGTTTCGTATGGTGAGTGTAGAGAACCGGAGACCCTTTTTACTGGCAAAGAGGCATTCCATCTTAGTCCTCACGGGTGACAACGCATCTGCATCTTGAGTCTTTATTGAGGATAGATGTAGATGTTTATGGGTCACAGTAACCACTTACCATCAGGTGGACTGTGTGCTCGTTTGTCACCCGATCCTATAAAAAAAAAACACATTCCATCTGAAGGTAAGTGGATGCTATGACCCAGACACTTAGATTTATCCTCGATTAAGAATTAAAATAGGTGACAACGGAAGCCTTGTTTCGAGTAAAAAGGATCTCCGGTTCTTTATTCATCATACAAAACACAGCAGCCTTAACTATAAACCTCACCGTGCCTCAAGTGCCCCGTATAGTAGCTGGTAAGAAAAACCACTGCCCCATATCTTCCCGTGGGTGTCGTAAGAGGCGACAGAGGGAACCTGAGGCAGAACATGGGCATCTTTCCGATAACAGCAAAATAACAATACAAAACTGTGGTTGCCAACTCGCTTGCCAAGGGTAGCAACTATGGCAATATACCCCCCATAATAAAAGTAACGAAGAGATAGCCCCTAGTCCCCGGCGACCCGCTATTTCTGGCTACGGTGGCGACCATGGTAACGGTGGGGAAGGGGGTGTTAAGAATCTCCGGTGGAGATTCGGTTGCCACCTAAGATGACTTGACCTGGAAACATATAACGCATGCACCCTGAGGACTGACGAGAAGATCCTGGAGCTAAAAGAGGAGATAGACAAGTTGCGCTGAAATATTATAGGATTATCTGAGGACCGAAGAGAGGTAGAGGACATGGTAATACTCAAATCCGGCAACTTGTTCCATCACCGGGAGGGCGACCATCTGTCCCAAGGTATACGGTGTTAATATGAGACTTCAACACAAAACTAGGCACAAGAGAGAACGGTGAGTTTCAATTTACCTTCAGATATGAAAACTACTTAGAATAAGGCAATGGAAACCAAGAGGCCAGCAGCTGGCCGACTTCATGGAGAAACAGGAACTCTTTATGATGAACTCTTTTTTCTAGAAGGGCCCCATAGAAAGAGGAACTAGTCAAGCCCCTTAAGTTTAACAAAAAATGAGATTGACTTCATTATGATTACTAGACTACAACTGATCAGTAATGTCTCAGTGATCGCGAAGGCGAAACCAGGCAGCGATCACCGAATGGTAAAGGCACACTGAACCTAAACGTTAAGTTAGAGAAGTCTCGTATAATGAAGTCAACGCCCTCGTGCTCTAATCCAAATTCACGAAATATTTAATCTCGAGCTACTAAATCGTATTCAGTGCCTAGAAGATTGCAATGCAGTGGATGATATGAATTAGAAAATCGGGGAAACTATCCATGCGATCGGAGCTAAGTTTGACAAGATCCGCCACAGAAGAACACAACACTCTTTGATTACACTCTTAATCTCATGACTGTTAAACGGGAAATGAAGCTGCAGTTTTCAGTAAGTTTGACAGCATACAGGCAACTGAACAGACAGATCTGCAAATGCATGCGGCGGGACTTACGCAACTTTAATACTGCTCGTATTGAAGTAGCGATCGTGCAGAACCAGGGCACCAAAGTCTTTGCTAGAGATCTGTCTGTCAGAAAGAGCCAACTGTTAAAGCTGAAGGCCAAATGTGTCAGCGTCGTTTCCGTGACACCTGAGATTATGAATAAGATTAAGAGGTTCTATGGACAGCTGTGCACATCATCGTTGGAGCCACGTGCAAGTGTGAGGAGCGATCCAAGAGCAAGTATCATCCGACACTATTCTAATAATATTCCGGACATAGTCTGACGGAGATTAGAATGGCTCTCCAGCATCATAAAAACGGCAAGACCCCAGGCGAGAATGGAATTACAGCGGAGCTTCTGAAAGCGGGTGGAAGACCGGTACTTGAAGTCCTTCAGAAGCTCTTTAATTCCGTTCTCCAAGGCGGCACTACACCGGAGCCGTGAAGCAGAAGTGCGGTGGTTTTGTTCTTCAATTAAGGCGACAACGTACTTTTTAAAAACTACAGACTGATTTCCCTGCTGAGCCTGAGTTTTTTCGAGAGTCATTACGAATCGTCTCGCACGCAGACTTGACGACTTCCAGCCTCCCGAACATGCCGGTTTCCGAAAAGGCTTTAGTACCATGGACCACATACACACCTTTCGGCAAATTGTAAAGAAGACAGAGGAGTATAATCTGGCACTTTGCCTTGCGTATGTGGACTATAAGAAAGCCAGCCGCCAAATTTCACGAACGCACATCGCGGCAGAACTCCCGATACCATCCACACCATGTGGATGATTGGCGGTCCACCACTGTGCGATTTAGAAGATGTTTTCTTCATCGCAAGACTTCCTTGTGTAATCGATTACCATCAGTGATTTTTTCGGACCGATACGACTTAGGGACCTTCAAGAAAAGAGCCTACTCTTTTTAAAAGGCCGGCAGCGCATCTGCAGTTCCCCTGGTTCCCCTGGTGTTGCAGTTGTTCATAGGCGGCGGTAGTCACTTACCATCAGGTGAACCGCATGCTCGAGAGAAGAAGAGAGGGCTTTTATGAGAGGGAACTCTAATAAAATAATTCGAAAGCATGAGAATTATGGGGCTTGATGAAAACTTTAATTGGAAATCACACATCGAGACTCTTTGTAAAAATATAAGTTAGTCTGCATATACCTACTCTACGCATATTATCATCTATAATTTATGCGGATAGACTCTTTACTGCAATTACAGTTCAACCACACTCTAACACATCTCCGACATAATCACACACCAGTTTAACGTGAGGGACGTAATTACACGACAACACCAAAGTATACAAGCCATCTGCAACAGCACCCATCTCAACGAAACACGAGTCAGCCGCTTAGCAACCACCAGAAGAACCAACACAACGGACAGAACTACGACACTATCTTAGCATTCGTAGAATGTCTTCACTGGTATAATAACTTAAGTGGAATCTCCTGCGCTCGGCACCTCCACTGAATTTTATACTGCACAAACGGATGGGGGTTCCCGATCTACCCTGCCACCATGGATATAACGCTCCGCTAGTGTGACGAAACCTCTGGCAAACACTTTCGATCAATCCCGTATTTTATATACACCGACACTCCCTCTGGGAGGCACGAAAACATTAAGCACAATATTAGCAAAATTCTACGATTCGCATCTGCAATGTTCATCAATTACAATAATATAGTGGTGAGTATCAAAGTAACAATAAATAGGAGTATTTAACACTGTACGGTCTGCGAATTTGTGCTCTAGAATTTTAATATTCAAAAACTGATATATTAGTTTTTGATGTCGACCGTACGTGAACCGAGCACATGGACACGGCAGGCCAGTTTCTGGGTCACGCCGTGATAAGTGTTCGTAAAACAACATAAATTCCCGAACTAGTGGGTGGAAAATTGTGTTAATTTTCATTGGCATAGGCTGCGGATTAACGAGATATTTTGAGTTGGACGTTGTTTAATTTTTATTTTATTTTTGATAAAATAGAAGTGACAAATGAACTTACAGTCCACCTGATAGTAGGTACAGCCTATGTACATCTGCAGCTCAGATAAAGGAGGCTACAGAAGAGTTGTTACCTCCGAGGACTAAGATCTGGCTACAGTGTCATCATGCTACTGGCAGACTGAACTGGAATGCCTCAAAGGCTGTAATTACCCTGGCATTTTCCATCCTGTAGACCGTGACACAGCAGTGTATGCCCTGCAACGAACTTCAACACAGGAAGCTGCAGATGCTTTGTCATCTCCGAGGACTAAGAACTGGCTACAGTGTCATCATGTTACTGGTAGACTGAACTGGAATGCATCACAGCCTGTAATTACCCTGGCATTTTTTTTACTACCCTGCAGACCGTGACACGGCAGTGTATGCCCTAATGCTTTTGCTGCTGATGGCTATTCAGATGAAGAATATTTACACATTGTCGATAAATTTTATTGGACTGGTTATCGAAACAAAAGCCTATTAATAAAAATACAAGATTACCAAAAAAAATTGTTCTTTTTAGGGTTCTGTACCTCAAAAGGAAAAAACGGGACCCTTATAGGATCACTTTGTTGTCCGTCTGTCTGTCTGTCTGTCAAGACCCTTTTTCTCAGGAACGCGTGGAGGTATCAAGCTGAAATTCATATGAAATACTAAAGTCTACTGTCCCTTGGAGGTGTGAAAAAAGCAAACTTCTAAGCCAACGCAATCAAAACATACAGCCGTTTATGCCGCAAATTTTCGACATTCGCAAGGGAATCAGGGAATCAAAACCTACAGGGTACTTCCCGTGAACTCACAATCTTAAAATTTGGTACGAAGCAACGTATTGTAGCACAGATAAAGGAAAAATTGTGAAAAGCATAAATTTTTAGTTACATCATATAATAAAAATATTTTTAATAATTTTAAACTAAGAATTTGTGCGGAACCCTCGGAGCGCGAGTCCGACTCGCACTTGGCCGGTTTTTTTAAATAAAGGTACCAAACGAGCATACAGTTCACCTGTTGGTAAGTGGCTGCTGTGGACTATAGATACCTACATATTTACTCTATTAAGAATTAAAAGGCAGTTATGCTATCGTTCTTGAGGATTACGTTGAATTTTTTTATTATTAAAAAGGGTATCCAGTAGTCGTAAGTCACCTAACAAATTTATGCTCCTATTTCATGCTGTCCGAGCGTAGTCTTTCCCCGGTCGAGTAGACACATTTATGCTACAACTATAATATACATAGCTGCGGTGTGGCTCTACCGCGTAATAAACATCCATCCATATATCCATTACAAATTATTAAAGTCCACTGCTGAATATAGGCCTCCCCCATAGATTGCCTCATAGGGGGGATATTTACCATAGTTGCCATGCTTGGAAAGTAGGTTGGTAACCGCAGTATTTTATTTTTAGTCGTTATTAGGAAGACGCTGCTGTCCATCTCCTGATTTGTTTCCCTCTGTCGTCTCTTTTTTTTAATATAAAATATTACCTCCACACTAGGATTTTCTCCTGAATCGAGTTTACATACATAAATTTCACATCAAGAAACATCCAGACCCGGAATAATTATTTGTAGGCCATACAAATACTTCTTCCGTGCGGGATTCGAACCCGCGGCCCTTGGCGCTTTAACTCATTGGTAAGCCGCTACGCCACGAAGCCGTCAAGTCGTCTTACGATACCCACGGGATGATATGCAAAATGATGGCAGACGCAGTTATTTCATTATGTTGAAATATTGTCTGGAATATTCCGCTATCCATCTCCTGTTTTTTCCCTCTGCCACATGAGGTAGATATTCTCACACCCACCACCACACTGTTAGTAATAGTCATAGACAAAATAAAATACATAACAAGATAAGAAACTTCAAGCGTTGCAACATTCGACAAGCCTGAGTGATAGCAGAAGCATCTCCTGTCTGTCTCTGTCATCCGTTATCTATAAATTCATCCAGAATTGGCAGCTAAATCGAAACTGCTTATTGTTTATGCGCTTGTGTATTCGTTTAACGATCACGCAGCGAAATCAATTTGTATTATTGAAATTGAAGGAATCCATTTATAAACGCTAGCAGATTATAATAAGTTTCAAATTGCGGTCAACGAATAGATACACATTTTAATGATTGTTCAGTCAGTCAATATATTCTTTATTGTACGTTAAAACGGAAACATAATGGAATAATTTAATATACAAGGTGCAATAAGTGGTCTTATCGCTCTGAAAGCGATTTTTTTATAGACAACCGTTTTGCGAAAAGAACTGTTGTTTACAATGAATTGCGAATAGGGAAGGTAAAATTATTAAGAAGGTTATCACATATAGGTTTATGTTGCACTGTACTGTTGAGTTGTATATAATAATGTATTATTGTTGTTGTAACAAAATACATTGTAAATACGCAAAATGATGATATTTTATACGTGCTATGTTATGCTAAGCTATGTTATGGTTGTAGCACGAATGGGTCGGCTCGACCGGGGAAGGACCACACTCTCACCATATACCAGCTATACCAGCGTAAAATAATAGTGGTAGAGCCACGCGGCAGCTTTTGCTGTCGCACGGATGGGCCGGCTCGAACCGGGGTGGTACCACGACCTCACAGAAAACCAGCGTGAAGTAGAGATTTACCTTTGCGTTTCGCTTGGTGAGTGCAGGTGGCCGGAGGCCCTTTTTACTGGAAATGAGGCATTCCATCTTAGTCCTCACGGGTGACAACGCATCTACATTTTGATTTGTAATAGAGGATAGATGTAGATGTCTATGGGCCGCAGGAACCACTTACCATCAGGTGGACTGTGTGTTCGTTTGTCACCCTTATCCTATAAAAAAATAGCAGGTTAATGCTGCTGTGTTTTGTATCGTGAGTGTAGAGAACCGGGGACCCTTTTTACTGGAAACGAGGCATTCCATCTTAGTCCTCACGAGTGACAACGCATCTGCATTTTGATTCGTAATCGAAGATAGATGTCTATGGGCCTCAGCAACCACTTACCATCAGGTGGACTGTGTGCTCGCTTGTGTCCCTTATCCTATAAAAAAAATGATAGTTGAGGATGAGTATGATAAATACATTAAAGGAAATTATACGTGATAGAGCCATGCTGCGACTTCATTAGCAGTATAAATGTAGGTCGAACGGGTCGACTCGACCAGGGAAGGATCATGCTCTCACAGAATAACTGTATAAAATAGTAGCTTAAGAGTGTAGAGAACCGGAGACCCCTTTAACTTGAAACGGGGCATTCCACCATAGTACTCACGGGTGACAACGTATCTACATTTGATTCGTAGTACCGAGGATAAATGTAGATGTTTATGTGCTACAGCCACCAGGTGGGCTGTGTGCTCGTTTGTCACTCTTATTGTATAACAAAAAAGAACGAGAAGTATGATCGGAAATATTAGAGCTCCCAAGACTTTTCTTATTTATTGCAGTATGTATATAGATCGTTGGTGAAATTAGAATTCCCCATAAAACGCTTAATACGGGAGGGTTTTGTCATAATGTCCATGCATAGCAGGTTACTTGGCAACAGGAATGGTTTTTTATTTTGTATTTTATCAAACAATAAAAGTGACAAATTTGCACACAGTCCACCTGATGATAAATAGATGCTTTTTTATAGGATAAGGGTGACAAACGAGCACACAGTCCACCTGATGGTAAGTAGTTGATGCGGCCCATAGACATCTACATCTATCCTCCATTAAAAATCAAAATGCACATGCGTTGTCACCCGTGAGAACTAAGATGGAATGCCTATTTCCAGTAAAAAGGGTCTCCAGTTCTCTACACTCACGATATAAAACACAGCAGCATTAAGCTGCTATTTTATAGAGCGTGGTCCTTTCCTGGTCGAGCCGACCCATTCGTGCTACAACTATACTACTAATATAGCTGCAGCATGGCTCTACTACGTATATAGATGCTGTGGCCCATAGACATCTACATTTGTCTTCAATTGAGAATCAAAATGCAGATGCGTTGTCACCCCAGAGGACAAAGATGGAATACTTCGTTTCCAGTAAAAAGGGTTTCCAGTTTTTGAATTGCTATTTCTCGCTGGTATTCTGTGAGAGCGTGGTCCTATCCCTTTCGAGTCGATCCATGCGTGCTACAAATATAATATAGCTGCAGCATGGCTCTACCCCATATATAACTATTTTTAACTATTTACCATTACTCATGGACATACTTGACATTAAACCAAAACCCACCATACCACAAGCATATTAACTGGTGCGCCGACTATACACACTGTTATATTTTCCAAATAACAAAGGCCGCGAGAATCGCAATGAACTCATTAATGTTTAAAAGGGCAAGGATAAATGTTTTTTTTTGTAATAAATATTACAATTCGTGCATATTTATACAAGCTTCTTCATCAAGCATCAGCGTACGAAGCCCATAGCTGGGCATAAACAGCTCTCGCTGTTGAAAGGATTTGCCTTAACCGTTAATTTGCAGCGCTAAGAGCCGGGAGTTCGAATCCCGCACGAAAAAAGTATTTGTATGGCCTACAAATAACTGTTCCGGGTCAGTATGTTTGTCCTTGTGAAATACATACATACATACATATAATCACGCCTCTTTCCCATAGGGGTAGGCAGAGACCACTTCTTTCCACTTACTACGATCCTTACATACTTGTTTCGCTTCGTCCACTTTCATTATTCCCTTCATACATGCTCTACGGTTTAGGGTACTCTTGACCTGGCCTTTTTAAATGTATGTGTATAATGTATGTATGTATGTATGTAATGCATGTAAATGTATGTGTATAATAGGCCTTGTGAAATATATGTGTATAAACTAACTCCACGATACAAGAGAAAATCCTAGTGTGGAGGTAATGTTTTTTTTTAAATAAGAAAAGAATATACGATCGCAGTACCATATGTTTCCCAACGTTAACGCTGCTTGCAGTCGCAGCCGATATTTGTATTCGGTGTTTTTTTTTTACTGAATAAGGATGCCAAACAAGAACAACAGTCAGTATTTCGTATGGTGAGTGTAGAGAACCGGAGACCCTTTTTACTGGATACACGTTACGTTGACAACGCACTCTGCTTCTTGAATCTGCACTTTGATTTTTAATTGACGATGAGCCACAGCATCCATTTATCATCAGGTGCACTGTGTGCTCGTTTGTTACTCTAATTCCACAGAAAAAAAAACCTTTGATGCATCAGAAATACATAGACAGTAGTAAAACACACGTACATCCAGAAAAATTAAATAAAATAAAATTCGCTGGAAAGATTACCTTGAGAACAATATAAAATAAAAAGTAATTTTAATTATAATAACATAAAAGTAACAAAAATCGTTCAATGAAACTCCGCTTTTCTCAAAGCTTCAAAAGCATTTAAAAAGTCCGTTACCAGTTAGGCATTGTCTCGTGAACTTGTTCAACTGTTTGTTTTTTTTATTTCCGCAGATTAAATCTGAGATCCGGCAAGAGATTCTGCTTAGCATATTTCTCTAATTAAAGATACTGGAAAGATTTTCTTCAGCACAGTGGAGATCCCACCCTTAGTTTAAAGGTCGTGGATACAAATTGCGAACTATTTTACTAGCTATTTTTTTGACTGGACTTATTTTGATAGGATCGTTCAATATATGTATCTAACACGCATACGCAACTATATTATCATTATCGTTTATCATTATCGACCGTTAAATTCTGTTTTTAGGCTAGTTCCAACTTTTATCGATAAGCGTTCTAAACGTTACATTTTACACTTCTTTCCCCATAGCTCAGTTTATTTTTCTAATGACTTTAAAAAGGAGGAGGTACTCAATTCGACTGTAAGTTTTTTATGTGTGTTACTTCATAACTTTTTTTCTGGGTGAATCGATTTCGATGATTCTTTTTTTTTATTTGAAACCTGGTATTTTTCATATGGCCTCATATAAATTTGATCAAGGTCTGACCAATAGTTTTTGAGTTATCCTTAATAATTTACGTTGAAAAATGTACAAATTTTTTAATTTTACCGTGTGCAGTTCCAAATTGTTTTTACTAATGGTCATTGATTCTACCAACGTTTATGTCAAGTAATTTCTCGACAAATGCACTCTGCACGATATCGTGCAAAGAAATGATAGTCTTTAAAATTATCACAAAAACTTGGTTGTTGCTGTTGTTGATATTATATTTTTAGGACGTGTTATCAGTTTGAGGGACGAAAGGTAAAGGCGCAAATTGTATGTCAGTTGGCTGTTACAATGACGACATATGAAAATGTAATAGATTGTTATTAGTAGAATAATTAACAATGTTTATGCAATCTGAAGTGATCTTTAGGTATGAATATAAATATGATGAATGTATCTTTAACTATAAATCTAATAACACTTATTTGCGTGAATGATTTCATCATCATCATCATCATTACAGCCCTTCACAAGTCAACTGCTGAAAATAGGCCTCCCCCAAGGTATGCCACAAAGTACGATCCCCAGCTACCTGCATCCATCGACTTCCTGCATGTCTTACCAGGTCGTCATTCCATCTAGTGGGGGAGTAGAATAGAATAGAATAGAATAGAATAATTTTTTATTCAATATTGATTATTACATAATTCTTATTGAAAGTCATTTTTTATTTACCACTGGTTCGGAAAATACCTCTGTCCTGGGAAGAACCAGCAAGAAACCCAGCGGGACTTTTTTTTTTCAAACATATTTCACTTAACAATAATTTCATTTATACAATTTTTAAATGATTTTTAATAGAACCAGCATGGTGGCGATCACCTTATTCCCAGGGGTTATTTTCATTCATGTATTCCTTGATATTATAATAACCCTTTTTGTACAGTTTTTCTTTAATAAAACTTTTAAACTTGTTTATTGATAAACTTTGAATATGTTCTGGGATTTTGTTGTAAAAGCGTATACATTGCCCCATAAATGAATTACTGATTCTGTGGAGTCTAGTAACTGGTATTACAAGCTTATGTTTGTTCCTAGTGTTTAAAGAATGCACATCCTTATTCTTATTAAAGCTATTTATGTTTTTATGTACATACATTAGATTTTCATAAATATATTGCGATGCCAAAGTTAATATGTTTATTTCTTTAAATTTTTGTCTGAGGGACTCTTTACAATTTAGGTTATAAATCGCTCGAACGGCTCTCTTTTGCAAAACAAATATAGCTTCAATATCAGTCGCATTACCCCATAGCAAAATTCCATAAGACATTACGCTATGAAAGTAACTACAATACACTAATCTAGCTGTCTCAACATCTGTGAGACTTCTAATCTTTCTTACAGCATATGCTGCAGAACTAAGTCTGCTTGCTAATTTAGATATATGGGGGCCCCATTGAAGTTTCGCGTCGCTCTACACTTCACCTACCGGTACGAGGCTACCACTTGCGAACCTTTTTTCCCCATCGGTTATCTATTCTTCGAGCTATATAGCAGGCCCATTACCACTTCAGCTTACTAATCCATTGGGCTACGTCGGTCACTGGTTCTACTGCGGATATCCTCATTTATAAGTTTATCAAACAGAGAAACCCCGAGCATAGCCCTATCCAGTTGCTATTAATGGATTCAGTTCTTCCTGATCGGTAGTATCTATGGGTGTTCCTCAGGGCTCAGATCTTGGCCCTATCTGTTCTTAGTTTATATTAATGACTTACCGTACTTGGTAGAGAATATTCATGATATAGTATTATTTCCTGATGATACTTCGTTGATTTTCCGACTAAAAATGCAATTATTGAAATATGACGAAGTGAATAATGCTATATTAAAAGTACACTGGTTTAACGTCAATAATTTGTTTTTGAACGGTAATAAAACTAAGTGTATTAAATTTAATTTTTATAAACAAAATGTAAAAAACACCTATTGCTAAACAGGTGAATACCAATGTGCTTTTAAATGGGGAGGAGCTGGGTCTTGTTGAATCCACTGTTTTTCTCGGAATTACAGTTGACGCGAAGCTTCAATGAGGCTCTCATATATCTAAACTAGCTAGCAAACTTAATTCTGCAGCATATGCTATAATATATTAGAGGATGTGTTGGAACAGCTAGATTAGTTTATTTAGTTATTTCCACGGCATAATGTCATATGGAATATGCGACTGACATTGAAACTATCTTTGTTTTACAAAAGAGAGTCATAAGAGCAATTTATAACGTATGTAGGTCCCAAGGAATCCCTTAGAGAAAAAATTAAAGAAATAAATATATTAACTTTGGCCTCTCAATATATTTACGAGAATTTAATTTAGTTTTGTTAAAAATAGTGATGTACATTCTGTAAATACTAGGAACAAGCACAAGTTAGTCATACCAGTTACTTTACTCCAAAGAGTCAGTAACTCTCCCTCAAGGGGCAATGTATATGCTTTTACAACAAGGTCCCAGAAAATGCAGACCTTTTCTATCAAAAGGTTTAAATTATTTATTAAGCAAAAATTGTCTAGTAAGGGTTATTATACTACTAAAGAGTACGTGACTGATAATAACCCCTGGGAATGAGTTGATCGCTACCATGCTGTTTTAAATGTTTTCATAACAATTGTATAAAATATTATATTGTAAATTGTGCTTTTTTAATAAAAAAGTCCCGCTGGGAACCTTGCTGGTTCTTTCCAGGACAGAAATTTTTATCCGAACCAATGGTAAAAGTAAAAAATGACTTTCAATATGTATTATGTATTGTAACCTATATTGAATAAAAATTATTTTATTCTATTCTATTCTGTTCTATACTCCATAACTCGCTGAGCGACTTATGACTTAGAATATAATTATTATATAAACCAACCTTATAAATAAAATAATGCGTGAACTCTTCTTTTAAATGCAAATCATCATCTAATTACATTTAACAAATATTTTTGGAGGTCCGACAGGATGAACTTGTTTTCATAAAATTAGCTTCTTTATACCCGATATAATAATTACGGCAACACAGTATTTAACAAATGTTTCTACCATACTTTAATAGATAAGCGAATATTATTCTATTCCGTCATTCTGAAATCATTCAACATAAACTTATGTTAATTTTGTATGTTTTATTATAATCGTTGCAATTGGCATTGCTAGTTATTTCGAAATACTGGTAAACAAGTTCCTTATGGCATTAACTTGGTGATGAAATTAATATATTTTCTCATGAATATAGTACTATACCATCACTACAACAGTTGACGCTAATCTCTATATTAATGTTATGCGAATCAGAACAGTATACGATAAAATTACAGAAGAAGTATAAAATAGGTCTCTACATGGTAGAATAGAGCCATACTGCAGATAGATTGGTGTAGCACGAATAGCTCCACTCAACCGGGGAAGGACTACACTCTCACAGAATACCAACGTAAAATAGCAGTTTAATGCTACTGTGTTTTGTATAGCGAACGCAGAGAACTGAAGACCCTTTTACTGGAAACGAAGTATACTCAAAGGTAACAACGCATCTACACTTACCATCAGGTGGCCTGTGTACTCGCTTTTCTATAATAATAATAATATATATATATATATATATATATATATATATATATATATATATATATATATATATATATACTGAAAGCGAAACGAAGAGATTCGCAATATGGCAGGTTTGAAAGATGACCTTATCACAAAAATTGATAAGGGCGTGCTTCGATGATTTGGGCACGTTGAGCGAATGAGTGAAGACCGAATGGTGAAGAAAATATATAGCGCAAAAGTTAATATTAAAAGGTGTCGAGGTAGACCGAGACTAACTTTCGAAGACCATGTGAGCAAATTGCTCGAAGAGGAGAGCAATTTGCTCACAGAGGGTCAAGAGTACTCTTATACCTAGACGTGCATGTATGAAGAAGTTAATGAATCTGAAAGAAGCGAAAGAGGTATGTAAGGATCGTGACACTTGGCGATCTGTTCTCTCTGGCTACCCCGTCAGGGATTGTGCGTGAATATAAGTAAGTAATATATATATATATATATATATATATATATATATATATATATATATATATATATATATATATATATATATGTGTGTGTGTGTGTGTGTAAATTAACGACAGTAATTTCAAGAGATAAAAGATAAGTTACGCCTCCACTGGGTGAATTCCCAAAGGCACGCTCAAGCGTTGACGTTTTAATGCCATTTGAGGCACAGATCAAATTTATGTAAGTGCCTCGAGAGGTTTTATATAGGTCATGTTTGCCAACGTGATACAAAAGCTTCTGAACTTTGAAGATATCCTTGAAGCGCTTGGGACTTGCTCTTCGACAGATTTAATAATTTATTTTCGAAGTTTATGTGGTAATAACAAGATTTATGTATGTTATTGTGGGCTTGCTATTTAATTATATTTATAATAATATTCTTATTAAAGTTAGTAAACATTACTTTGCCTACATCCGCTCAATAAAATAACCACAAACTTTAATTTAATGGATTTCCGCAAAGTGACTAATAATATATTTTAATTTAGACAAAAAGAATTATTTTGGAAAACTCAGTTGATCAACAACTGATTTTTTTTTAATTTATTTATATTATCGATATACATATATGTACTACGTACTAGATTGCGCATTCTGAACATACATATGTTCAACTGAACTGTACTGCAATCCGTACAGTGTGTCATTTAGTGTGGTTTCAATTTCAATCTACTAGTTCGTCTGTGGTTTCAATATTCATGCAGTGTGGAGCAGCGCTTATAATACAAGATTTCAAATTAAAGTTTAAACCTGGATGTAAATAACAATACAGTAGTGAAGTAAGTAAAATTATTTGTTGTTCAAGTGAATAAATAGGTAATAATATCGTAATAAACTGACCGCGCAGGAGCAACGCGCTTAAATCAACTGCTCATGCGCGACTTTACTATCTCCCGCGCATGCGCGAAGACATAGAGTAGTACACATTTTTTGTTTAGAAAGGCTTCTCTAGTACGTAGTACATAATATACTCAATGATTTATATACACACAACAAGATACAGAAACAGTGTTATAGTTCGCGTAGTGTATATTTTCTTTGCTTATAGTGAGTTCGTACAAAGGTTGTACTTATTCCGTAATTTGCTGAAATATCTTCCAGTAGACCCACAAAGGAAAATATATTAAAAAGGCAAAATTTAGTGTAGACATTAACTTCTACTACTACTATAAATAACATGCAAAATGTTCCTCATTTGATCAGCCTTAACATAAATAATAAAATTAATTATATAGTTAACGTTGGTAGAGCCACGGGGCAGTTTTTGCTGTTGCACGTATGGGCCGGCTCAAGCCGGGTTGGTACCACGACCTCACAAAATACCGGCGTGAAGTAGAAGCTCTACTTCTGCGTTTCGTATGGTGAGTGCAGGTGGCCGGAGGCCCAATTCCCCAGGAGGGTACCAGCACCCCTGGAGAAAAATCCCTCGCTGAGCATCGACGACCATGTGATTCCACTCCTAAGCGTGGGTGCTCAGGCTGCCCCGCGTATTCTGGGGGAGGGGGGGGGGGCTCAAAATTCCGCTCAAAAACATAACTGCTCGGGCACACTGAGAAACAATACCAAGGCGACCCCTGCCACGCTATCCGTGAATTTCTGCAACATCAGGGGACTTCACTCGAACCTAAACGCCGTCCACTACCATCTCGAGACGGCGAAGCCGGCCTTGCTCTTTCAGACCGAGACGCAGGTTTCCTCTCCGGCTGATATTTCGTATCTCTCTTACCCGGGGTACAAATTGGAGCACTCCTTTGTGCCTCGGGCTGGAGTTTGCGTGTATGTCAGAGAGGACATCTGTTCTCGACGCCTCGGCAATCTTGAAGGTTCGGAACTATCCATCCTTTGGCTACGCGAAGACAGCGACGACCATCCGCGTGTCTATGGGTGCCTCTATAGGTCCCATAGCGGTAATGCCGAAACAGACCGACTCATCGACCACGTCCAAATGACTACAGATTCCTTACTACAACAGGTCCCATCCGCAGAGATCGTGATCCTTGGCGATTTTAATGCGCACCACGCCGAATGGCTCAGTTCAGGTTTTACCGATCATGCGGGGAAATCTGTTTATGACTTTGCCTTGGCATTCGGTCTGACATAACTGATTACGCTCTTTCTTTGCATCCTACCCATGGGGGTGGGTTTGCCATCCACATGGACATCCACAAGTCGAGCGGGCCTGATGGAATCCCCCCAATTGTGCTGTGGACGTATGCTCCAAAGTTGGCACCGGTCCTAACGCCTCTTTTCCGATACTCCTACTCCCTAGGCGTAGTCCCAAAATCATGGAAAACAGCTTTTGTCCAACCGATCCCTAAAAAAGGCGACCGCTCAGCTCCGTCCAATTACAAGCATATCGCCATCACCTCCTTGTTCACCAAAATAATGAAATCTATTATTAACTGCCAGCTCATGCGGTACCTTGAGGATTACCAGCTGATTAGTGACCGCCAATACAGTTTTCGTCTGAGTCGATCAGCTGGTGATCTTCTGGTCTACCTGACTCATAGATGGGTGGAGGCAGTAGAGTCCGAGAGGGAGGCGTTGGCCGTTAGTTTGGACATTGTAAAGGCCTTCGATCGGATTTGGCACAAAGCGCTTCTTTCAAAGCTCCCTTCCTATGAGCTTTCCGAGAAATTGTGCAATTGGATCACCAGCTTCCTTGCAGATAGGAGCATCAAGGTCGTTGTAGATGGTGCATGCTCCGACTACAAGCCTATTAACGCTGGTGTTCCCCAAGGCTGTGTGCTATCACCAACGCGGTTTCTTCTGCATATCAATGATATTTTGCTAACAGGTAACATTCATTTCTATGCGGATGACAGCACTGGTGATGCTCTTTACCCCGGCCGTGCCAATATTTCTCGGGAAAATGTCGCCGAGTACCGTAACAAACTTGTGTCTGAAGTCGAGTTTTTGCTGAACAGAGTCTCGGATTGGGGGCGACTAAATCTAGTCCAGTTTAATCCTCAGAAGACACAAGTTTGCGCGTTTACCGCTAAAAAGAACCCGTTTGTCGTATCTCCTCAGTTTCAAGGCACTCCCCTCCTTACCTCAGCCAGTATCGGAATCCTCGGCGTCGACATATCGAGTGACGTGTAGTTTCGTGGTCACTTGGAATAGAAGGCCAAAATGGCCTCTAAAAAGCTTGGCGTGCTCAGCAGAGTGGGACAGTATTTCAGCCGGCACACCGCCTGCAACTTTACAAGGCAGATTCGGCCTCACATGGAATACTGTTCCCATCTCTGAGCAGAGGCAGTGCCAGCTCCTTCCACTTGACAGCATCCAGCGCAGAGCGGCTCGTTTCGTCGACGAGCGAGTCATTTCCGATCGGCTCGATTCATTGGCACTGCGAAGAGATGTTGCATCCCTTTGAATTTTCTTTTGAAAGAAGTTTAGTAAGAAAAATATGGGGTAGTCACAACAGTATCCTGAAAACGGTGGCGGAGAGTACGACGCTAGTTGCGACGTAAAAACGAAATTACTATAAGCTATAAGTTTACTGTGATTGTATTTCTGACGAACCAGCTTAAAGCCCATGGGGCCCAAGCAGCCAAGTTCAAACATAGTAGGCTATATATGCGTTGTCACCTCTGGGGACCAAAATGGTATTCCTCACAATCTATGATTATACTGGCTGTATACGCTTTAGACCGGAGCAGAGCAGTGCAGGCACTTATATTTGGAGATAGAAATAAATGAAGAAAGAAAGAAAGGTACAAAAATTTATTGCAATTTCATAAGAAGATGGTACCTATCTAGACGAACATCTAGGTTTTTTTTTATAGGCTAGGATGACAAACGAGCACGCAGTCCACCTGATGATAAGTGGTTACTGTGGCCCATAGACATCCACATTTATCCTCGTTTGCGAATCAAAATGCAGATGCGTTGTCACCCGTGAGGGCTAAGATGGAATGCCTCTTTTCCAGTTAAAAGGGTCTCCGGTTCTCTACACTCACCATAAGAAACACAGCATCATTAAGCTGCTATTTTACGCTGGTATTCTGTGAGAGCGTGGTCCTTCCCCGGTGGAGCCGACCCATTCGTGATACAACTGTACTACTCGTATTAATATAGCTGCAGCATGGCTCTACCACGTAAAAACTCTTATTATTAGAGAAAAGGTAATGGGTAACCTCGTTACCATATGTCTTACACGATTGAAACCGTGTAATGGCGGTGTAAGAATATCCACTATCCCATATCGTCCCATGGATGTTTAGAGTACGAAGCGACTAAGGAAACTGAATCAGGTGATGGGCAGCAGCATATCCCTGATAACAACTCAAAATAATAAAAACTGCGGTTGCCAACCCGCCTGCCAAGCGTGTACATCTCGGGTGTCCGGGACACTTGAGATGCTGCCACATTCAGTCTTCAGCATTGACAGTTGGCTCTTTCTGGCAGATTGATCTCTGACAAAAACTGTGGAGCCCTGGTTCCGTTCTATCGCTTCTTCAATAAAACGTATTGAATTTGCGCAAGTCCCTCCGCATGCGTTTGAAGATTTGTCTGTTTAGTTGCCTGTATTCTGTCAAATCTGAAGACTGCAGCTTCATCTCCCGTCTAACAGTGATAAGATTAAGAGTATGATCGGAGAGTTTTTGCGTTCTGCTGCGATGGGTCTTACAGAACTTAGCTAAGACTGCATGGACTGTTTCCACAAGCTTGTCATTCATACCGTCCACTTCATTGCAATCTTCTTGGGACTGAAAACGATTTTGTAACTCGAGCTCAAAGTTTTCGGGGCTTTGAATTAGAGCATAAGGGGGACGGAGCGTTGACTACATTAGACACCTCTCCAACTTAACGTTTAGGTTCAGTGTGCCGTTCACCATTCGGTGATCGCTGCCAACTTTTACCCTCGCGATCACTGAGACATCGCTGAATAATTGTTGTCTACATACATACATACATATAATCACGCCTCTTTCCCGTAGGGTTAGGCAGAGACCACTTCTTTCCACTTGCTACGATCCTTACATACTTGTTTCGCTTCGTCCACTTTCATTATTCCCTTCATACATGCTCTACGGTTTAGGGTACTCTTAACCTGGCCTTTTTTCAAGACGTCCCTAATTTGGTCTAGAAATGTCCGCCTAGGTCTACCCCTTCCAACACTTTCATTCACACTCGCCTTATACACTTTTTTCGTCAATCGTTCTTCATTCATTCTCTCGACGTGGCCAAACCATCTCAGCATACCTTTCTCAATTTTTGTCACTACATCTTCTTTCAGACCACAACGTTTCCTTATCTCACTATTTCTTATCCTGTCACTCAGTTTAACTCCTATCATACTTCTTAATGCTCTCATCTCAACTGCATTTATTCTGCTTTCATGTTTCTTCTGCCATACCCATCTTTCACTTCCGTACATGAGTGTCGGAACCAACACCCCCTCATGCACAGCCAAACGAGCCTTATTAGACACCTTCCGACTGCTCATAAAGGAGTGCAAAGCTCCATTTACCATGTTTCCTACATTCACTCTTCTTTCGATATCACTCTCACTCTGTTGTCTGGTCGTCATAATGAAGACAATCACATTTTTGACGAACCGTCGGGGCTCGTGCAGGTCCATTTTCTGTGGGGCCGCTTTTGTAAGAAAAAAATCATCATAAAGAGTCCCTCTTTCTACATAAAACGGCCAGCTGCTGACCCCTTGGGTTCCGTTGCCCTATTTTGAATTTCCCTACTTTCAGTTCACTGTTCTCTCTTGTGCCTAGTTTTGCATTGAAGTCTCCCATTAACACCGTATAGTGGGTTTTGTAGGAATGCATGGTTCTAGAGATATCTTCATCCATTTCCTCAACCTGCTCATTGGGATGTGCCCAGGTTGGTGCGTAAACCTGTGTGACCTTCAGCGAAACCGTTTGGTGATTCTGAGTATAAAGCCTAAATGTAAGGCAACCCTTGTCGACACACTCCCAATCTTTACAACGTTGTTAACGAGAGACTAGTGGATGATAAACCCGACACCTTCTTGGGACAGATGGTCGCCCTTTTGGTGATAGAGCAAGTTGCCGGCTTCGAAGATCACCATGTCCTCCCTCCCCTCTCTTCGGACCTCGCATAACCCTATAATATTCTGGCACAACTTGTTTATCTCTTCTTCCAGCTCCATGATCTTCTCGTCGATCCTCAGGGTACGTGCGTTATATGTTGCCAGGTCGAGTCGCCGTAGGTGGCAACCGAACTTACACCGGAGTTTCTTAGCTTAGCATATACCCTGCCCAGCCGTTACCATGGTCGCCACCGTAGCCAGGAATAGCGGCGCCACCGAGGACTGGGGCCGTTTTTTTGTGTCGTTGCTCATGGGGGGTACATTGCCATAGTTGCCACGCTTGCTGAGCGGGTTGGCAACCGCAGTTTTTTATTGCTTTTTGCTATTATCAGAAAGATGCTGCTGCCCATTTTCTGCTTCGGTTTCCCTGACAGCCAAGGTAAGATATGGGGTAGTGAGTATCCTTACCCGCCACTACACGGGGCTATTTGAGTACTTTAGATTAAATATGCGCATATATATTAATTACGTGGTGGAGACACGCTGCAGCTACATTATGGTTGTGGCACGAATAGGTCAGCTCGAACGGAGAAGGACCACGTCATCACAAAATACCAGTGTCAAATAGCAGCTCCATGCTGCTATGTTTCGTATGGTAAGTGTAAAGAACCGGAGACCTTTTTTTGAAGTGAAAACTTCTTTAGCGGCGTTGTGCACTTTTTTTGTAATGGGTGAAAAATGTTAAACTCGCGTCAGGTCACGTGTCCTGATCGAAAATTCGTAAGACGGACGGAGAGTAGACAGCCGGCGCGGCGTAGGAGAGGAAGTAAGTTAGGTTTAATTCATTTTCATTTATTAATTAATATAATTTTATTATTAATATTAGGTTTCGATCGATTCTACTGTACTGCTTGACGAAATTATTAATATAGATACATATGTACTTACACATTATATATGTAATATTTGTAATATGTTTATAATTTATAGCATTAACCTATATTTTCATAACATCACAATAAGCACATGTGCGGTGCAGGTTTACCAAATAAGTAACTTCGAATGAAAATAAATGAAATAAGATAATAAAAAATAATCTCCGCCATTCCAAAATATCAAAAATGCACAACGTTAATATTCAAGTTTTCACTTCTGCCGGCACTCCCGGAGTGCAACCCGTCGTTTTTTCATCTTTGTCCTCAGGAGTGAGAATGCACCTGCAATTTTTGATTGTTGATTTTTATTGAGGATAAATGTAGATGTCTATAGGTTTTTTTTTATAGGAGAGGGGGCAAACGAACATGCGGCTCACCTGATGGTAAGTGACTACCGCCGCCCATGAACAACTGCAACACCAGGGAGGGAATTGCAGATGCGTTGCCGGCCTTTTAAAAAGGAGTACGCTCTTTTCTTGAAGGTCCCTAAGTCGTATCGGTCCGGAAAAATCGCTGATGGTAATTGATTCCACAAGGAAGTCGTGCGAGGAAGAAAACATCTTCTAAATCGCACAGTGGTGGACCGCCAATCATCCAGATGGTGTGGATGCTATCGGGAGTTCTGCCGCGATGTGCGTTCGTGAAATTTGGCGGCTGGGATTAATCTGAACAATTCCTCAGAGCACTCCCCATGGTAGATGCGAAAGAAAATGCAAAGAGATGCAACATCTCTTCGCAGCGCCAATGAGTCGAGCCGATCGGAAAGGACTCGGTCGTCGACGATTCGAGTCGCTCTGCGCTGGATGCGGTCAAGTGGAAGGAGCTGGCACTGGGGAGCCCCTGCCCAGAGATGGGAACAGTATTCCATGTGAGGCCGAACCTGCGCCTTGTAAAGTTGCAGGCGGTGTGCCGGCATGAAATACTGTCCCGCTCTGCTGAGCACACCAAGCTTTTTAGAGGCCAATTTGGCCTTCTCTTCCAAGTGACCACGAAACTGCACGCCACTCGATATGTCGACGCCGAGGATTCCGATACTGGCTGCGGCAACCAGGGGAGTGCCTTGAAACTGAGGAAACCATAATTCTATAAAAATATATTTAAATGTAAATAATTATATTATATCTATCAGTTTAGTTTGTATATCATTCCCTTGGCCTTAAACTGCTATGATGCTGTAACTGTTTTCTTCCGACTTCAAAAAGGACTATGTTTTTTTAATGTGTTACCTCATAACTTTTTCTGGGTGAACCGATTTTTTTTATTGAACAAATCTGACAAACGAGCACACAGTCCACCTGATGGTAAGTGGTTGCTGTGGCCCATAGACATCTACATCTATCCTCGCTTGCGAGTCAAAATGCAGATGCGTTGTCAGCCTTGAGGACTAAGATGAAAAGCCTCTTTTCCAGTAAAAAGGGTCTCCGGTTCTCTACACTCACCATACGAAACACAGCAGTGGCTGCTATTTTACGCTGGTATTCTGTGAGAGCGTGGTCCTTCCCCGGTGGAGCCGACCCATTTGTGCTACAACTATATTTTAAAAATAGCTGTAGCTTAGCTTTACCACGTATAAAAACGATTTCAATTATTCTTTTTTTATTTGAAAGCTGGTGCTTCTCATGTGGGTCCATATAAATTTGATTAAGGTCTGACGAATAGTTCTTGAGTTATTCTTAATAATTTATATTAAAGTTGGTTGTACAAAATTTTTAATTTTTAATTATTTTCATAAATAAAGTACATAATAACTGTATTTTTCGTTTTTGTGTAAGTTACATGAAATAATACTTTTCGCCGAGAACACAAACGAGGACACTTAATTGAAATTGCTTGTAGTAGAAAAGGCGAATCAACGAGGTTATTACTAATTTACACAATGATCGTTGGTCTGTCTCTAAGTGACAAACAGACAAAGCTATAGTGTTGCTAAGTGGCGGCTCATTGTTCTTGGAATATTTACGATGTTAATTGGCACTATTTTGCTTATCTGGTTATTATATTGAGGATTCGAAACTACTTCAAACTACGGCAGCAACTAGGCAAACTAATAGCAGCTTAGTGCCGTTGTGTTTCGTTTGGTGAGTGTGGAGAACCGGAGACCCTTTATATTGGTAATGAGGTATTCCATTTAAGTACTCAGAAGTGAGAACGCATCTGCATTTTGATTCCTATGAGCCACAGCATCCGTTTGCCACCAGGTGGACTGTGTGCTCGTTTGTCACCCTCATTCTTAAAAAAAAGTTAAATTGAACACATTATAGTACTGCACTCTCAGTCTTTTTTTTAATAATGCGTGTAGCTCAGAGGCATAAAAAGCAAATTTCGCAGTACGCGAGCAACCCGGGTTCGCTCACCGCCGGCATTAATGAAATTGTTAATTGCAATTTTAATATATATATATATATATATATATATATATATATATATATATGTACTAGAATAGAATAGAATAGAATAGAATAGAATAGAATAATTTTTTATTCAATATTGATTATTACATAATTCTTATTGAAAGTCATTTTTTTATTTACCACTGGTTCGGAAAATACCTCTGTCCTGGGAAGAACCAGCAAGAAACCCAGCGGGACTTTTTTTTCAAACATATTTCACTTAACAATAATTTCATTTATACAATTTTTAAATGATTTTTAATAGAACCAGCATGGTGGCGATCACCTTATTCCCAGGGGTTATTTTCATTCATGTATTCCTTGATATTATAATAACCCTTTTTGTACAGTTTTTCTTTAATAAAAATTTTAAACTTGTTTATTGATAAACTTTGAATATGTTCTGGGATTTTGTTGTAAAAGCGTATACATTGCCCCATAAATGAATTACTGATTCTGTGGAGTCTAGTAACTGGTATTACAAGCTTATGTTTGTTCCTAGTGTTTAAAGAATGCACATCCTTATTCTTATTAAAGCTATTTATGTTTTTATGTACATACATTAGATTTTCATAAATATATTGCGATGCCAAAGTTAATATGTTTATTTCTTTAAATTTTTGTCTGAGGGACTCTTTACAATTTAGGTTATAAATCGCCCGAACGGCTCTCTTTTGCAAAACAAATATAGCTTCAATATCAGTCGCATTACCCCATAGCAAAATTCCATAAGACATTACGCTATGAAAGTAACTAAAATACACTAATCTAGCTGTCTCAACATCTGTGAGACTTCTAATCTTTCTAACAGCATATGCTGCAGAACTAAGTCTGCTTGCTAATTTAGATATATGGGGGCCCCATTGAAGTTTCGCGTCAATAGTAATACCGAGAAAAACAGTGGTATCCACAAGACTCAACTCCTCCCCATTTAATAGCACATTGGTATTCGAATGTTTTACATTAGGTATTGTAAATTTAATACACTTTGTCTTATTGCCGTTCAAGAGCATATTGTTGGCGTTAAACCAATGTACTAATTTCGATAGAGCATTATTTACATCGTCATAATTATTTACTGCCGTTTGAGTTTGAAAATTAAAGAGGTATCGTCAGCAAATAATACTATATCGTGATTGTCCCCTACAAGATAAGGTAAGTCATTAATATAGATTAAAAACAGGAATGGGCCAAGAATCGAGCCCTGAGGAACGCCCATTGATACTACCGATCCGGAGGAACCTTTACCATTTATCACGACTTTTTGAGTTCTGTTACTTAAATATGAAGTAATAAGTCTAAGCGCCAAATTTTTTACACCGTAATGTTGTAGTTTCCTGATTAATGTTTCATGATGAACACAATCGAAAGCCTTGGAAAGATCACAGAAAACACCTAAGGCATCCTGTGAATTTTCCCAGGCATTAAAAATATATTTCATAAGCTCAACGCCAGCATCAGACGTCGAGCGACCCCTTGTAAATCCAAATTGGTTTTTATGAAGTAATTTATTTGTATTAAAAAAAATTAACAATTGATCCAAAATAATTTTTTCAAAAATTTTACTAAGAGTTGGTAGTACAGAAATAGTTCTAAAATTAGCGGGGTCCAATGTACTACCAGATTTAAATAAAGGTATTACTTTACTATACTTCATTAAATCAGGAAACACACCAGAATCGATACAAGTATTAAAAATAATAGCAAGATGAGGTGCAATTAAATCTATTATGGACGCAATAACTGTCACGGAAATCCCCCACAAATCTGCGGTTTTCTTTACATCAATGGTTTTGAAGTATTTTACAATATCTTGCGGTAATACTTTTTCAAATCTAAATTCTTTTAAACAGATATTAACATTCTGTTTGAGTAATGACTCGGCGACAGTTGGAGAAGAATTCAAAGACTCTGTTGTCAAAATAGGAATATCAGTGAAATATTTCTCAAACACCGCTGCGACTTCTTGATTTGATTTAGTCAATTCATTGTTAATTTTTAATTGATAGTTTGAGTTACGAGGTTTTTCATTACCGGTTTCGCTGTTAATTATACTCCACGTCATTTTAATTTTATTCTTAGCCGTCTTAATTTTGTTGCTAATATGTAACGATTTGGCTGTGGAGCAAACTTTTTTAAACATTTTAGAATAATTTTTGACATATTCTTTAAAAGCATCAGAAGGATTATATGATCTTTCATGGTAAAGGTCATATAACCTTCGTCTGCTTTTATGAATTCCCACTGTCGCCCACTTATTAAATACCTTGCGACTGTTTCCGGAGAATGTTTTAGAAGTAAATGTTTTTTTAAATTCATTGCTTATAAGGGTAAATAATTCTCCATATAAAAAGTCTGCATTGTTCTTATAAGAAAGCGATGGAAGGTTTTTTACCATATTACTTCTAAATCTCTCCAGGCGTTTTGCATTAATAGGAACAAACACAATTTTCTCAATTTCCTGTTTTTTGTGCAGTGTGTACTAACTGACCAGTCAGACGTTGTTCTGCCCTTTCCACCACCACGACCATAAAAACTATCCTATCTCTCAAGTTGGACCAAACTGCAAACAGTGTGCAAAATTTCATTGGAATCAGTTCAGTAGTTTAGGAGTTCATCGCGGACAAACAACGTGACATGTAAATTTTATATATATATATATATATATATATATATATATATATATATATATATATATATATGAATATATAACATATACGAAATTACGTTTTTCTAAATATCTTTAAGTTTTTCGGATAAAATATAGCCTATACCCCTCCTGGCATTACTCGGTATCTGTTTATAAAGTTTCTTCATAATTGACAGACAAACAAAAATTTTAAAAAGAGGTTGATTATAACAATGTCTTAATAGCATGCAAATATCTCTCTGAACTTAATTGAAGCCAGTTATTTCATAATTACAGACACATGCTTCCATTTTATTTATGTGTATAGATAAAGCACTCTATTCATTGAACAGTAATACATTTACGTATCGTTCATTGTATAACGTGCTCCTAAGGGCCAGTTGTCGTGTAATTTCATCATATTTCTCTCAAATTAATGGCTATAAAGCGACGTTAAAACTTTTCATACAGCACAGTAAAAGTAAAAGGAACCGAGCACAATACGTTTGTGACAAACCTCGCTGTAAAATTTCAACATAGTAATTTGCTAGCATTGAATTAATTAAATGGAACTAATTTTACGACCTTTATCTCGTTTAATTTTAACTTTTTGTTACCGACGTTTCGGATACTTTACAGCACCCATGGTCACGGGGACGGGGTGTTTGACGTCCCGATGTCTTAGTTAGCCCGTCTACCTTCAGTTTTTGAATAATAATGTTTGGTACGATCTACACAAATAACAATATTTTTCATCTGTACTCGCAACTGTGATAAAGTTATTTGAAATTAACTAGCGATATAGTTCCGTGACGGTTTAGCGATGAGTTGTAGCGCTGAGGGCCGCGGGTTCGAATCCCGCACGGACCAACTATTTGTATGGGCTACAAATAATTGTTCCGGGTCTGGATATTTGTCTTTGCATAATTTATGTATGTAAACTGTTTCTACGATACAGGAGAAAATCCTAGTGTGGGGGCAACTATTTTTAAAGAATTAAAATAATAAGGAATATAAAACTAATTAATCGAAGAAGTTAATAGAAAACAGAGGCTAGTGTGCCGGTACTGGTTTCCGTATACTGTTTAATTCTGCTTTTATCCTAAGGGAAGTTCAGGGGAACCTGAGAAGTAGTGTAATTTAAAGTCATGTGTGTCGTAAAATATGGTAAAGTTCAGTGTATGAAGTGAATTCGGTCCGACCGTTGACTACATGTTTCACTGAGTTACAGTGGCGAGGTTTAACAATTTGGAGAGGAATGAAACTTAGACCCTGGTCAAACAAAAGGTCTATTCACTTTCATAATTTTCCATACGCTAAAACTTAATTACACGTTATTTCAGTTATGAGGTTTAGGAAGGACTGGCGTGACTGACTGTGGACGATCGGTGTGGGTTACATACAAACATTTGCTGTCAGCAAAATGCGTTACAATGCACCTACACGTAGTTTTACACTAACACCTATATTACTGTATTATTAATTAGTAGTTTTAAACCAAATGGTTGATTTGGGTTTAGGTCAGCCAGTTAATCTTAAATGGTATTAGCTGTTCCCCGCGACTTCACCTGCGTGTAATTTATTACGATTGAATTTAGTGGGTTTTATTTTTTTTGCGCGGAGCCCTAATTCTTTTACTAAAATAAAAGTAGCCTAAGTTACTCCTTATAACATCAGCTAACTGCTAGTGAAATCAGTCTAGCAGAAAACAGACAAAAAAACCGGCCAAGTGCGAGTCGGACTCGCGCACCGAGGGTTCCGAACAAATCCGTAGGTTTATAAGTTTAAAATTATTAATAATATTTTTATGATATCACGTAACTGAAAATTTATGCTTTTCGCAATTTTTCCTTTATCTGTGGTATAAAACGTTGCTTCGTACCAAATTTGAAGATTCTGAGTTCACGGGAAGTACCCTGTAGCTTTTGATTCCCTTGCGAATGTCGAAAATTTGCGGCACGGCAACGGCTATATCTTTTGATTGCGTTGGCTTATAAAATTGATTTTTTCACAACTCTAAGGGACAGTAGACTTGAGTATTTGATATAAATTTCAGCTTGATACCTCCACGCGGTCCTGAGAAAAAGGGTCTTGACAGACAGACAGACAGACAGACAGACGGACAACAAAGTGATCCTATAAAGGGCTCCGTTTTTTCCTTTTGAGGTACGGAACCCTAAAATAAGACAAAACAGACAAAACTTTTAAAAATTGTGGATATTATTATAAGTAGGTACCGTATATACTTTCATATGCATTAAGTAAAAAGCTGTTATTTTGACATTACAAGGAGACACTTAAATTTTATTTATTTGTATAGATATTACAGCTCAAGAATTCTGTGAGGATGTGGTTCATCTCTGACCGAACAAAGTCATGTATGCTGTAACACATCGAATTATTACCCGTACGTAATAATTCTATGCTGTAACAATATTATAGCTGTAACGTGACTCTCTACTTACCAACAGGTGGGATGTAAAATTTGTGTGACGCTTCAATTTTACAGAAGAAATAAATACGACTTTGTTCAGATTGGAAGGTAATGAATGAAAAAGAGAACAAGCATTACCACAGATTCCACTGGAAAGCAGGCATAATGGTTAAACCAGTAATTAAAAAAACAGACTATGTTAAAAAGTTTACCTTCCATTTTTCTACCGACTTCAAAAAGGAGACGGTACTCAATTTGACTGTATGTTTTTTATGTGTCTTGCCACCATGGACGTTACGTCCATGGTTGCCTCATAACTTTTTACTGGTTGAACCTATTTCAATTATTCCTTTTTTTATTTGAAAGCTGGTGCTTCACATGTGGTCCCATATAAATTTGATCAAGGTCTGAACAATGTTTTTTGAGTTATTCTTAATAATTTATATTGAAGTCGGTTCTACAAAATTTTTAATTTTAAATTATTGTATTTGCAAGTGTAATATATAAATATTATATATCCTTTGCCACTCCCACAGTTAAGACGAATCCAACGACACCCATTAAGTTAAAATCGATGAAGCCGTCTAGGTTAAAGAGATATATTCACACATACATACTCTCAAAAAACATTACCCTCCTTTTTGGGGCTGTCGGGTTAAAACTCATAAAGATTTTTAATTTCTTATTGTTCTCATTCAATTAGCTTTCACACATATTTCATGAACATCACACGTGTAAGAATGTGTTTTGTAAGAAACTAAATATCATTATCTCAACTCAGTGCAAACAGTGTGGTGCGCACGTGTGCGCTTGAACTCGACAAGTGCGGCTATAAAGGGTAAGTCATTCTTGCGAGCACCAAAACACATTTGATCTCTACAATATTTTTTTAAAGAAGGGTGATAAACGAGCTAACAGTCCACCTGATGGTAAGTGGATGCTGTGTCACATAGACATCGACATTTATTATTGATTAAGAATTCATATGGAGATGCGTTGTCACACCTGAGGACTAACATGGAATGCCTTGTTTCCAGTGAAAAGGGTATCCGGTTCTCTGCACTCACTATACGAAACACAGCAGTTTAAGCTGCTATTTTACGCTGGTATTCTATGGGAGTGGTGGCCCTTCCCCAGTCGATTCGACCCATTCGTGCGACAATCATAATGTAACTGCAGCGTGGCTCTACCGCGTTAAAAATGACAGATCGCTCATCAAAAAGTTCTGATAATAAGTCTAATACTATGTCCTATTGCGCTACATTAACAACATTTGGGACTGTGCTCCCATGTGGGGTCTTACCCTTATTGGCTTATTTGTTCAGGCCGAGGTCGAACCGCTTCTTGTTCAAGTACTTATAAAGACGAAACATTTTAAGCGTGCTATGTTTTTCGACGGTCTTTCTATATAAAAAGAAAATAAAGATTTGATTATTTTGTTTTATCATTAAATGAAGTTATAATATTATGATTTAAGTTTACCTAACATTAAAAAATATATGTATATCACGGTGCTTTTAATAATTAGGCATTTATATAAAAGTAAAAAAAGTTGGGACAAAACTGACAATAGGACAAACGGATTAGTACGCTGAACTGGCAATGGGCCGGTCATACATGAACTCGTATAGCTAGAAGAACCGACTACCGGTGCCTCGCACTGGTAAACGAAGTGTAGGGGGCTCCCCACTAGATGGAGTGACGACCTGATATATAAGACATGAAGGAATTTGATGGATGCAGGTGGCTCAAGACCGTGATTTGTGGCATTCCTTGGGGGAAGCCTATGTTCAGCAGTGGAATTGTGAAGGGCTGTAATGATGATTATGATGATGACCATGGTAATTTTAATAAGCAGGCGTTTATATAAAAGAAAAAAATTAAATTACAACCTATGTACCTCCCCCATAATAAATCATCGCTCTTGAAATTTCTCGTGTCAATTCCATTTTCTCAACGACTAAACAAGTTTGACCAAACCTTGTGACAAGACCGAGAATCTTTTTTTAAATAAATAAATGGTATTCGATTTTTAAAACCAAAGAGTTTTCAATTAAAAAGATTTTAATATGACAGGAACAGTGGAAATATTCCATTCCCGATACTTTTAGTGCAGCCTTTGTACAATATTTAAAAAAAAAACTATAACCAAAAAAACTTAAACTAAAAACAGTTCTACTCGATGTGCCGTGGCAAGAACGCTGGCTGAGTTTTCTAGCTGGATGGCTATACTTATAATTAATAGAATCAGGCGTTACTTTGCGAAAATCCATTATATAAAAGCTTTTAGAAAATTTACTTCGCAAATATCCGCGTTATAAAATAAAATGATGTGTCTTACCTAGTATGAAGAGCACCTCCCGCCCTCTCTCAATTGCGTGCACTATCCCCGTCACCTGAGGATGCCTCGTGTAGAGGCGAAACACGTGTCGTATTTTCGTCAGTGGTATGTCTTGCCTAGTATAGTGGTGTTGGGAGTAGCGGTGCTGGGATTAGTGGTGACGGGGATAGTGCACGCAATTGAGGAAGGGCGGGAGATGCTCTTCATACTAGGTAAGACACAACATTTTATTTTATAACGCGGATATTTGCGAAGTAAATTTTCTAAAAGCTTTTTTATCTTTGGCTATACTTACTCTTTGAGCGAGATAAGAACCAGCCATCTTATCACCAGCAACAATGACCAGTTACGAATACAGTCCCTTTTGTAACTTCACCGCACGTGGAACCCACGGACCGACAATCTCTTCAGCAAATGGCGCAAATATGTAGTCATATCTCAGAGACTCATATTTGCGCCGCTTAATTCAGTTGCCTCTGATGCCGCCCCGGCTCTAAACGAGGTACCTCAGAGATAAATGTGTGCAAAAGTGTCTACCCATTTAATTGGTATATAACTCTAATAAGTATACTGATGTAGTCGCGTACATCAGGCATTCTTTTATAGCCGCTGTATTGTTAGGGAGCTATGAAGATTGAATTTCACCGTGTGTGTAACAGTGGTAGAGCCACGCGGCAGCGTTTGCTGTCGCACGGATGGGCCGGCTCGAACCGGGGTGGTACCACGACCTCACAGAAAACCAGCGTGAAGTAGAGGTTCACCTCTGCGTTTCGTTTGGTGAGTGCAGGTGGCCGGAGGCCCTTTTTACTGGAAATGAGGCATTCCATCTTAGTCCTCACGGGTGACAACGCATCTACATTTTGAATTGTAATAGAGGATAGATGTAGATGTCTATGGGCCGCAGCAACCACTTACCATCAGGTGGACTGTGTGCTCGTTTGTCACCCTTATCCTATAAAAAAAAAAAGAAAAAAAAAGTGATGGTGGCATAACATACTCCGTTACCGTTACAGCCTATGAAAGTTCACTGCTGAACCTAGGACTCCCCCATAGATTGCCTAGTGGGGGATATTTGCCTTAGTTGCAGCTTGAGAAACGGGTTGGCAGTTTGTTATTTTTAGTCGTTATTAGGAAGACGCTGCTGTCTATCTCCTGATTTATTTCACTTTGTAGCCACTAACGACATCCACGGAGTGATATCTGGGTAGTGGATATTCTAACACTGTCACTACTCGGTAATGTAGGATACTCAACTGAACACAAAGCACATGTACGTGTACTTTTTCCACCACTAGTCGTGAACACTAACAAAACACGTAAAGCAATATATTTAAAATCGCATCAAGCACGGAGCAAGTACATTTATTTATTATATATCCAGTAATAACTATCATTACAGGATTACCCTAATACGATAGATAAGTCATACTTTAGTTATGTTAGACATAATAAATTTATAAACTAAAACATAGAAATAACAAGGTAGCCTTTGTAAACTCGTTCAGAGAACATCCGAATAAATCAATTCGCTCAGCCACCACATTGTTGGTTGCGGGTTCACATCACGTCGGACTCACCAATATTGCCGTGCAAGGAAAAGGGGAGAGCTGATCTACTGCCGGGCAAGGTGGTTGGTCCGGGGAGTGGCCTATGCTCCGTCTGGTAGTTCAGAACTATTTTGTATATACCGCAGTTCTTCGGAACTCTGATAGCGTGATTAAGGGTTCGGTGTGTTTCGCTTGTGGCGCGACGACTACGCCGCCACATCCTCTCAGATAATAAGCTTCTCATATTATAAGAAATACCAGACGCTTCGCAAATATGACCCTGATTATATTTGTTGCAATATGCATGAAGGTTGTCTGTCCAATTAATTAAATCCGTTATATAACAAAAACGTTAAATATGTGCGATATTAAACACACGTACCCTTCGCATGTAACGAATATCTTTGTGTACAGAACTGTGCAAACGCGGAAAGCCTTGTGTTCATTTGGGCAATTATTAGAGCCGAATAACACGGTAGTGTCAGTATCTAAACGAATATTTCGTTTAGATTTTCGTTTAGACACTTACACTACCATGGATTGATCGGCAACGCACCTGCAATTCTCCTACTGTTGCAATTGTTCGTGGACAAGGCTCGTTTACCACTTCTGTAAAAAAATTGCGTTAAGCCTCAAAATTTCACAAAACACGATCAAACCCAGTTCGATACTCACCAGCATTAGTAAAATTGTTTGTAAAACTTGTAAGTGCAATTTTTACCACGCTCTCAATTGTGAAACTAATTATATAAACGCACAGGACCGTGTAGTGGTGGTGTAAGGATATCCACTACCATAAATCGTACCTTGGGTGTCGAAAGAGGCGACAGAGGGAAACTGAAACATGAGATGGGCAGCAGCATCTTCCTGGTAACATCTCAAAATAATAGCAAAACTGCGCTTGTTAACCCGCCTGCCAAGATTAGCAATTATGGCAAAATCCCCCCTATAAGGAAATCTATGGGGGATGCCTATGTCTAGCTGTGGCCTTTCAAAAGCTGTATTGGATGGATGGACGATTAGATGACTTGGGTCTCGATCTCGATCGTCTTGAATATCGATTCTGAACAAATCAATATGCGTGGTGGCCTTTCCATTTGCCAAAAACTATAATTCTGAATCAACTTCATCTTCACGGGCCTTCCATAAGAGTACTTGCCTAATCGTAACTCTTGGCAGGTGATTTGACGATGGCAGTTCCAGAGGTCAGGCATCTTCGCAGCTGCTGTCTGTCGCTGATCTGATTATTTCACGTCTGGCGTATGCGAGACTTTCGATATATTGTCATATGTCGAAAGTCACGGAATTTCTTATGGTATTTCCTATTGTCACCTTTTACGACACTTTTAGCACGAAATTGAGTGATGGATTACGCCTATTAAACCACCACCACATGGCAAAACGAGCAATCTTCTTCTACCTTGTCACCTTTACAGCCTTTTAACGTCCACTGCTGAACATAGGCCTCCCCATAGATTGCCTCATGGGGAGAATAATTTCCATAGTTGTAATGTTACTGTTGATTTAATAATTTCAACTTTGAGTTAGTTATGTGCTCCTGGTTGATTATCTTCCATACATACAACCATTACAGCATATTAAAGTCCACTGCTGAACATAGGCCTCCCCATAGATTGCCTCATGGGGAGAATAATTGCCATAGTTGTAATGTTACTGTTGATTTAATAATTTCAACTTTGAGTGAGTTATGTGCTCCTGGTAGATTATCTTCTATACATACATCCATTACAGCATATTAAAATCCACTGCTGAACATAGGCCTCCCCATAGATTGCCTCAAAGGGGGAATGTTTACCATAGTCTAGTAGCATTTGTTTATTTTTAATCGTTATTACGAAAATGTTGCTGCCCATTTCCTGATTTGTTTTCCTCTGTCGCCTGTTACGACACCCATGGGATGATATGGGGTAGTGGATATTCTTACACCGCCACTACAGCCTACTCTATCAGTCAGTACCTAAAACTTCTGCTGGATATGCTCTCCTATTACATGGGGTTTGCTGTAATTAATAAAATCTCAGCATATAGAATTTATTAAATGTCTCCCGCCCTAGAAGCTGTGCATTTTATGTAGCTTTATATATAAAATTTTACTTCGATATAATTTAATTCGATTGACGTTGATCGTCGCCCACCTGATGATAAATGGTTTATACTACCCGTGGACACCTGCAACCAATTTCAAACAAAGAAAGCTACTGTGTTACCTTTGAGGACTAAGATGGAAAGATGTAACAAATGCATCACAGCCTGTGATTATACTGGATCTGTATATCCTTCAGAGCGGAACACAACAGGGCAAGCTGAGTTATTAACCTACTCAGTCGAATTCCTAGGCAAAACATTTGTTCTAGCATCTAGTACATACCGTAAATAGGACTTTATTATGTTACCATCCATCGAAGCCGATGGAATTTTTAGAATTTAACTGCAATACAGGTCGAAATGGAGTGATGAATTATTTAACGCAATCAGAAAGTATTAATTTTATTCCTAAAATATATCGATAACGTCATTTTAATTTATGAACGCCCATTAAATAATTATAAACAGCATACCTATTAACAAACAAAATAAAAATCAACCCAACAAGAACAACATCTGGCAAGGCATCAAACTATATAACGTATAGCCTCGTTCCAATTCTTTGCGTTATAAATACGTTTGTACAACGCGGAAACGAACCACCAGCTTACGTTGACCCCCGTTCATCTACCGTAAAAGAAATAGCTGATGTTTAAACTATACTTTTGATTAAATATGATAGGGCCATGATAGCAAGGCCTTAAAATTTAGTACCTGAATAAAGGTTAGTACCAGCGTACGATCGCCACCGAAACAACTGAATTTACTAAACTGAACTTTAAATGATGAACGTTACCCTGTGACAAATAAAGAAAAGATGAAGGAGGATTGGAGAAACTTAAGTTTTAGTGTCTAACTTCCATTGCTAGACAAAAACCGCTACTTGGTTAGGGACGAATTGCACTATTAGCGCCAATGGACGATACGAATGGAGATTAGCCTTATGTTGCCCTCACAAATAAAATAAATAAATAATCGTCGCACTTGAATTTCCTTATGCCATCCCGAAGGACTTAATTTTTGAAATGGGTAGACTTAAAACATTTTTCTAATGCGCACTGGGCTACCCTAGGTTAAGGTTAGATGATCAGGTGGTGAATGCAGATGTATTAATTTTTATAATTTGTTATATTTGTATTTACGTTAGTTCGAATCATTTTATTACCAAATTGCCTTACAGCGTAATCATAACAGATTTTCTGAAAGGTCTCTTGCCATATATTAATAATATTTACTTTTGAATTTAATTAAATTAATCCTGAAATTTTATTAAATTTAATGTGTAACATTTGGAAACACAAAAAAAATTAAATCTAAATCAATGAGCATACTTGCAGAGATCAAATCAAACTGGTTCTCGCTTCAAAATTGATGGGCTTCTGTAAATTACGCCACAAAGTACCGCGCAACATGAATATGTCTCTCTGATGATAAAGTTGCGCATAAGATACACATTCGCGATTTTATTTCTTGCACTGTTCCTGTAATTATTTTTTTTTTATAAAATAGAAGTGTCAAACGAACTTGCAGCCTACATAATGTCAAGTAACAAGTAACCACTTTCCATTATGTAGGATGTAAATGGCCGACGGATACCTGCAACCAACAGTAAACAAAGGAGGCCACAGTTGAGTTTAAGTACTAAGATGGAATGCCTCATATCATTATCATCATTACAGCCCTTCACAAAGAAATGCCACAAAGCGCGTTCCTGAGCCACCTATGTACATCCATCGATCCATCGATTCCTGCATATCTTACCAGGTTTTCACTCCAATGAGTAAAACGGAATTCCTCACAATATATAGCTATACGGACTCTTAGACTGGTATACAGCAGTGCACGCACTGCTATTAATGGCAGAAATAAGTAAGAGAGTGACCTACCTAGACTGATTTCTAAGCAAAATTTTAAGTGTGTCTCGAAGAGTTTTCTTATTTTATCCATAAATATGGACGGTGCGTAGCACAGAAGCCAAACGTCCGGTTGTGGCGCTGCATGACTACCTTTTCGAATCCAATTAAAAAGTTATAAATGAGAGACCGCAGAACTTTTTACAACGAGCGATTCCATCTTAATTCTCAGGGGTTAAAACGCATCTGCATTTTGATTATTTATGGAGGATAGATGTAGATGTCTCTCTGACTGTGTGCTCGTTTGTCACCCTTATTCTATAAAAAGAAGTTTTTGTCTGGCTTACAAATAATTGTTCCGGGTATGAAATACGTGCAAGTGCAACGCCTTCAGGGAGTATAATCTTAGGGTATAACTTTTTTTAATTATTAAATTATAGCATTATAGTGGATATTACTGCCATATATCATTTTAGCGGATCATAAGGCTGAAATAAACCGGCCATATACCTGCCGACAAT
The DNA here is from genome assembly GCA_033319125.1 of Parnassius glacialis. Classification (NCBI taxonomy): domain Eukaryota; kingdom Metazoa; phylum Arthropoda; class Insecta; order Lepidoptera; family Papilionidae; genus Parnassius; species Parnassius glacialis. Next base: position 42,532,106 of record JAVANC010000011.1, on the reverse strand, counting down.
CCGGGGAAGAAAGCTTCTGGTAGGACAGTTTCGTACCACACCCTTTACACTCGCTTGAGTGATGGTGACCTGTTAAAACATGTCCTGCATGTTTTAAGTCGATGGATATAGGACATGTTATAATAATGATGATGATGTCTTTTTAAAACCAAAAATCTGTTTAAAAGATCAACAAATTTTTCGACCTCAAAAACATTTTCTGACGAAAATTTGCTCTCGAATTCCATCATGTTTTCAATGTTTTGTGTAAAATGAAAAAAAGAATAATTTAAGATGTACATTTGTGCGAAAAGAATATTTAATATTTCATTTTGAAACAGGAACGTTCGCTTTGAAACAGTATTTAAATGAGTTTCAACATCAATCATAATTTATACCTAAAAAGAAAAATTAACTGGATTTATTTTGGGAGCACTTTCCATCGCTTGTTTTAAAAATTGAGTATCTTTTGGACGTAAATTACGAATTAACGACATCATAAAATGTAAACAACTATGTAACATTTGCGAATATGCTTGTTAAAAAGAAGAAAGCCTTTAAATCTTCACGGCGACGACTTGAGGAGGTGAGCAGAGAGAGATAAGAACCGGTCACGAGCTATACAACAATGGCCGACCTCTGACCGCCGGCTAGGGCCGCCAGAAGTCACAGCATTCAAAAGTATTAAATAAGGTAAACACTGAACATAGTTACTACATTGCAGTGGTGATATTATAATGTAAATAATATATTTATAAATGATAGACCCATGTTGCAGATATATAATGGTTGTAGCACGAATGCGTTAGCTCGACCGGGGTAGGTAAAATAGCAGCTTAATGCTGCTGTGTTTCGTATGGTAAGAGCAGAGAACCGGAGACTCATTTTACTGGTAATGAGGCATTCCATCTTAGTCCTCGGGGGTGACAACGCTTCTTCATTTTAATTTCTAATCGAGTACATATGTAGATGTATTTGGACTGCAGTACCCACTTGCGATCAGGTGGACTGTGTGCTCGATTGTCACCCTTATTCTATAAAACATCGTACAATTGTTATATATATGTCGGTTAGGTTATTGCGAAAAGAATACAAAATCTAGTATTAAAATTTATTTGAGAAATAATTTTAGTTTTGGTACAAAAAACACACGTGGATTCGGACATTCAAAAGGACAGAGGTCTTCTGGTAATCAGTTCATGAAGATATATCTAACCATAGACCATTTTTTGTTTACAAAAATGTCTGTTAAAATAGTGCAGTATATATTTTGAAGAGTGTGCGCAGGAATAATATGACTTAATTTTTCCCTCCCCATTTATAATTGGACCAACAGACGCCCGTCTTGTCTCCACCCCTTTGTAAACACAAACTGTTTGCTTTGTCGTTCATAATGCGAACAGCATAGGACAACAACACAACACACACACACACACACACACAAACACTCACGCCTGTCACCCAGAGGGGTAGGCAGAGACTACAAACTTCCATTTAGCGCGATCCTGACACATCTCTCTCGCCTCCTTTACATCCATATATCTACGCATACATACTCGTCGGTTAAGGGTACTCCTAATCTGGCCCATTTTCAATGTATCGCCGATTTGGTCGATAAACTTTCGTCTAGGGCGTCCCTTTCCGACTCTGCAGTTCACTTCTGAAACATAAATTTGCTTTGTCTTTCTTTCCTCGTTCATTCTTTCTACATGACCAAACCACCGAAGCATTCCTTTCTTAATCCTGGTCACAACGTCGTCTTGCAAACCACACTTTTCTCTTATCACACTATTTCTCACCCTGTCATTTAGATTCAGCCCTAGCATACTCCGTAATTACCGCATTTCTACAGCATTTATTCTACTCTCATGCTTAAATTGCCAGACCCAAATTTCACTACCATACATTAAAGTAGGGACTAATACACATTATGAATTGCCATACGTGCCTTATTTGACACATTCTGACTCTTCATAACAGCATAGGAAGGAGTATGATAATAAATTACAAGCATTCGTCTTTTCATCCGATTATAATGTGGAGTGTGTTCAAGGCAAGATTGTATAAACGTTTGTTAAGCTTAGTCACTGACTAACTTCTATCTTCGACTGCATCACCACTTACCATCAGATGGGATGGTAGTCAAGCAGTTGCTAATAATACTTAAAAAGGTGTGTGAAGATGTTTCTTTGTATGTTTTGAACAGAAATAATGATAACAACAGAGCACACAGTCCATAGTATAATTCCGCCTCCAGGTCCTTCAAAAGCGTCATTGCCAAGGCAAGGTCTGAACACATCGGCAGAATTGGCGAGAAGCTAGTTCGCCTTCCTTCGGGAACCCGTGCATTTTGGTCTCTCGCCAAGGCTGTCCAAGGGAACTTCTGTCAGCCATCTCTTCCATCTCTGCACAGAGAGGACGACTCACTGGCCCATGCCGCAAAGGAGAAAGCCGATCTGTTGAGCTCTCTTTTTGCGTCCAACTCGACTCTAGATGACGGGGGGAACACACCGCCGACCATCCCGCGATGTGAGTGCTCCATGCCGGATGTGCGATTTACACAGCGCTCGGTCCGCAAAGCACTCTTCTCCCTGGACGTCAGCAAGTCGAGTGAGCCCGATGGAGTCCCTCCCATTGTGCTGAAGACGTGTGCTCCGGTGTTGGCACCGGTTTTAACGCGTCTTTTCCGGTACTCCTACTCCCAAGGCGTAGTCCCGAACTCATGGAAGACAGCTTTGGTGCACCCGATCCCTAAAAAAAGCGACCGCTCAGACCCGTCCAACTACAGGCCTATCGCCACCACCTCCTTGTTCTCCAAAATAATGGAAGCCGTTATAAACTGCCAGCTCATGAGGTACCTTGAGGATGACCAGCTGATTAGTGACCGCCAGTACAGTTTTCGTCGGGGTCGATCAGCTGGTGATCTTCTAGTCTACTTAACTCATAGATGGGCGGAGGCAGTAGAGTCCAAGGGGGAGGCATTAGCCGTTAGTTTGGACGTAGCGAAGGCCTTTGATCGGGTCTGGCACAAAGCGCTTCTTTCGAAGCTTCCTGCCTATGGGCTTCCCGAGAAATTGTGCAAATGGATCACCAGTTTCCTTGCTGATTGGAGCATCAATATCGTAGTAGACGGTGCATGCTCTGATCTCAAGCCTATCAACGCTGGTATTCCACAAGGCTGCGTGCTAACACCAACGCTGTTTCTCCTGCATATCAGTGATATGTTGCTAACTGGTAGCATTCATTGCTATGCAGACGACAGCACTGGTGATGCCTTATATACCGGCCGTGCCAATATTTCTCGGGAAAACGTCGCCGAGTACCGGGACAAACTTGTGTCTGAAGTCGAGTCTTTGCTTAACAAAGTCTCGGATTGGGGCCGACTAAATCTAGTCCAGTTCAATCCCCAGAAGACACAAGTTTGCGCGTTTACCGCTAAAAAGAACCCCTTTGTCGTATCTCCTCAGTTTCAAGGCACTCCCCTTGCTGCCTCAGCCAGTATCGGAATCCTTGGCGTTGACATATCGAATAGTGTACAGTTTCGTGGTCACTTGGAAGGGAAGGCCAAATTGGCCTCTAAAAAGCTTGGCGTGCTCAGCAGAGCGAGACAGTATTTCATGCCGGCACATCGCTTGCAACTTTACAAAGCGCAAGTTCGGCCCCACATGGAATACTGTTCTCATCTCTGGGCCGGGGCACCCCAGTGCCAGCTCCGTCCACTTGACCGCATCCAGCGCAGAGCGGTTCGAATCGTCGACGACCGAGTTCTTTCTGATCGGCTCGATACACTGACACTGCGTAGAGATGTTGCATCTCTTTGCGTATTTTATCGCATATATCACGGGGAGTGCTCTGAGGAATTGTTCGGACTAATTCCAGCCGCTCAATTTCACCATCGCACATCGCGACAAAACTCGCGTTACCATCCATACCATCTGGATGATTGGCGGTCCACCACTGTGCGATTTTGTTGCGATATTCTCCCTCGCACAACTTCCTTGTGGAATCAATTACCACCAGCGAATTTTCCGGACCGATACGACTTAGGAACCTTCAAGAAAAGAGCTTACACCTTTCTAAAAGGTCGGCAACGCATCTGCAATTCCCCTGGTGTTGCGGTTGTTCATGGGCGGCGGTAGTCACTTACCATCAGGTGAGCCGCATGCTCGTTTGCCCCCTATTCCATAAAAAAATAAAAAAAAATAAATGGATTCTGTTTCTCATAGACAACTTCATCTATTTTTGATTAAGAATCAAATTGTAGATACGTTCTTTGTGTTGCGATTGCGTTCTCTTCCCCGAGGACTACGGTCGATTACCTCGATACCAGTAAAAATAAGTTCAGGTCTTAGTAAATATTTAACTTTTGATGTGCATGATTGAAACTGGCCGTGCTCAGCTTAATAGACAATTTCATTCAATATGTATCATTTCGGTCTTATTAATAATAGAATTATACAATTTCCACTATAAAAAATGTAGATAATTCACCGCGCCATCTACCGAAAATAGTAGAAAATATATATAGAAGTATCTATCAGGCCAGGTATAGAATAATATTAGATATTTATAAGGAAATCTGCTACTAAATTCCACCATCGTACACTGCGACAGAACTCGACATTCCTTCCTCATCGTCTTGATGGCTGGCGGTCCAGTACTGTGCGGTTTATATAATTTTCTGCCTCGCACAACTAAACTGTAGAATATACTGTCGTTAGCGATTTTTCCGGACCGATACGACTTAAGGGCCTTCAAGGAAAGAGCATGCACCGTCCTAAAAAGCCGGCAACACACCTGCAATTGCCCTGATGTTGCAGTTATTCATGGGCGACGGTGATGAGTTACTTTAGGTGAGCCGCATGCTCGTTTGCCTCCTCTGCCATAAAAAACGGACAGATTCGTACTAGAAATATTTGAGAGTGTCTGAATGAGACTAAGGCGGCCCTCTACTAGGTTTAGTGTCGACCTTTTGAAAGATGCAGGATGTCAATGGATGCTGGTGAGTTAGGACCGTACTATGTGGCATTCCTTGGATGAGACCTAACATATTCAGCACTGCTGTAGTCCAAACCAGATCTTACTTGATGGTATGACGCCTATTCTACTTAGGAGTTTGCTGGGAAGGTGCCACCATCTTATTTGAGCCACCAAGCAGCACTACATACTGCTGTTTTCCGATCTAAAATGTGTAGAAAGCTAGTATAGTGAAAAGCACACGCTGTTAGGTATTCCATCTTAGTATTTAGAGGTAGCAACATCTCTGTAGCCTCCTGTAGTAAAGTTGCTGCAGATGTCCATAGGCTGCAGTAGTACCTCTTGCAGACTAATAGATAAACAGTTGGGGACTGCTAACGTTTTGATTCCATTAATTTAGTCATTAATCACAGCTCATCAAAAGTCCTTTACACAGGTTCCCCAATAGATTGCCGCATAGCATTTGACATTGTTGCCACGCTTGGCAGTTTTGTGGGTAACTTTTTTTTATAGGATAGGGTGACAAACGAGCACACAGTCCACCTGATGGTAAGTGGTTGCTGTGGCCCATAGACATCTACATCTATCTTCGATTACGAATCGAAATGCAGATGCGTTGCGTAAGGACTAAGATGGAATGCCTCGTTTCCAGTAAAAAGGGTCTCCGGTTCTCTACACTCACCATACGAAACACAGCATCATTAAGCTGCTATTTTACGCTCGTATTCTGTGAGAGCGTGGTCCTTCCCCGGTCGAGCCGATCCATTCGTGCTACAACCATAATATAGCTGCAGCATGGCTCTGCCACGTATAGTAACTGCTGCTTTTTTATTATTATGTTGTTATCAGAATAAGCTGGTGCACATCTCCTATTTCAGCTTCTCTATTTCACCTCTTACAATAACCACGGGATGATATGGAGTAGTAGATCCATCTACACAGTCCACTGCTGAACATAAGCCTCCCCCATAGATTGCCACGTAGGGGGGATATTTTTCATAGTTACCACGCTTAGCAGGCGAGTTGGCAGCAGCAACTTTTATTTTTACTTCTAATGAGGGCATCCACGACTTTTTCTGCCACCAGGGCGGCGCCACTTTCGAGTGAGGTAAAATATTTGACAGATTTCATAGCGGGGACGATAATTTCTTAGGAAAATGTAATCTTTAAGGTTTCTTTCTGTGTTATTAGTTATATTTTATATTAATTACATTAGAAATGAATAAACCAAACTATAAATATAACTAAAAGACGACTTTTAAAAAAAAGAGTTATAATGTGCAAAAAATTAAAAATCAAACCTGACGCATTGTATTATATATTAATATAATAGAATAAGACAATGATAAACTATTATTTAAAACTAATTTCTCAATTAAATGACACTGTGTAACAAAAAAACTTTACCTCAGTCGCTAGTAGCGATATCTGGTGAGTGGAAGATTATTAGCCCTCATTAAGAAGACGCTGCTGCCCATCTCCTGGTTTACTTCCCTCTGTCGCCATTACAACTCCCATGTGATGTTATAGGGTAGTGGATTTTCTAATAGATTCTCTAATGCTGCCATAACTCGGCAAAGCAGCAAAACACATAACTATGTTAGCTTAAAAAATATTTTATGTGATAACTTTTAATATTTTCATAATTAACATGACCAGGCAGCCCTAGGGCAGAAGGAGATGGGGATTGTTTATTGAGAATTTATTTGTTTTTAACGAGCGACGTCTCGCTGCCCCACGACTTATCGCAGCAGTAAAGGGTTCTTTATTGTTGAGTTTACTATGTGAATATATCATGGTGCTTTTAATAAGTAGGCGTTTATATAAAAGTAAAAAAAAGTTGTTGCAAAACCGATAATAGACTGAAGTGGCAATGGGTCGACCATGTAGCTTGAAGAGCCGGCTACCGTCGGGGAAGAAATGTTCTCGAGTGGCAGCCTCGTACTGGTAAACAAAGTGTAGAGGGCTCCCCACTACTTGGAGTGACGACCTGATAAGATATGAAGGAAGTTGATGTATGCAGGTGGCTCAAGACCGTGCTTTGTGGCATTCCTTGGGAGAGGCCTATGTTCAGCAGTGGACGTGTGAAGGGCTGTAATGGTGATTATGATGATGGTCATGGTACATGGTACATGATAATTTAATAAGCAGGCATTTATATAAAGGAAAAAATAAAGTTACAACATATGTACCTCCCCCTGCTTGGCAGAGCTCCTCCGATCCTGAAAGGTCATGGAGCAATAAGTTCATCGCACTGCTCCAGTAGGTAACTTATCGCTAGTTGACTGTCTCGTTGTTCTAGTGATTCTATACGCGATTGCTCGGGTTCGATGTCTGGTCGGGACAAAATCAGTTGTTGGGTTTTTCTGGAAATTCTCAGTAATATTCCGGGTCAGGAAGTTGGTGGTGTTTGACCCCCGTGCCTAGAATAGCACGTAAAGCCGTGCGTCCTACACCTTATCTCCTTCCTGTGGGGTGTGTGTGTTTGTTTGTGTGAATTATGAGAGTAAGGGAATAGAGTGTGAATACATGTGTTTGCGCATACACTTGTGCACTATAATCCTGTCCTGCGCAGATGGCTCTCCCTTGAGACTGGCCGCCGTGACCGAAATCGGTCTGGAGGACGTTGTAATTACTAGTTGGCTGATTGCTTCTTACATGCCTCAGGTCTAATCTTGGTTTTACGTAACTCTTTTAAAGGCATATCCGTACATGAGTGACCCGGATTCAATACCCGCCGGCACCAATCAATTTATTAATTGCAATTTCAAGTACTGATTTACCACGTGCTCGGTGGTGAATGAAAACATTGTGAGGAATCGTGTAAGAGCCATGGTGCAGCTATGTTATAAATTGAGCACGAATAGGTCGGCTCGAACGGGGAATGCCCACTCTCTCACAGAATACTAGTGTAAAATAGCAGCTTAACACTGCTGTGTTTCGTATGGTGAGTGTAAAGAACCGAAGAACCTTTTGACTAGAAATGGGGCATTCGATCTTAGTCTTTAAATATAACAAATGCATTTCCATTTTTAATCGAGTATTGTAGATGTCTATGGGCCACAGCATTAATTTACCATCAGGTGAACTGTGTGCTCATTTGTTACCCTTATTGTATAAAAAAATACAAAAAAAAAGTAACGGGATAATATAATTTTTTACATTACACTCTTTTATAAGCATAGCGCTCGGCGTACGCAAGTGATCCATGTTCAATCCCCGCCGGCACCAATGAAGTTGTTAATAGTAGTTTTAATTTAAAAAACTGAAGTGACAATCGAACTTACTGTCAACCTGATAGTGAGTGGCGACTGTAATCCATGGACTTCTGCAGCCATCTTCATACAAAGCAGACTACAGATGTGTTGTCATTCCTGAGAACTAAGATGGAATGCCTCACGCTCTAAAATAGCTGATTTACCGCCTGCTCGGCGGTGAATGAAAACATCGTGAGGAAATCTATTTAAACTTAGTAGAATCACGAGGCAGGGGTTGACAACCGCATGATTTATAATCTGTTACTATGCATAAATTTTTAAATTGTTTTTTAATGGTTATTTACGTGGTAGAGCCATGCTGCAACTATATTAATAGTATAGTTGTAGCACGAATGAGTCAGCTCGATCGGGGAAGGACCACGCTCTCAAAGAATACCAGAGTAAAATAGTAGCTTAATGCTGCTGTGTTTCGTATGGTGAGTGTAGAGAATCGTAGATCCCTTTTACTGGAATATATGCATTATATCTTAGTGTTCACGACTGACAACGCATCTGCATTTTAACTCGCAAACGAAGATAGACGTAGATGTCTATGGGCCGCAACAATCACTTGCCATCAGGGGGATTGTGTGCTCGTTTGTCACCCCAATTCTATAAAAAATGTGTACATGATATATGTATGCTGATCTATCCTATACATACATTCGTTATCGCATAGACACAGTTATCCTCGGTTAAGAGAAAAAAGGCAGATCTGTTGCCATTCTTGTAGACTAAGATGTATGGAATACTTACCTAAAAAGGTTTCTGGTTCTCGTCACGTGTTACACAAAACATAACAACGTAAAAATATGATCTTTCTTATACAATAATAATAATGTCATTTATTCGCTATACATGTGGTGACAGATAGTTGCAAGTTGAACACAGGCCACATGTTTACCACATCTGGCACGAAAAAGTTATGTTTCATAATATGTTAAACCATTATTTTCATAATTAGGCAAATCTATTAATTGTTGAACATAAATTAAATTAAAATTAAAATTGTCATGTCAATAATTACTACTTTATAACTACGCAAATCAAATTAAGCATGTATAGAAAAAAAAATGAGTAATTAATGTATAGAACATGTAACCATGTAGTTGCCGTGTAAAAATAATCAATACGCCATATCATCCCATGGGTGTCTAAGAGGCGACAAAGGGTAACAAATCAGGAGATGGACAGCAGCGTCTTCCTAACAACGCTTTTTTTATAGGATAGGGTGACAAACGAGCACACAGCCCACCTGATGGTAAGAGGTTGCTGTGGCCCATAGATATCTACATTTATCCTCAATAAAGAATCAAAATGCAGATGCCTCCTCACCCGTGAGGACTAAGATGGAATGCCTCTTTTCCAGTAAAATGGGCTTCCGGTTCTCTACACTCACCATACGAAACACAGCAGTGTCAAGCTGCCATTTTACGCAGGTATTCTGTGAAAGCGTGGTCCTTCCCCGGTCGAGCCGACCCATTCGTGCTACAACTGTACTACTAATATAGCTGCAGTATGGCTCTACTTGCTAAGGAGCTTGCCAAACATGGCAACTATGGCAAATATCCCCCCTATGAGGAAATTTACGCGGAAAGCCTATGATCAGCAGTTAACTTTAATAGGTTATATGGTAACGGTTATTTAAAAAATGGTAATGTCAACTTTATGCAACAAGATTCTATTCATATTTTCCCCGGTAAAGATAATCCATTAGCATATACATGCAATACGGCGATAGCGTAGCTACCTCACGTAGACACTATTTATTTTCATCATTTGGAAGATTAACTGAATGATACTGAGGTCAAAATTGTTTGTATCTTATAAAAATGTTTGCTCTTGGTGAGAAATGAACGTGATGATGTGCTTGCATTATGCATTATGTACTACATTGTTTTCGTTTTATAAAATAGAATTAGTGTTATAATCGAGTACACAGTCCACCTGATGGTAAGTTCATAGACAATCACATCAATCCCTGATTAAGAATTAAAATGCAGATGCGTTGTCACCTCTAAGGACTAAGATGGAATGCCTCGATTCCAGTAAAAAGTATCTCCAGGCCTCTACACTCACCATACGAAACACAGCAGTATAAAGCTGTTATTTACACTGGCATTCTGTGAGAACATAGTTCTTCCCTGGTCGAACCAACCGATTCTTACCTTAATATAGCTGTAGCATTGGCTCTGCCACGTAAAATACATCACTGATATACGCCCATACGTTTAGAAATTCTATTAGAATTGTAATTTAAGAGCCAGTGGAATTTCATCAGATCGATACTGTAGTTAGTCGCTTTCGACCGGTTTCCCTTAATGCATCTGAGTTCACGCGCCGATACCATTGGAAAATTTATTCTGAAATTTCAACATCCAAAATTAATATAACAATTCGTATGCAAACTACAGCCTAACGTGTTAATTTCGACGAATCTGATAAAATATACAGTTAATATTGAATAGATTATGACTGAAATGACAAATGGAAATTTTAAATTAGTTTTTCTTTAATTCGACGCCAAAGTTTGACTAATACCAACCCGTAACCATTTGGGGGTGGTGTGAGAATATCCACTACCCCATATCATTCCGTGGATTTTATAGGCGCGAATCCAACGAAATCCTGTTCGTAAACAAAAAATCTTAGCTCTTCAGATGGGGCTAAGCAGAACCACCGTCAAAAAAGTTATCAATGAAGACCTAGGCCTACGAGATTATCGTAAGAAGACCGGTCATTTTTTGAACGAGCGTATGAAAAATATTAGGCTGGATAGATCCCGCGCTTTGTTACGGCGGTACGCGGGAAAAACATACCGCAAAATTTTGTTTTCGGATGATTTTTTTTTTTAACATCGAAAAAAATTATAATAAACAAAATGATAAGGTGTATGCCCACAGCAGTGAAGAAGCCAGCACGCATATTCCGAGGGTTCAACGAGCACGTTATCCTTCGTCACTCATGGTTTGGCTTGGAGTCTCATATTCAGGCTTAACTGAGGAGTTTTTCTGTGAACAAGGTGTAAAAACCTGTGCCGAGGTGTACCAAAATACCGTCCTAACAAACGTAGTGGAACCTCTTTCTTAAACAATGTTCAAAAACAGACATTGGATATTCCAAAAGGACTCTGCACCAGCTCATATGGCACGGAACACGCAATACTGGTTGACCGCCCGTGGAATTGACTTTATCGGACATGAAGACTGGTGCTCTTCTAGTCCAGATTTAAACCCACTGGATTACAAGATATAGCAACATTTGGAGGAGAAAGTCTGCGCTAAACGTCATCAGAATTGGGAATCTCTCTGAGCATCTTTGCCTAAAGCAGCGGCAGAAATAGATACTCGTATGAATGTGGTGCGTGCTGCGATTGATGATTGGCCGCGTCGATTAAGGGCATGTATTTAAAATAGGGGAGGGCATTTTGAATAACGTAAATAAAATTGTATTCTAAATTAAATTACCTTTCATTTCATATATAATTTCTATATAATTATCAAAAAGTGTATCATTAATTTTATAAAAAGTTTTTGACAGAACTTATAACCTGACTGGGTATTATCGTTGTAGCATAAATGGGTCGACTCGACCGGGGCAAGACCACGCTCTCACGGAATGGCAGCGTAAAATAGCAACTCAATGATATTGGTTTTCGTATGGCAAGTGTAGAGAACCGGAGACCCTTTTTACTGGAAACGAGGCATTCCATCGTAGTCCTCAGGGTTGGCAACGCATCCGTATTTTGATTCTTAATCGAAGATAAATGCAGATGTCTATGGGCCACAGCATTCACTTACCATCAGGTGAACTGTGCGCTCGCTTGTAACCCGGATTCTATAAAAATAAAATGGAATCATAGAATTTAGCAGATAATGGATCCTCCTTGGCATTTCATGATTTAACCGATAATTTATCCACCTTATCACTTTCTGCCTAATTTAAACATTATATAAATGTCCCAGACGCACCATAACCTGCAGATTCTGATATTATTTAATGGTGATTTCGTATTTTTGACAAAGTTAACCTTAGTCGTAAAACTGTATAATAATGAACGTTGTTAGGTTTAGTTTTTATTAAATTTTTATTGGCACCCACAAAACATCAGCGTCGAAGAACTTTGTCAGTACCAAGACTATGCTGAGTTTCTTTCTACACATAGTTATAAATTATCAACCAATTACGAAATGGTCGCGAATCATTTAATACCAATTAGATAGATCACGATCTAATTAATTGTACGACCGGACTACGATACAAGTAGGTACCATATAGAAATTGTTTCTAACAGAAAATTCTCCGTTATATACCTTTTAATAGCTTTATCGGTTTAAAATTTTGTAATAATAGTACTTATTACAAATAATTATCAATAAAAAAATAAATAAAAGAATTATCATACCATCGTCACATATACTTGTATGTTTTTTAATTAAATGAAAGAAACAACACAATAAGACCCATAAGTCCAAGAACTGACAAAGTAAAGTAATAAAAACTACACGAAATTACTCTGTAGGTAATAAATTTACTTGTTTCTCCAAATAGAGTTGCCAATAAGAAGAAAGTAAGTAATCTCTAACGCAAAAACATGGCATGGTAAGTCCAAAACAACCTATTTAATGACTTTTGATAGTTTTACCAAAAATAACTTTTTTACCTCGCCCCGTAACGGTTTCCTGAAATGCTAGAGTGCCTTGTCGTTTTTATTTACTTAGATAATTAGTTTACTAACTGGGCGACCAGGGTTCGCTCGTCTTAAAAAACTTAAAGACGAGACATATTTAGATAGGCTTACATGTTCCGGGTCTGGATGTTTGTCCTTGTGGAATTTATGTTTGTAAACTGCCTTCACGATACAGGAGGAAATCCTAGCGTGGGGTGATGTTTTTTTTAAAGAAGACAAAAAGAAGATAATCTTTAAATATAATTTAAATAATTAAAGCCATTTTTATAGAATAAGTAAGTTTTTTTGAGTCCGAGTTTACAGTTCTGCCCCCAGCGCTGCTAAGCCACTGCGGCGGGTAGGAATCGTTGCTAGTGGGAATTAATCCGCAACTTGGTTATTTTTTCATTATAGTAAAACTTCTTTTTTTATAGGATAAGGGTGACAAACGAGCACACAGTTCACCTGATGGTAATTAGATATTGTGGCCCATGAACATCCTCGATAAAGAATCAAAATTCAGACGTATTGTCACCCATGAGGACTAAGATGGAATGCCTCGTTTCCATTAAAAATTTCTAAGAAATTGCATGAATTGTTAAGTAGCGTTTTAATTTTGCCAAACAAAATGTACCTATTTACTTCATTACCCCGGACTTTTCCTCTATCCAAGAGCTGACTTTGTCACCCCACTTCATTCGCATCCAATAACCAATAACGGGCGATAGCAATAATAAAATACGCTTTGCACGGCTCCACAACGAAAAGCCCATTAAGCCAAAACACGTCGGTAACGAGTGCGTTATCGGCTGAAACGGCCCTTGTTTACCGTTCGCACTTTTAAATTTCGGTTTTTGTTGTTGGGATTGTCGTCGATTTGTATGCCATGTCTTTATTTACAAGGGCTACGCTCTCACAGAATACCAGCGTAAGATAGCATCTTATTGCTTCTGTGTTTCGTTTGGTGAGTATAATGAACCGGATATCATTTTTACTGAAAGCAAGGCATTCCATCTTACTCCTCAAGGGTGACAACATATCTGTTTTTTCCTAATCTATGATAGATGTAGCTTCAATGGGCTATTCAAATACCATCAGGTGGATGGTGTGCTCGAACTTTCAGCCTAAAGAACAAATATATTATAAGAAAGTACCTACCTATTTTACTGTTTAACAGTTAAATACAACTCGTAGCACCCAAAAACTATTTAAAAATTTGCTTTACCTAAAGGCTGAACCTCTAACCAAGATGTGAGGAGTAATAAACATTAAAAAGTATTCACAGATAGTAGTCATGATAATTTATTTAATTAATCATTTTATTTTTTAAGAATGTAACATTCTTATTTACACAACATAATATACAATATTTTATTATATAAAATATTAAAAACTATAATAATAAAAAAACTAAAACTAGAAACTTAATTATCAAATAGTCCTACTCCCGGGGTGTCGTGCCAAGAACGCTGGCTGCGATACCCCGATGAATGCCTATACTTAGCCTTTGAGCGCGAAAAGAACCAGCCCTCTTATCACCAGCAGCAACGACCAGCTACGAATGGAGTTCCTTTAGGAACTTCACCGCACGTGGACCCCACGTACCGATAGTCTCTACAGCAAATGGCACAAATTTTACTTTATTTGAATACTTACAGCCAAAACTTCAAGTAATGCATTAGGCTCGAATAAACACATTATTACTGCCCACACGCAAAATACGCACTTAGACGTGGAGTTGCGGAAAACAGCCCGTTTATTCAATTCAAAATGCAGATGCGTTGTCACCCCTGAGGACAGATGGGATGCCTCCTTTCCAGTAAAAAGGGTATCCGGTTCTTCATACTCACAATACGAAACACAACAGCATTAAGCTGCTATTTTACACTAGTATTACTATGAGAGCGTGGTACGAATTAAGTTTTGTAATCAAGTTTTGGACTGAATTGCACTCAAGTTTAGTTTATTTCTTTATTTAAGCTTACCAACTAAACACATACAAAACATTATTATTAAACATTTGCTGTTATTAACAAAATTATACTATATATGTATTTAACTTAAAGGTATGCACAACATTTCAACATGAAACTTAAAATTAATTATAAAATTAACAGATAATAAAATATTATATAAACACAAAGACACTATTCTATGCAATACAGGTAAGATTATAAATTGGTAGAGAGCTGAACAGTGTATAATTTAAAGTTTTAGTTTACAGTTTTAATGTTTTATAGCAACCCGCAACTATGCCTGAACCACTGAGCTAGACAACCGATAGAGACAACTGCAGCTTGGATGCTTACGATTATATCTATGAAAATTGAAAAATTCATCAAATCGTATTCCCCTATTACCTCTTATACTGGACCGAGTGTAATTTACACATGGTACGGCCACGCTACAGATATATTATGGTTACGTTATTCCAATAAAATTCCAAGAAAAATATATGAAGGATTGTGGCTCTGTATGTTTTTGTTTTATTTTTTGTGCAAATCATAGTTGTGTTTTATTAGGTTTGGGTTCCTAGATTTTTGAATAATTAATTTATGTACAAAAACAAAACATAGTAACATTGATATAGACTGTAAACAAAAATGTCTTAATGAAGTAATATTTCTCGTAGGTATTCAGTGAGAGTGTGATTCTTCCCTGTTCGGGCCGACCCACTCGTGGTACAACCATAATATAGCTGCAGCGTTACAAAATGCAATCCAACCAAACAACCGAAATCAATATAAATGAAATGATAACATCATCAATGTAGTCGAAGTCAACTAAATACACATTATTAAGGATAACTCAAAACCTACTAATCAGATCTTGATCAAATATATATGGGACCACATGAAAAGCACCAGCTTCCCAAATAAAAAAAGAATCACCAAAATCCGTTCACATAGAAAAAGCAGGTTCTGAGGTAACACACTTTAAAAAATACGTAGTCGAATTGAGAACCTTTTTTTATGTCGGCTGAAAATATTGTTCATTGATAGTTTTGGGCTTTAAATATGATTTAAGAGTAGTACTTCTGCCTAACCTAAGCCTTAGCCGTGGCGCCACAGTCTGCAACAGTAATTACATACATTACAGTATTCACGAAGGTTGACATTTGCTGTCAAATTCTATTCATTACAAATAGTTCGCACATTTTCACGGCACTTCTTATGCGAAACAGATTTTAGTTCCAACCTTTATAATAAGGCTACGTTAATTTTGTCGGTTCGCCGAAAGGTAATGACATAGGACATCTGACATTTTATACGTGGTAGAGCCACGTTGCAGCTATATTATAGTTGTAGCACGAATGGGTCGACTCGACCGGGGTAGGACCATGCTCTCATAGAGTACCAGCGTAAAATAGCAGCTTCATACTGCTGTGTTTCGTATGGTGAGTGTAGAGAACCGGAGACCCTTTTTACTGGAAACGAGGCCTTTCGTCTTAGTCCTTAATGGTGACAACGCATCTGCATTTTGATTCGTCATACTAGTTATTAGTAGATGTTGCTTCTATGAAATAAACCTTTCATCATCATCATTACAGCCCTTCACAAGTCCACTGTTGAACATAGGCCTCCCCCAAGGAATGCCACAAAGCACGGTCCTGAGCCACCTGCATCCATCGACTTCCTGCATATCTTACCAGGTCGTCACTCCATCTAGTGGGGGGATGCCCTACACTTCACCTGCCGGTACGAGGCTGCCACTCGAAAACCTTTCTTCCCCATCGGTTGTCGGTTCTTCGAGCTATATGGCTGGTCCATTGTCACTTCAGCTTACTCCAATGAGCTGTGTTGGTTACTCTGGTTCTTCTGCGGATATCCTCATTACTAAGTTTATCACGCAGAAAAATTTAATGTAATAAATGTACCTTTAATTTACTTAATAGCTCAATCTCGATACAAAAACCACATCATATTCATAATTATATAAAGGCAACCTTCACTATCGCTCCAAATTACAAAATGCGAGCCCTCCGCCACGGACAGTAGTACATCGCCTTGAACAAATTGCCATGCGCCTCTATCTCCGAATAGAACGTATTCGCTAGATAAATTACTTGAGCCCTCAAGCGATACCCGACCTTAATGCTTCCAGTACTTTCACGTACGTAACAGATCGAATACGCTAACATAAAACTTTCAAAAGGCGATAGAAAAATATTGCAGCGATCTAACGATGTACATCTAAACGTATTTTACAGAAACCATTCGTGTAAATCATTGATGGTACGGCCGTAGCTATCAGAGCATCGACTTCGGCTTGAGACGCCGTAAACAACAATAAGTTGTTTATTATAATGCGGCCGAGCCTTGACTGGAATCAAACCGAGTTGCGCAACCAGCGCCGGCCGACTACCGAACTACACGCCCTGTTGCTATGCAGGTAGAGGCCATAGAACAGCAAGGCAGATATACCAGTTATTGTTTGCTTAGGCATTAAAGCTAAAGGTTAAGTTATTGTCATAAATGTACTGTATATTTTCATATATGTATATTTCATAATGTAACGCTCTAAATTTCGTAGTACGCGAGAAACCCGGGTTCGATACCCCGCCGACGCCAATGAAATTGTTAATTGTAATTTTAAGTGCTGATTTACCATACGTGGCTCGGCGGTGCAGGAAAACATCGTGAGGAAACTTGCATGTCTAAGAAATAAGTTAAAAAAATATTTTGAAGACATGTGAAGGCCGCCAGCACACATTGAGGCAGTGCGGTGGACATTTCCTTGCCCTAAAACCCTCTCAGAAATGAGAGGAGGCCTGTGACTGGGACGTACATATATAGATTGTAACTTTAAATGTAACTTTAGGCATTAAATACCTTTTTAGTGCATAAATTGTTATCCTTTCTTAATTTAGTGCACCCTACCCTGTTTCTCTGATTTTTATTTAATTCTTTTTCTTCATTGTCTGGAAGAGATTGCTATGTAGCAATAAGACCGCATCTTGTTATTCCCCAAAAAGTATTATATTGTTTTGTATTGGAAATAAAATATATTTTCTTTCGTCGACGTAATAAAATAAAATTACATTTGTCAAATATTTTTTTTTACTTATAAAACTTTTAACGTTTCTAAATGAGGTTCTTCAGACCGAAAAACCGTCTGAAAAACTAATATTATAATAAAGCTACTGCCAATATACATTCCACTGTCTTCTTTCTGAGAATGTTTTCTCAGTGCGTGTTGGCAAACTTTACATTTCTCGAAATTTTTAACCCTTGGAATCCCCCACGATGTCTTCCTTCACCGCCGAGTACGTGGTAAGTAGGAACTTAAAATTATAACTGATAATCTCATTGGTACCGGCAGGAATTAAACCCTATCCGGGTTTCAAACTGTAAATTTTGCAACCTGCATTAAGCCTCTGAGCTGAACCATGATGGTTCTCAAGATTATTTGGATCAAATTTTGGATGTCTCTTTTGGGTGATTACTTATATTACTGCACTTGATAAGCTGCTGCTCCTTAATTGTTGAGTTTTTTTACTACAATGTAAAAAAAAGACAACAGATATGATGATTTTAGCAGAAATAACTTCATAATATGAAATTTAAAATATACTTACTTTTCTTTATTAACGTCCCGTCTAGCTCATAGTAAGTAAATTCTCTGGCTCATAGATACATATTCGATTATGAATCAAAATGCAAATGCATTGTCGCCGATGAATATAGAATGCCTTGTTACCAGTAAAAAAGGGGGTCATGAGTTCTCTTCATTCACCATACGAGCCACAGCAGCATTATGCTGCTATTCCGTTGCGTGCGATGTCATAGCTTATTATATCTATCGTAATAGAGGCTAAGATTTTGATTGTCTTCAACTACATCAATTTAAATTCAATAGACCAAACTCAGCTGTGAAGATTAGCCACAATCACCGCACCTGATTGACGGATTTGAAGATCACATTAGCAAATACAAATTTAAAAGATATTTGCTACAACATTTTTTACATATGCATCACCAAAAGCCTTTTGTCACTGTCAACCATACACACAAACCACTTCATAAAATTTTCACCTTGTTAAGTATCAAACGTATAATACTACGTAAGAAATATCGCGTCTGTTTCATTAGCTAATCTGATGTCATCGACCCCAACTCGAGGCTACGGCTCACTCGACAACAAATAACAGCTGAGCTGCACACATGCGTATGCACAACGGCCGGTGCATCTGTGTGCGTTAGCACTGCCGGTCGTGTCGTAAGAGCTCGTTTGCTTCTAGCTTTGTTAGCGAAAGGTTACAAAACATGTACACGTGAGCAAAGTATCTTCGTTAGTTTAGATAAATCCTTAATTAAACGAAAGAATCAATGTATCCAGCGTCTTAGACCACCCAAAGTTGGAAAGGCCTTTTGGAAAGCAATTATATGCCATATAAATGTAAACAATATCTATAATTTTTAATGACAAACGGTTATTTTAGTTTTCTTTAGTACACATCATTCAAGAAACAAATGTATTTTTATAGGATAAGGGTGACAAACGAGCACACAGTCCACCTGATGGTAAGTGGTTGCTGTGGCCCATAGACATCTACATCTATCTTCGATTACGAATCAAAATGCAGATGTGTTGCCACCCGTGATGACTAACATGGAATGCCTCGTTTCCAGTAAAAAGGGATCTCCCGTTCCCTACACACACCATACGAAACACAGCAGCATTAAGCTGGTATTCTTTGAGAGCGTGGTACCTCCCTGGTCGAGCCGACCCATTCGTGCTACAACTATACCAGTAATATAGTCGCAGCATGGCTCTACCACGTACAAAAAACTTTAATGTAATGATTTCTTATATTTACACGAATACATACAATTCTAAAAAAAACGATGGTTCGAGTGCAGCTCGTACCGGCAAGTGTAAGGCAGCCCACTTAACGGAGTGTGAACCTGGTAAGATGGTAATATATGCACAAATCGATTTATGCAGATGGCTTGGGACCATGTATAGTGTCACGAGTGGCCTATATTCGGCAGTAATATTATGGTAGACTATTATGATGATGATGATAATGAATTTTTCAAATATAAAATAAGGTATGATCAGATTAAGAATAGACTTTTACGTGGTAGAGCCACGCTGCAGCTATATCAGGGATGTCGCAGGAAGGGGTCTGCTCGACCGGGGTAGGACCACGCTCTCAAAGAATACCAGCATAAAATAGCCACTTAATGCTCCTGTGTTTTGTATGGTGAGTGTAGAGAACCTGAAACCCTTTTTACTTTAAACGGAGCATTCCATCTCAGTCACGGGGTGACAACGCATCTGCATTTTGATTCTTAATTGAGTATAAATGTAGATGTCTATGGGCTGCAGCATCCACTTACCATCAGGTGAACTGTGTGCTCATTTGTTACCCTTATGGTATAAAAAGTAATTATTAGATGAAGTACATTGCTCAGTTGTCACTTGCCCATTGAGCCGGGACTCAAAAAAAAAAGAAAAAGAAGTATTGATGTTGACCGTGTAGTGACGCTGTCAGAATATCCACTACTTCGTACACTCCGGTAGGTACCAGCAGCGTCTTTCTAATAACAATAAAAAAAAAAAACTTCGTTGCGAATTCGCTTGCCAGTCGTAACAACGGTGGCAAATATTCCACCTATGAGGCAATATTTTGATAGGCTGCAACAGCAAGGGTATGATGGTGAAAGTACCACATATGTATGTAATAGTTTCCGTGTCTCTGATACTAAAACTTCGAGTACCTTCGATCTTGTCATATTAGTATCGAACAAAGGCAAGTAGAACCGATTATGTGTAGCAAGATATTGTGTATGTCTTCATGGGGAAGATAGGTCCTCGAGTAAATATACAAAGTGCATTTTTTGTCTTAATAGCCTGCAGTAACCACTGAGTTATTTCAATGTTACAGACAGATTCTTCAGTTTTATTTATATGCGTATATTGATTGTGACGTCTTCCCAAAATGATCAGATATTATATTACCAATTACATAAATTGAAAACAAGAATATCCATTATTAGATATAATAAAACAATTTAATTATAGAGTTAAACTCACTATGTAGTTACAGTTGTAATAGATCGAGCGAAACGCGGAGGCGTTGAGCACGAGGCTCTAACCGACACCTGATTAATTACAGTTGCTATGCTAATCGCGCAGCCTTGGGTTTGTTAACAACAAGTGTTTAATATTTTAATGCGTTGATTTATTATAAACCAGATTTGGGTAATTTAATCATAATTATAATTCGAAACCAAACGTGTAGTGGCGATATAAGAACACCCACCACCACATATCGTCCCGTGGGTGTCGTAAGAGGCGACAGAGGGAAACTGCAAACAGGAGATGTTACCAGCATCTTCCGCAAAACAACTCAAAATAAAAAAAACTACGGTTGCCAACCTGCGTGCTAAGCGTGGTAACTATAGCAAAATCCTCCCGATTAGGCTTTGTATACTGTAAATCTATTACAGCCTATAAAGGCTAATAAAATTAAAAGGATTGAAAATAATAACTTAAAATTAAAAATGTTGTACGACCTACTTCAATATAAATTATTAAGAATAACTCAAAAACTATTGATCAAACCTTGTTCAAATTTGTATGAGACCACATGAGAAGCACCAGCTTTCAAATAAAATAAGAATCATCGAAATGGATTCACCGAGAAAAAAGTTACGAGGTAACACACATACAAATAATTTAAAATTAATAATTTTGTACAGCCGACTTCAATATAAGTTATTAAGAATAACTCAAAAGCAATTGGTCTTACCTTGATCAAATTTATATGGGATGACACGAGAAGTACTCGCTTTCAAAAAAAAGCATCATCGAAATCGGTTCACCCAGAAAAAAGTTATGAGGTAATACATATAAAAAAGAACATACAGTCCAATTAAGTACCGTCTCCTTTTCTGCCGACTTCCAAAAAGGAGACGGTACCCAATTCGACTGTATGTTTTTTTATGTGTATTACCTCATAACTTTGTACTGGGTGAACCTATCTCGATGATTCTTTTTTATATGAAAGCTGATAGTTCTCGTGTGGTCCCATATGAATTTGATCAAGGTCAGACCAATGGTTATTGAGTTATTCTTAAATAACTTATATTGATTGAATTGAAGTCGGTAGAAACGTAAGAAGTGGTATGAAGATAACTCTTCTTCCATATACGTTTACAAACATTAGAACCAGTAAGAGTTCACAGGTGAACATAGTCCTATCTCATAAATTGCTTCATTGGGGAGATTTTGCCATAGTTGCCATGGTTGGCAGGCAGGTTGGCAGGCGGGTTGGCAACCGCAGTTATTTTATTGTTATGAGTTGTTATCAGGAATCTCCTGTTTCAGTTTTCCTCTGTCGCCCTTACTACACCCACGGTAAGATATGGGATAGTGGATATACTTACACCGCCACTAAACGGTCAACACGGCCACGGTCCTTCCGTATGCGAAAATTTAAATGATGCGGAAAATTCAAATTTCTACACTTTCACTGACATTCGTCAAAATGACAGTTTCGGAGCAAACATTTCGCGTTGCGTATTGCGGCCGACGCGACGTCAAATTTTTTCACGCCATTCTGGTGTTCAGAGAGACGTAACACAAGGCTTATTTACATGTTCATATTGTTACGTGCGGGTTTAGTTCAAATGCTGGTTATACAATACTGATATGTTATGGTGTGCCGAAATATGTCATTCACAAACTCGAAACCGTTAAACAAGGTTTTGTACCTATTTATAAATAAGCTTGTACGTGGTAGAGCAACGCTGAAGCAATATTATGGTAGTAACACGAATGGATCGACCCGACCGAGGTAGGACCACGCTCACACAGAATGCCACAACAATGTAATGAAATAGCAGATTAATGCTGCTGTGTTGCGTGTGGTGAGCGTAGCAAATCTGAGACTATTTTCACCGGAAACAAGGCATTCCTTCTTATTTTTCAGAGGTGATACTGATAACACATCTACATTTTAATTCTTAATCGAGGATAAATGTAAATGTCTATTGGGCTGTGTGCTCGTATTATGACCATTTTTCTATAAAAACAAAGTTTTCTCTCCATCCATCGATCATAGTCTATAAAAATTGAATGTTTTTTTTTAAATTGGATAGGGTGACAAATGAGCACACAGTCCACCTGATGATAAGTGGTTGCTGTGGCCCATAGACATCTACATCTTTCCTCGTTTGCGAATCAAAATGCAGATGCGTTGGCACCCGTGGGGACTAAAATGGAATGCCTCCTTTCCAGTTAAAAGGGTCTCCGGTTCTCTGTAACCATACGAAACACAGCAGTGTTAAGCTCCTATTTTACGCTGGTATTCTGTGAGAGCGTGGTCCTTCTCCGGTCGAGCCGACCCATTCGTGCTACAACTATACTACTAATTTAGCTGCAGCATGGTTCTACCACGTATAAATGCACATGGGTCTTCACTATAAATTGCTTCGAAAAGGAAAGGCCTATAAAAATCCCCACCATGCGTCATAGTGCATATTTTGCCATAGTTGCCACGCTTGGCAGGTGACTTGGCAACCACAGGTTTTTATTATTTTGAGTTGTTATCAGGAAGATGCGCTGCCCATCTCCTGCTTCATCTTCTCTCGGTCGCTGTATAATATGGGGTAGGTAGTAAGTATTTTTACACCGCCGCTACACGGTATCAGCAGACTTCACTTGCCGCAAAAGATGAAAGTAAAAAGATTTATAATTTAATTAAATTGGACGTGGATGTTCTTCATTTTGCCTTCACATATACTTATAAATTATAACCCATGGTTGGTAATAGTTTTTTGCATACCTTAAGCGAAAGCGCAAGGTAATGTTCTACTATCGCCTAAAAATTAAAATTCCAACATTTATCGAATAAAATCGTATCTAGCAATCATATTATACATATAAATGATATAAAAAGCACATTGTTAGAAAGATAAATGATTGTTGAACTTATTAATAATTTTTTTAAATCGATTAATTGCTCTTTTTAAATAAAAAAAGGGTTTTAGTGTCTGATGGTGTGGATTTATCATGTCCATGTGGCTTGTAAACACTATAACTTTTGAAAATATCAATTGTTTAACTCAATCTATTTTTTAATCTCTTCATCTATCATGTGGGAAGCCACTGAATGTAAATGGCAGTGTAATTTTGTTTTGTTTAGCTATAATTAATTTTTTTCGGCTCCAAAATGGCGAAATTTTCGTTGATTTGGTTACCTCGTATACAAATTGTTTCTGTAAATGGGGATCTCAAGCCACAGAGTAGTTTAGTTCACAGAGTACCTTTGTATTAAGTTTAGTTCGGCTTCAGTCGCCTTCGTGAGTGGACATTGTTTCGGTTGTTTTCAGCGGCTCAAAAAGATCGCTGTACAAATACACAATATTCGAATAACCAAATTTCTTAAATACTTGATTATAATAATAATAAGAGATTTTTTTATTACAATATTTAAAAGCACAGAATAAATAATAGTAGTACGTACTAAAAGTAAGTAGTATAATTTTTTTTGTCATGGGTGACATTTTCTTGCTTTTCGAGAGTGTTGAAACCGATAGGGTTGTCAAAATGTAAATCCAAAATGGCGGCCGCAATAGGTATAATTTTTTTATCATGGGTGTCATTTTCATGGTTTTCGAGAGTGTTGAAGCCGATAGTGCTGTAGAAATGTAAATCTAAGATGACGGCTGCAATAGATATCAATTTCTTCATCTTGGGTGTCATTTTCATGATTTTCGCGGGAGTTGAAGCCAATAGTGCTGTCGAAATGTAAATCCAATATGGCGGCCGCAATAGGTATAAACTTAATGGTTATATACATATAACTATATGGTTTTCGAGGGTGTTGAAACCGATAGTGCTGTCAAAATGTAAATCCAAGATGGCGGCTGCAAAATATATCAATTTTTTCATCTTGGGTGTCATTTTCATGGTTTTTGAGGGTGTTGAAACCGATAGTGCTGTCGAAATGTAAATCCAAGGTGGCGGCTGCTATGGGTATCAATTTTTTCATCATGGGTGTCATTTTCATGGGTTTCGAGGGTGTTGAAGCCGATAGTGCTGTCGAAATGTAAATCCAAGATGGCGGCTGAAGTAGGTACCAATTTTTTCATCATGGGTGTCATTTTCATGGTTTTCGAGGGTGTTGAATCCGATAGTGCTGTCGAAATGTAAATCCAAGATGGCGGCTGAAGTTGGTACCAATTTTTTCATCTCGGGTGTCATTTTCATGGGTTTCAAGAGTGTTGAAGCCGATAGTGGTGTCGAAATGTAAATCCAAGATGGCGGCTGCAATAGGTATCAATTTTTTCATCATGGGTGTCATTTTCATGGTTTTCGAGGGTGTTGAAGCCGATAGTGCTGTCGAAATGTATTTAAACTACTTTAATAATTCCGTATAATCATGTTATACGTAATTTTTTTAATGCGCTTAAGGTATGCCCAATTGGATTTACCAATATATTTTTTTACTTTTCTTCAAAAAAACAAGCAAGGTGAATTGTGTTTTAAAAAAAACGGACTACATAAAAATATTAATAATACCCATTATACAATTGTATAAGAACTTTATCACAGCTATGAGTTATGAAAATTAATCGAGTATAGTCGCTAACCAACTATAAATCGTTATAGATCCTAAATGGTCGTTCAAAATGAAAAATGACTACAGAAACTTAAACACTTGACCTAGTTCGTCGACTTTCATTTTTTCCTTTTAAACGATATGACGTCTGGTTGTTGCCATATTGAATTTTGATTACTGTCATGTCTTTTGTGACACTCACAAGATTAAAACAAATCGATTTACATAAGAAATCACCAAAATCGGCCCACGCGTTTGGTCTCTAGAGCGCCACAAAACGCACATATATAGGTATATACAACATGTAACAAAAACCCTGTGGTTCTCGTTAAGTTCGTTATCAGAGTCAGTATTCAAACGTAAAGAAATAACTTGTTTTCAAAAAACTTGAGCATTAAAATATATTTTAATTAAAAAAAAATTGCGAATAGTATGTGGTTTCAGTACCTCTGCTTTATCCGGAGAATAAGAGGATTGTGAAAGACCTTCTTCACTAAAGCTTGTCAGTTAATAATTTTTTTAATGTTCAATTTTTTTGAATAATTTACTTTTTTACGTGTGAATATTGACTCTGATAACGCACTTAAAGTGAACCACAGGGTTTTTGTTACACGTTGTATAATGTGTGTGTGTGTGTGTGTGTGTGTGTGTGTGTGTTTGTGCGTGCGTGTGTGTGTGCGTGTGTGCTTGCTTGATTGCATGCGTTCGTGCGTGCGTGAGTGCGTGCTTGCGTGCGTGCGTGGGTGCGTGCGTGCGTGCGTGTGTGCTTCCGTGCGTGCGTGCGTGCGTGTGTGCGTGTGTGTATGTATCTGCGTGCGTGCATACGTGCGTGCGTGCATGCATGCGTGTATGCGTGTGTGCTTCCGTGCGTGCGTGCGTGCGTGCGTGTGTACGTGTGTGTACGTGTCTGCGTGCGTGCGTACGTGCGTGCGTGCATGCATGCGTGTGTGCGTGTTTGCTTGCGTGCGTGTGTGCGAGCGTGCTTGTGTGCGTGTGTGTACGTGTCTGCGTGCGTGCGTACGTGCGTGCGTGCATGCATGCGTGTGTGCGTGTTTGCTTGCGTGCGTGTGTGCGAGCGTGCGTGTGTGCGTGTGTGTACGTGTCTGCGTGCGTGCGTAAATGCGTTAGCGCGAGCGCGTGTATGTATGTGTGTGTCCATTTTAATGAAAACTTCGTCAAGTGACCATTGTTCAACCCAGTAATACATATATGGGCGTTCGCACGCTTGCACGCACGCGTCTACTAATGATCGTAATACGCTAGTACACGCCCTTGTAAATAGATTGTATACAATACTCTATAAAATATAATATACAGCGAACCATAACTGATCCGTGAGGGTGCTTTTAGTAGCCGGATTCGTCGAGTCGGATTTTAAAATTTGTTAAGATTCAAACAAATTGTCGGTAGTAAATATATAAGTTAAATAAACAGAACGTCTTCATAATAATTAAAAATACGATATTACAATGTTTTTGTAATGTCGTTACAGTACCTACACAAGTGCCTTAAGTATCAGACAGAGTTTTCTTTACATATTACTTAATGCATCTCTTGTAAAACAATAAAAAAATATACGCGATTTTGACGCTAGAATCATATCTCTCTCTTATCTTTTAATCCGTAGAAATACTTCCGTAGATGAACTTCCTATAAAACGATTAGGAATATAAGAACACACTAGTCCTTACCGAAACATTAGTGATTGTAGCAGCTTCTGTTTCAAAAATATAAAATCAAATTATCATTGAACATCATCATTCACGCATCTTCAAACGTGGCGCTTGTTGTTCCATCCTCGATCTACCTAGGGATGTTTAATCGAGACTCATTATCTCCCGAGATAAAAAGAGCCTATTTCAAAGAAGCTTCATATAACAGTCGATAAAGCACCGGGGAACATAAACATAAATAAATCAAGCTATTAAAGTCAACAACTCCCAAAAATACGAGTGTCTCGTTAATACGTGGCCGACTGTCACACTGTAGCGTAACGTAACTAGGATTTGACTATTTCGAAGGACAAAAACGGGACTATTGATTAATATTTAGTATGAAGTGAGTTCCTGCCCATTAATACAATAACAGAAGCGCGATTGAGTAACTAGTGGAAATTCTGAAAATTATTCGTGAAAATTATACGTGGTAGAGCCATGCTGCAGCTACGAGTATATTAGTAGTATAGTTGTAGCACGAATGGATCGGCTCGACCTGGGAAGGACCACGCTCTCACGGCATACCAGCGTAAAGTGGTAGCTTGACACTGCTGCGTTTTGTATGGTAAGTGTAGAGAACCAGAGACCCTTTTTACTGGAAAAGAGCCATTCCATCTTAGTCCTCACGGGTGATGACGCATCTGCATTTTGCAGGGAAATTGCAGATATGTTGCCGGCCTTTCAAAAAAGAGTAGGCTCACTTCTTGAAGGTCCTTAAGCCGTGTCAATCCGGAAAAATCGCTGGTGGTAGATGATTCTACAAAGATTTTTCGCAAGGAAAAAAATTTCTTGTGTATCGCACAGTGGTGGACCGCCAATCATCCAGATGGTATGCATGGTGTTACGATTTTTGTCACCATGTACGATGGTGAAATTGAGCGGTTGGAATTAGTCCAATTCCTCAGAGCACTCCCCGTGGTAGATGCGGTAGAATACGCAAAAAGATCTCTTCGCAGCGCCAGTGAGTGAAGACGACCAGAAAGAGCTCGGTCGCCGACGATTCGAACCGCTCTGCGCTGGATGCGATCAAGTGGAAGGAGCTGGCATTGGAGTTCCCCTGTCCAGAGATGAAAACAGTATTCCAAGGTCTCCGGTTCTCTATACACACTATAGAAACACAGCAGCATTGAGCTGCTATTTACCTAACGGTGGTGTTCTGTGACAGCGTGGTCCCGCTCCCCGGTACCCGGTCGAGTCGGCACATTCTTGCTGCCGATATGTATAGATAGCATAGCTGCAGCATGGCCTTACCACCTAAAACCTATTTCGTTGTATTGTTCAAATGTAATTGCATCAGTATCTAAATTATTAATTTTATAAATGTATGTATATTAGGTAGAGAGACATTACATATTACATATTAGGTAACAGTGGAAGAGCCACGCGGCAGCTCTTGCTGTCGCACGGATGGGCCGACTCGAACCGGGTACCACGACCTCACAGAAAACCAGCATGAAGTAGAGGTTTACATCTGCGTTTCGCTTGGTGAGTGCAGGTGGCCGGAGGCCCATTTTACTGAAAATGAGGTATTCCATCTTAGTACTCACGGGCGACAACGCATCTACATTTTGATTTGTAATAGAGGATAGATGTAGATGTCTATGGGCCGCAGCAACCACTTACCATCAGGTGGACTGTGTGCTCGTTTGTCACCCTTATCCTATAAGAAAAAGAAGTTTTACTATAATGAAAAAATAACCAAGTTGCGGATTAATTCCCACTGGCAACGATTCCTACACGCCGCAGTGGCTTAGCAGCGCTGGGGGCCGAACTGCAAACTCGGACTCAAAAAAAAGTTTAGATTTATTTACTATCGTGTCGTTCATCATGTCGTGGTGATGAAAGGGAATACTCTCTTCTAGTCCGTGGGGTCTAGTGTCACTACGGGGCAAGCCTGACGCTCTAACCAATTAATTAAACAAACCAGCGCTGTTCTTTTGGCAACAGTATACACAAAATGAGGAATGATTATATACGTGGTAGAGCCATGTAGCAGGTATATTACGGTGGTAGCACGAATGGGTGGGCTCGACCGGCAGATTGATGATTGCAGTGCCAGATGTCTCGCACCCTTTTCACTGCTCCCAAGCGATGTTCTGCGTATTTTATGTCTGGTGTAAACAGAAACAGAAACAGAAACAGAAACAGAAACTTTTTTATTCAATATAGATTATAAATAATGCTTATTGAAAGTCACTCCTTTGTATAATTACCACTGGTTCGAAAAAAAAACCTCTGTCCTGGGAAGAACCAGCAAGAAACCCAGCGGGACTTTTTTTTTTTAAAATAACAGCTTACAATCATGTATGTTACACAAATTAACAACACAACAAATTAGAAATAGCTTGGTAGCGATCACCTCATTTCCAGGGGTTATTATCATCTATAAATTCTTTAATACTATAATAACCCTTTTTATACAAACTTAGTTTAATAAAGTTTTTGAACTTTGAGCAGGTCAAATTTTGTATATTTTCTGGAATTTTGTTGTAAAAGCGTATACATCGCCCCAAGAATGAATTACTGACTCGATGGAGTCGAGTAACCGGTACTACTAGCTTGTGTCTGTTCCTAGTATTTACAGAATGAATATCACTTATTTTTGTAAAACTACTTTTATTTTTGTGTACGTACATTACATTTTCATAAATGTATTGAGAGGCCAAAGTTAATATATTAATTTCCTTAAATTTTTGTCGCAGCGACTCTTTAGGCTTGAAATCATAAATTGCTCTTATGGCCCTCTTCTGTAAAACAAATATAATTTCAGTGTCAGCTGCGTGTCCCCATAGCAAAATACCATACGACATATATACATATGCTATGGAAATAGCTAAAGTAAACTAGTCTAGCTGTTTCAACACTAGTTAGACTTCTAATCTTTTTTACGGCATATGCTGCAGAACTAAGTCTGCTTGTTAGTTTTGATATATGGGGGCTCCATTGAAGCTTCGCGTCTAGTGTGATTCCAAGAAAAATGGTGGTATCTACAAGACTCAGTTTCTCCCCATTTAAAATTACATTAGTATTTAATTGTTTGACATTTGGAGTCATAAATTTCATACATTTCGTTTTAGTGCCATTTAAATGCAAATTATTAACATTGAACCAATTTACTAATTTAGATATAGCATTATTTACTTCGTCATATTTTAGCAATTGTCGACTTAATTTGAAAATTAAAGAAGTGTCATCTGCAAATAATACTATATCATGGTTATCTCCTACTATGTAAGGTAAGTCATTAATGTATACAAGAAACAGAAAGGGGCCTATAATTGAGCCTTGAGGCACGCCCATCTGTACCATCGACCCGGAAGAACTCATACTGTTAATGACAACTTTTTGCGTTCTCTTACTTAAATATGAAATAATTAATTTAAGAGCATCACTTCTTTAAGTTTCCTGATTAATGTTTCATGGTGAACACAATCGAAGGCTTTGGATAGGTCACAAAATATACCCAAAGCATCCTGTGAATTCTCCCATGCATTAAATATATATTTAATCAGCTCAACACCGGCATCAGTTGTCGAGCGACCCCTTGTGAAACCAAATTGATTTTTATGAAGTAAATTATTTATATTAAAGAAATTTAACATTTGATGAAGAATAATTTTTTCAAAAATCTTACTAAGTGTTGGTAGTACAGAAATAGGTCTAAAATTAGCGGGGTCTAATGTACTACCAGATTTAAATAAAGGTATTACTTTACTATACTTCATTAAATCAGGAAACACACCAGATTCGATACTAGTATTAAAAATAGTAGCTAAATGAGGCGCGATTGTATCTATTATAGACGCAATAACTTTAACGGAAATCCCCCACAGATCCGCAGTTTTCTTAACATCAATAGTTTTAAAATATTTTACAATATCTTTTGATGATACTTTATGAAATGTAAAATTCTTTGTACACGCATTTACATTTTGTTTAAGTAATGATTCGGCGACCGCAGGAGAAGAATTCAGTGACTTAGTAGTAAAGACATTGAAAGAGCGAAACACTGATTGCAACACGCCACAAACATAATTAGGGATTTAAATTTTAATATTTGTAAACGCATCAATTAATTAAAGGTTAAAAAAATTAAGATTAAACATATAAAAAAGTATGTATAGTTATGAATTACAGTAAAAATACGTTTTTTTTAATAGAATAAGGGTGACGAGCAAGCACACAGCCCACCTGATAGTAAATGGATGCTGTGGCCCATACACATCTAAATCTATCCTCGATTGAGAATCAAAATGCAGATACGTTCCCACGCCGAGGACTAAGATGGAATAGCTTGTATCCAGTAAAAAGGGTCTCCGGTTTCCTACACTTACAATATGAAACATAGCAACACAACATTGAGCTGCTTGCTATTTTGAGCGGTCGAGCCGACCCATTCGTGCTACAACCATAATATAGCTGCAGCATTTCTCTACCACGTATAAATAATTGATGATTCGATTCGAATCGACGTATATTACTTAGAAAT
This sequence comes from Parnassius glacialis, assembly GCA_033319125.1. Lineage (NCBI taxonomy): Eukaryota > Metazoa > Arthropoda > Insecta > Lepidoptera > Papilionidae > Parnassius > Parnassius glacialis. The sequence continues at coordinate 42,500,443 of JAVANC010000011.1, read as the reverse complement.
CAGATTAATAGGTTAAACACATCCAGACTACAAGTGTTACATCCAGACTGATGTACTTGACTTTTTTTATAGAAGAGGGGGCAAACGAGCATGCGGCTCACCTGATGGTATGTGACTACCGCCGCCCATGAATAACCGCAACACTAGGGAAATTGCAGATGCGTTGCCGACCTTTAAGAAAGGTGTAAGCTCTTTTCTTGAAGGTTCCTAAGTCGTATCATACTATATATTCGACAAAAACAACAAAACAAAATATACGATTCGTAATTCTACTCGATTGCATGATAGATATTAAAAAGAGAGATATTTTTGTTAAGATGGCTTAGCGGACCGGTTCCGTGAGCCAAAAAAAACATATTCCTTTATCGATTCCAAGCAACAATATGGCCTAAAAGTGTGAGTCACTCCATCGAATCTCTATACATATAAATAAAATTGAAGTGTCTGTATGTAACATTGAAATAACTGCCTTTATTAAGTTTAAGAGGTTATTTTTATGCTATTAAGACCTATTTATAAAAATTTTGTCTGTCTGTTCGCGCTTATATTCTGAATGACTCATCCGATTGTAATGAAACTTTACGATCAGATAAAGAGGAATGTCAGGAAAGGTCTAGACTATATCTTATCCGAAACGAATATATTAAATAAATGGTTTCGTTTAAATCTAATTAACGCAACATTAATAGATCCTATCCAGACGAAGCCGGGGAAAGTCGCCAGTGAAAAATAAATACGAGATTCTTATTTCCACTTTGCTGTTGCTTAAAGCGTCTGCGTCACGTTGTTCATCATGTGACTGGAGAGCGCGCGTGAGTTCGATTCTGAACCAGTTTACACGTTTCTTTACAACACGTGAACCAATTTTATGTATAACTAGCTGTTCCCGGCGACTTCACCCGCGCGTTATTCATTACGATTGGGTTTCATGGGTTCTAATTTTTTTTTTGCGCGGAACCCTAATTTTTTTCTAAAATAAAAGTAGCCTGGGTTACTTCTTATAATATGAACTATCGGCCAAAATCAGTCCAGCCGTTTCGGATTAACCGGAACAAACAGACAAACAGACGGACAGAAAGACAGACAGACAAAAATTTAAATAATCCTATTTTTGTTATAAGTAAGTATATAGTTAAAAGCTGTTATTTTGATATTACAAACAGACACTTCAATTTTATTTATTTGTGTAGATATGTAGTCAACGATATTACCTAATTACTATATATATATATATATATATATATATATATATATATATATATATATATATATATATATATATATATATATATATGGTCTTTTCCCGGTCGAGCCGACCCATTCATGCTACAACTATACCAGTAATATAGCAGCAGCATGGCTCTACCACGTACATTTAGTTCATCTTACATTTCACTTTATTGCCGAATGATGTAAAAAGGATTCTGTGATTAAAATAATAAGAAATAAGAGAACGGCAAGTCTTTGTCACTTACACCTAAGTGTAAACAAACGTTACTCAGGCCACCAATCACCGCATGTTTGACATCGCGTAAAATTTATTTGCCGTAAAATTGAGTTGTGAAATGTTTCAGGTTGACTGTATGAGCAAAATAGGTGAATTCTGTGTTGTTCTTATGTGTAAATTCTCTTATAATAGTGAAATATTGATAGTTTTGTTAGAAATTTAAAAATGTTTTAAATAGTAAAATGTGTGAAAAAATGTAAATAAAACTATTGTACTAGTTAAGATATTTGTATTTTCAAATAAAGAACATTGTTCCAACCTTATACGAGTATGTTAGATGTTTAAGAATTCTAACTTAGTACATATGTTGTAAAACAGGCATATTTTGTTGAATAAATAAAGGTTTTTTGTGATATGAAAATGTAATGTATATCGTAGTGTAGATATTTTGTTGTGCTATCTTTATAAATAAAATGTATAAATTTATGTCTTATACAAATAAAGATATTCGGCAAACCGTGGGAGAGTGATAGTACAAATTGATGTAATTAAGTTGCGAAATCGCACAGAGGGCGCGGCTCTCTTTCGAGTAAAGCGTTTTTGATATCCTATTAGACTGGTTTTCATACAAATCGTCTACGTCTGTGTCGAGGATGCCGAGTCCGCAGTCAAACCAATAAAAGCCGGCGTACCACAGGGCAGCTGTCGCCGATCCTGAACGCGGCATACACAAATGATATACCAACGCTACCTGGACAACTGTAAGAATGGGAGCTGGCGCTATATGCGGACGATACTGCCTACTTCACGTCGTCCAGAAGAACCCATATCGCGTTTGCCAAGATGCAGCGCCTGCTGGACCTGCTGCCACCATGGCTGGATGAGTGGAGGATGGCCGTCAACGTGGGGAAGACGGCCGCGCTACTCACCCGCCGTTACAGGAATCTACCACCACCACTGAAGCTAAGAGGCCAAGAGATCGCGTATCAGAAGGCCGTAACCTACCTTGGGTGCCGGATCGACAGAATGTTGCGCATGACTGCGCACGTCGACATCGTCGTCCGCAATGCCAGATGTGCGCGGGCGATGCTCCGTCTGGTCCTGGCATCCAAGCTGCCGACGAAAACCAAAATAAAAATATACAAAATGTATATACGTCCGAAGCTTACATACGCGGCCTGGTATGCGCTCTTGAGCAGCAGACAAAGGCAGCGGCTGCAGGTCCAGCAGAATTTATCACTAAGGACCATTGTCGGTGCAGGTCGCTACGTCCGGAATGACGTCATAGCGGCCAACCTGAAAATGGAGACAATTGAAGAGTTTGTGGTCCGGTTAACGCGCGGTATGTTCGACCGCGCAGACAACGGGCCACTTCCACACCTGAACGCGCCGCTACACACTCACCCCCCGGACGGGCGACCTCTGCCAAGAGAACTCCTCTCTATAAGAGATTAGAGAGTCGAGTAAAGCCCTCAATGCCGCAGACAGGCCAACTTTGACACCTAGGTCGAATCAGTCGCCTATACGACGACTTACCCGACCTAGCTATATTAATATAACCTGAGAAAACCAACAATGCCGGATTACCGGCCCCCAATGACCGGCCCATAGAGATGGGCTGTGAGGAAGATCCGGGTAATGGGGGAGATGCCCCGAGGCCCGAGACCTGTTGGGTGTAGTACACACACCACAGCAGACGACAACGTAGAATACACATCGTTAAGAACACCAGCAATAATTGCAGGAGACCTCAATGCCAAACACCCGGCTTGGAGCTCCTCGAAGATAACACCTCCATGCGCCTGCCTAACCACAAAGCGCCGGGATACGACGGTATTACCACCATGGCCTTAAAGCAGCTGCCCAGAAGGGGGATAGTGGAACTATCCAGGCTCTATAACGGCATTTTGAGAACTGGCCACTTCCCGACAAACTGGAAGCAGGGCAAGATCATCGTGCTACCAAAGCCGGGGAAGGAGAGGAGGTACCCGGCTAGCTACCACCCCATAACGCTATTACCACACATAGCGAAACTCTTTGAGAAACTCACACGCCATAGAATATTGCCACATGTTGCTCTGCGTGAAGAGCAATTTGGCTTCCGCAGAGCACATTCCACCACAGTCCAACTAGCCCGCGTGCTACACTATCTTGCGGCCGAATATAACCGCGGTCGCATCTGTGTGGGGGTCCTTCTCGATATGGAGAAGGTCTTCGACAAGGTGTGGCACGCAGGGCTACTATACAAATTAATAGAACACACCACCTTGCTGCCAATGCTTGTGCGGCTAATAGCGTCGTTTCTGGAGGGGTGGAGCTTTTACGTCAATATCGAACAGGCTGTTTCGGTAGCACGACCGATCGAAACGGGAGTGCCACAGGGCAGCTGCCTGTCACCGCAACTGTACGCGGTTTATACAAGCGACATCCTCACACTCCAAGGCCTCATGGAGGAGTGGGAAGAAGATGTTGTCTTAGCCTTATATGCAAACGACAGTACGTACTTCACGTCATCTCGTCGGGTAGAGATAGCGGCCAAAAAGATGCAGCGACTGCTGGACCTGTTACCTCAGTGGCTGGATAAATGGAGGATGACGGCCAACGTCGGGAAGACTGTCACCTTCAAGACCAGGCTGACGCATACACCACCAACCCTAAAACTTCGTGGGCAGGACGTGGCTTGGGCTACTACCATCACGTATCTAGGATGCCAGATAGATCGCTCGCTGCGCATGACCCCGATGGTCGACCAAGTTGTGTGTCAGGCCAGAGTCGCGCGAGCAAAACTCTATCCTATACTGGCATCCAAACTCCCTATAAAAGCCAAAATTACCATCTATACGCACGGGCGGCCGTTCCCACGTGAACTTCTACGCTCACCGCCCGGCGACAGAGACGCTGGGGACGAGTGAGAGTCCCGACGCCCGATCTGATGGCCTGTAGTGCGCAACACACCAACGTACAAGCTGCGCACAATCGCAGCACACAGGACCGGTGGAGCCGTTGCCCCCCGCGATGATACCCAGGTAGGGAGGGACACCTCGAGACCTGTAAAACCTCCTGTCCCCAGAAGGGGGACCAACATGAGAAGAACACCGATACAAATCGTTGAGGATCTCCTAAGTGTGCGCTGTTTGAGGATTAGCAGTGGTCCCAAGCAGCCGCCGGTACGACATACTCCACCGATTGTTGAGTCCGCATACTCCGTGAGGTGTCGAGGTCACCGGCCCTTAGGTAGATTTTTGGCACTTAAGAGCGTTCTCGGCTTTTCAAGTGTCCAGTCGCGGTTTTAAGTGCCACCTATAGCACTTCCCCCAACCCTTTCGTAACGAAAGGGGTAGGCAGTGCCCCTAAAGTATTGCAGCCACCTGTTATTCTCTCCCGTTCCATACCTCGCGGCGCGCGTCTGTCTCTCGTCAGCCTGCTAGGTAGGGATATTAGAGATAGGACACGACAGTTAGGACCTTACTTACGATAAAACAGAGTAACAACCGACATGTCAGGTAATGGGACGGGGGAGCCCCCCACCCCCTCGCGCAAGAAAACCACCAGATCGTCCAGGAATTTTGGATCGCCCATTATTAGTGAAGGGCCTACCTAAGCCGGAGAGCTCCAGGGTAGTAGAGTCCATCCCAAAACGGAAGCACCTGCCCATTTCACCTAGTAAGGAGGCCGCACCGAGCGCCGCGCTCAAACCCACCGTATCTGAGTATACGATTGGGTTGGAAACGACGCCCAAACCTCAGCGGCCGATGAAGATGTCAAGGAGGTACACACCACCCGAGACGGAGAGCTCCCTCAGTGAAAAGAGACGTTGTGTCATTTCACCAGAACCACCATCATCATCCTCATCATCGTACTCCTCGTCATCAGCGGAGGATCAAGCGGAACTCCAGGAAGCGAAAGGAAAGAAGAGGGCGCGTACCGCTCCGATATCGCCATCGCCACCCCAACCAGTCACCTACTTAACACCGGACCGATGGAGCCATATGGACTCGGCCCACGAGGAGCAGGGAGGCGAGGAGACCTTCAGCTAGAGGTCCACCACTTACGCGACCGTAGCTGCATCTGCAGAAAGATCATCACCCGTGATCCACACCAACCCGTCGGGACTGCCGCAGGACGATGGGCAGAGGCCCTCAACGAGCTACGCCCAGCTGGCAGCTGCACCTGCAACAACTAGGACGAAGGCGGTGGAGGAGCCAAAGGCGGCCGTAGAAGCCGACAAGGCGAGATACCCACCAATCGTAATGGAATGCCTCCCGAATCGGACGGGGCATTTCAAAATACTAAATGGAAAATTAGGCCACGCCCCGAATGCCCGCCCATCCGGGAAGGGCGTACGATTTACGCCGCAGAGTCCGGATGAGTTCCGTATCACACAGAGATACATGAAGGAACTCTCCGAGAAAACACCAGACCTGTCCTGGTATTGTTTTACTTTTTTTGCTTTAGGGGGAGAAGCCTACCAAGGTGGGCATCCGGGGGCTGCCAGTGGGCACGGACACTAAGTCAATAGAGGAGGCTGTGAAGGCAAAGGGCTTCCCGATCCAGTTCGTCAAGGCAATCTCTCCCCGAAGAGGTAGACCGGGATGCCTATATTTTGCACAGCTGGACCACCTGAGCCTGGAGCAGCTTAGCCACCTGTATCAAATCGACAAACTCCTCTACATGATAGGAGTAGTCATCGAAGCCTGGCAGAAACGGATAGGACCGGCACAATGGCATCGCTGCCAGGCTTTTGGGCACGCATCTGCCAATATCTTCAGGTCAGTGAAGTGTGTTCGCTGTGCCGGGGAGCATTTCACCGCCCTTTGCCCTCGGGGTAGAGAGGGAGAGCCGACGTGCGCAAACTGGACACAGAACCACACTGCGAACGACCGTCGCTGTCCAGTCCTTAGGAGGATCGCTAGGAAGCAGGGGATCACTCTGCCGGGCCTACTCCCGGAGGACCCTAAGAAGATCCCCCAGAGTCGCCCGAGAGCGGTGACTATCCAGGAAGTCGGGTGGGTCTACGTGAGAGGTAAGGGTAGGCAACCAGCCCCCCCCCCACCCGTAACACCAATGGAAACGATGGAACCCGCAGAACAGAAGGCAACCACCGGGGCGGATCTACAGCCTCCCGCTGACAACGCAACAGAGCGTCAGCCCTCCAAGAAGAGGAAGCGGGTGAGGCGTAGGAAAAATAAGAAGCAGCCTATTCCTCCTAAGGCTGTAACCTCTACCCCAACACCACAAGTGACTACAGCCACAAAGGCGCAGGTTACTAGGAAGGAAACCAGCGTGGGTAGAGCGCCGGAAAGGGCTCTATCGGAGAATAGAGCCCGCTCTACACATAGAGCGCGCTCTACCCAACAAAAAGAAGAAGTGAAATCAAACGTCCCGAGGCCAGTACCACGTAAAAGATCATCAACTTCAGCACCATCAGCCGACTTCGAGACAGCTAATGCCATCCAAAGACTGGTAGGCATAGCTATCGAGGTCGGCACTCAAGTCCTGGCCGACATAAAAGCCGGGACTGACCCCATCACCACCGTGATGAAGGCGCTTGCAACCCTACTGGCCCGGCATTACGGAGGAGAGTAACCGTATCCTGCGTCTCCTCTATTAGAACCCGGACGGGATTCAGCAGAGGATCAATGAACTCCGTACAGTCGCTCAACAACAGGACATTCAAGTGATCTTGCTGGGGGAGACGAAACTTAGACCATCAACGCATCTGAAGCTGCCAAACTTTCACATCTACAGGCGGGACGAGGTCAATCCTCAAGAGACCGCCTATAGAAGCACGGCGGTTCTAGTGAGGAGAGACATCGTCCACCAAGAACTAGACCTGCCAGACTACCGATCGATGCGCTCCATCGGCATAAAAATGGAGGCGGCGGGCGAGGAACTAAGGATCTACGCAGCATACCGCCCGCCAGGGACTCCATTTTACTCCTCAGACGTCCGGACGGTAATGGAAGGCACAACGCCCACCATCATCGCCGGGGACCTAAACGCCAAACACCCGGCGTGGGGGTCAAGATTGATTAACCCGCCGGGTCGTGTACTATATGGAGGTGCGGAGGAGAACAACTGTGATGTTTTAGGTCCCGGGAACCTCCTCACGTCCCTACAGACACACGCAGAAGTCCGGACGTACTGGACATCGTGCTCTCTAGGAACGTCAACTACCCGATAGTGGTAGAAGTGCTGTACGACATGGACACACAGCACCTCCCGATACATTACCCTTGGCGTCAGGGCAGTGACTACGCCACCCAAAGCTTTCAGGACTAGAATAGACTGGGGGCTCTACCATCAACATCTGCAGGCGCCAATCAGTACAGCGGACGATGTAGAGACCGCTGCAACCAAGTTAACCAATTCCATCAAAGAAGCCTTCGACGCAGCCTCTACGGTCGTCCCACTATCAAACAGAAGGGACGTACTGCCGCGCGACATATAAGCGAAGATTAAGCGCAAGAGGGCGCTGAGGAAGCTTTGGGCGGGCATTCGCTGCCCCAGACTGAATACCCAACTAAAACGGATTTCGGAGGAACTGTCGGTTGCAATCCAGGCCCACAGAGGAGAGGCCTGGGAGTGGCGCATTGTGAAGGCGGAAGAGCAAGATGCGTCGCTCTACAAATTGAACCGACAGTTGACCAAATCAAGACCCGCAGTATGCCCGCTGACCAAAAACGCGGGCAAACGTCTCTACGATGCCAAGGTAGAGCAGATATCCCAGTAGAGCACTTCGAGGAGCAATTTATGCCGAACCCAGCAAGTGCGGAGTTCATGGATCTTCATGCTCGGAAGGAGAGCCGAGTACAGGAGTTCCTGTCATCGCCCGCGCCACCGCTTGCAGGAAAGTGGTACATCTCCCCCGCTGAACTGCGGAAGACAGTGACCCGCCTGCAACCCAGGAAGGCGCCGGGACACGACGGGATCACCAACGCTGCGCTTCGACAGCTGCCCAATAGGACACTTGTAGAGTTAGGATGGCTCTACAATGGAATATTGCGGACATCCCACTTCCCGGAGGACTGGAAGACTGGCAAGGTGATCGTGCTGCCGAAACCCGGGAAGGACAGGCGTAGAGCTGCCAGTTACAGGCCGATTACGCTGCTACCGCACATAGATAAACTGCTAGAAAGATTGTTGCTCAGACGCCTCCGCCCGTGCATCCAACTTGGGGCGGGATTCAGGAGGGATCACTCAACAGCGGCACAGCTGATCAGAGTGCTGCACTACCTTGCGGCCGAGCACAACTTCGGCCGCACATCGTTGGGCGTCCTTCTCGACATAGAGAAGGCGTTCGACGGAGTGTGGCACTCTGGATTACTCTACAAGCTAGAAGAACAGACTAGTATCCCTCCTGCTATGTTGCGGCTAGTAGCGTCATTCCTGGCTGACAGGAAGTTCTACGTCTGTGTAGAGGACGCCATGCCCGCAACGAAACCCATCAGAGCCGGCGTACCACAGGGCAGCTGTCTGTCACCAGTCCTGTACGCGGCTTATACCAACGATATCCCAACACTGGAAGGACATCTGCGCGATTGGGAGGACGACGTTGAACTGGCGCTTTACGAGGACGATAGCGCCTACTTCACCTCGTCCAGAAGAACCCACTTCGCTGCTGCCAGGATGCAAAGACTGTTGGACCTGTTGTCAGCATGGGTGGATGAGTGGAGGATGGCCGTCAATGTTGGTAAGACGACCGCTCTGCTCACTCACCGCTTCAGAAAACCACCACCGCCACTGACGCTCAGAGGCCAGGACATCGCATACCAGAAGACCATGACGTATCTTGGATGCCGGATCGACAGAATGCTGCGCATGACCGCGCATGTCGATCTCGTCGTCCGCAACACTAGAGCTGCGCGGGTGGCGCTGCGTCCCGTACTGGCATCCAAGCTACCTATCAAAACAAAATTGAAATTTAGAAGCTTTATATTCGACCCGTACTAACCTACGCTACGTCCGGAACGACATAATAGCGGCCAATCTGAAAATAGAGACTATAGAAGAATTTGTGGTCCGATTGTCGCGCGGCATGTTCAACCGCGCTGAAAACGGGCCACACCCACATCTGAATAACTTCGCACCGCTATACGCCCGCCCTCCGGACGGGCGACCATTATCAAGAGAACTCCTCCCTATATAGATTAGGGAGTCGAGTAAAACCCACAACGCCACAGAAAGGCCAACTCAGACACCTGGCCAATATGGCCACAAGGAATACCGCAGACCGAATTAGGCGTCTTTTTCAGGCATTGGCCGAATTAGGCGCCTTTTCAGGAAATTGACCATATTTCCCGCCATTTTCAGTCGGCAACTATCGGAAGCCATCAGATCGTTCTGGAATATCCCCATTGCCTCTTAAGATAACCACGCGAGGAAATAAAATGATGGATTCCCTTATGCTGCAACCACATGGTAAAGATATTTTTTTATATGTAGTAGAGCTATGGTGCAGCTGTATTACGGCTGTAGCACAAATGGCTCACCTCGATCAGGGAAGTACCACACTCCCACAGAGTACCAGCGTAAAATAGCAGCTCAATGCTGCTATGTTTTGTATGGTGACTCTAGAGAACCTGAGCGACTTATTAGGATTCCGTAACCAAAGGGTCACCAAAGGGACCCCATTACTATTATTAGGGTACTGTACTATTATTAATACGTGGTAGAGCCATGCCGCAACTATATTAGCAGTATAATTGTAGTACGAATGGGTCGGCTGGACCGGGAAAGGACCACGCTCTCATAAAATACCAGCGTAAAATAGCAGGTTAACACTGATGTGTTTCGTATGGTGAGTGTAGAAAACTGGAGACCCTTCTTACTGGAAAAGAGGCATTCCATCTTAGTCCTCACGGATTACAACGCATCTGAATTTTGATTTGCAAACGAGGATAGATGTAGATCTCTATGGGCCACAGCAACCACTTACCATCAGATGGACTATGTGCTCGTTTGTCACCTGATAAAAAAAAACTAAGCTTTCGTTGTCCGTCCATCCGTCCGTCCGTCTGTCTGCCAGCGATCTGTATATCACGTTATAATTAGTTGAAATTTTCACAGAATGTGTATTTCTGTTGCCGCTATAACAGCAAATAATAAAAATAAAAATTAATTAAAAATTAAAGGAGGCTCCCCTACTAGTAACGTGTGATGGTACGGAACACTTCATGCGCGAGTTCAACTCACACTTGGCCGGTTTTTTTAATGGATTCGAGGTATTCCACCTTTGTCCTTGATTAGATGAAATGCGTCTGCATTTTGATTCTTAATCGAGGATAGATGTAGATGTCTATGATCTACAGCATTCACTTACCATCAGGTGGGATGTGTGTTCGCTTGTCACCGTTATTCTATATTTAAAAAAAAACATATTATTGATTTAGTAGCCGCATTACGTCACCGTGTAAAGGCTCCGGTTAATTTGTAACACAAAAATAAACATAACTGGAGTCGTGTGGTTTTTGGAAAGTCGCTCAAACAAGTCAGTGTTTACAGTGACAAGTCGCGGCCAGTCGCTGATGAACGCAGGGTTGTCAAGAGCGATTTTACGACGTGATTATTTTTCAATGTGCTGGCATTTCCTATACTATTCGAATTTTGATCCTTAAATAGATTACAAAATACATAATACCTATGGAGTTACTTTTAGAACCGGTGGCGATCTCACACTGAAATTGCTTTGATCGATATTAAAAATGGTTTCGCTCTTTACCTCCATCTGGCCCGAGACCGAAATTGAGGTCTGATGGCATTCGACTCCTTGGCTGGGCGCATTATAAAAGATAATTTAAAACACTTAGTGCGAATGTTCGGAATGTCAACCACGTGTGGATGGTAACCTGTAGTAGGTCTGATGCTACTTAGAATTTCTTGACATAAAAAAAACAATAATTGATTTTGGCCCCACCTGAATTCGAACTCTGGATGTCATGATCAGCTGTCAAGTATACCACTACCAGATCAAGGAGATAGTAACTGTTAGGCAGTAGCAGTGCCACGTGAAGGTGGCTACTGACCTGCCTGCCGCAGGGGCAATCTAGGGTGTAGGAGTGGGGATGACCCTTAATTGCCTCCTTAATTGTGATGTGTGTAAGCAAGCAGGGGAAATTTTTTAAGACGGCCCTGCGACCTTCGATATTGCTCCGATCGCTGTGCTCCCTAGATTGCCCCTGCGGCAGGCAGGTCAGTAGCCGGTTTAATTCTAGTGGTCTTTTTACTTTTCTGTCAATATGTGTATCAAAATATCAATAAATAGTAACTAGTAACGCCATTCATCTTTTCAGAAAATAAAATGCCATCAAAAACATAACTTGTAAAAAACTACAGATGAAGATAACTAGAAAAACCAAGTCTCGCAACTCAGTTCTTCTACTGTAAAAGTTCTGAGATCCATGTAATACCAAGTCGGTTAATTTATTCAGTCCCCACTTAAGAATCCTTCTGTCTTAAGTTATTACGTAATTAGCTCATCTAACAACATCTTATAGTGACCACATCAATACTAAAAATCTTTTATATTTTAAATAAATAGATTGACTTGGCCATCGCATGAAAACACAATGTATCTCTCAAGTAATACATATTATATTAAATGAGATTGTTTAGTGTTATATTAGTTATTTACACCTATTATTACTTTATATTATACATACATATAAGTACACTGATTCATTCACTGCAAATGTAAGTTTGTAAGCCAATATATTTATATGGGATTACAAAGTTATTTATGCAGTTAATGTATCTCGAAAACTGGACTGAAATTGCAAAATATTTGAATTTTTTCTTGATTTATATACTAAATAATAATTGTGTTCCAAATTTGAAGCTTCTATGGCTGCTAGAAGTGCCTTGGAGTTTTGATGATCGGTCAGTCAGTGAGTGACAAAATTAAGAAACTTTGACTAGTTATAATTCTTAAACTACTAGTTCAAATTTAATGAAATTTTAAATATACTGAGTTTATACAATTTCTACATGGTTACTGAAAATTCAGGCTTCTAGTTTTATTCACAATAAAGTTATAGCGTTTCGAAAATGGCCTGATCTGCTTCGAGAAAAGGATGGTATGGCCGTGCCGCGTTTTTGCTCGACTTGGCGGGGGCACTGCCGTGCCCCCAGATATCTATTATCTAAAGTTTTAATACTTTTCTAGTGACAAATTTTTTTTTTTAAATTCAACTATGTAAATATATCAAGAGGCAACCCTGGCAGTACACCACACCCGGCGTTGGGTAAATAAAAAACATCGGGGCGTTAGATTAAAAAAAAACTTTTATTCTGTACATAACATTTTATGAACCGATTCGGATTTCAGTGTCGGCAGACCTGTCATCGTAAATATCTGGGTTTATATCTTCGAAAGGTACATAAATACGCTAATTATATTGCTCATTTAGTGCATTTAAAATACTAGTTGGTTGGCTTCTTAATGCCTAGGAATACCTATGAGTAGTCACACTAGAGAACAGTGCAGCTGAATTGTGTCTACGTCACAAATGGGTCAAAAGATCAATAAATTGAAGATAATGACGTGTAGTGGGAATACTCTAGGTACTATGCACTTGCAAGTCCCTTGGCAGATAATATTTTATTAAAACAGATATTTTAAAAATAATTATATACCTTTCTGACATTTTATTTCATTAAAAGTTGCAATTGTAAACATAATTGGCATATTCGTAGTTTTTAAAAACAAAAGATCATGACAGAGTTTGTTGCCGATTCTCCTTCCGAGATCTTGCTTTTGCAAACCGGTCTAGTTTTTGACGTTCTTACGAGTTTTAAATAAGCCAAGACATTTATGCAATTTAATTAAATCAAAATAAATCAATATAATCAGGCGTTATGTACTTTGTGGAAATCCATTATATTAAAGATGTTAAAAATTAATAAGCTAAAATCATCGTGATAAAATAATATATTTTATAGATAGGGTGACAAACGAGCACGCAGTCCACCGGATGGTAAGTGGTTGCTGTGACCTGCTGTGACCCATAGATATCTACGTCTATCCTCAATAAAGAATCAAAATTCAGATGTGTTGTCAGCCGTGAAGACTAAGATGGAATGCCTCTTTTCCAGTAAAATGGGTCTCCAGTTCTCTACACTCAGCATACGAAATACAGCGGCATTAAGCTGCTATTTTACGCTGGTATCCTCTGAGTGCGTGATCCCACCCCAATCAAGCCGATCCATTCGTGCTACAACTATACTACTAATATAGCTGCAGCATGGCTCTACCACGTATATTTTATTACGTATAAAAATTTGGATTTTGTGATAGTTGCCACGCATGGCAGTTTTCTTATAATTTTGAGTTATTTTCATGAATATGCTGCAACCCACCTCTCTCACGACACCCATGGGACGGTATATGGTAGTGGATTTTTTACACAGCCACTACACGGTTATGCTGTAACCTCAGTTTTAAACAAAAACGTTGCCATTATTTAAGCCCTTTATTATTTCCAAAGATATTTTCTAACCAACGATTATCCTCTGCAGGCGTGTTTATTTTTAACGTAACGTTAACAAAAAAGGCATATTCACGAATGAACGCGAATTTATTCTTTGTGGATTTTCTGCCACATTATACTCAAGGTGAATCGCAATATAATAATAAAAGTCCTTGGATATTTTTATCATTCATATTTTCGCATGCCGAATAAGTGTTAATAAATAAAGTTACAATTATTAAGGTATATAAAATTCGTACGAAGCAAATATTTTAGTGTCGATGGTAAGACACATGTATTGGTTTAAAATATTAAACATTTTAATAATAATATTCATCGTCATCATTACAGCCCTTCACAAGTCCACTGCTGAACATAGGTCTCCCCCAAGGAATGCCACAAAGCACGGTCCTGAGCCACCTGCATCCATCGACTCCATGCATGTCTTACCAGGTCGTCACTCCATCTAGCAGGGTGATGCCCTACACTTCACTTGCCGGTACGAGGCTGTCACTCGAGAACCTTTCTTCCCCATCGGTTGTCGATTCTTCGAGCTATATGGCCGGCCCATTGCCAGTTCAGCATTTTTTTTTAGGAGAGGGGGCATACGAGCATGCGGCCCACCTGATGGTAAGTGACTACCGCCGCCCATGAACAACCGCAGCACCAGAGAGGGAATTGCAGATGCGTTGCCGGCCTTTTAAAAAGGAGTACGCTCTTTTCTTGAAGGTCCCTAAGTCGTATCGGTCCGGAAAAATCGCTGATGGTAATCGATTCCACAAGGAAGTCGTGCGAGGAAGAAAACATCATCTAAATCGCACAGTGGTGGACCGCCAATCATCCAGATGGTGTGGATGGTATCGGGAGTTCTGCCGCGATGTGCGTTCGTGAATTTTGGCGGCTGGGATTAATCCGAACAATTCCTCAGAGCACTCCCCGTGGTAGATGCGAAAGAAAATGCAAAGGGATGCAACATCTCTTCGCAGTGCCAATGAATCGAGCCGATCGGAAAGGGCTCGGTCGTCGACGATTCGAGCCGCTCTGCGCTGGATGCGGTCAAGTGGAAGGAGCTGGCACTGGGGAGCCCCTGCCCAGAGATGGGAACAGTATTCCATGTGAGGCCGACCCTGCGCCTTGTAAAGTTGCAGGCGGTGTGCCGGTATGAAATACTGTCCCGCTCTGCTGAGCATGCCAAGCTTTTTAGAGGCCAATTTGGCCTTCTCTTCCAAGTGACCACGAAACTGCACGTCACTCGATATGTCGACTCCGAGGATACCGATACTGGCTGCGGCAAGAAGGGGAGTACCTTGAAACTGAGGAGATACGACAAAGGGGTTCTTTTTAGCGGTAAACGCGCAAACTTGTGTCTTCTGAGGATTAAACTGGACTAGATTTAGTCGCCCCTTTTTTTTTGCGGATGGAAAATCATCTAATGACGCCTTTCGCTGTGGGTGGAGCGGAAGGGAATGTCAGACTTTTACTGACTAAAAACCATCCGTGTTCCTTCAGTGCCCTTACGTTCCGGAGCCGCGGTATCTCTTTCGAACAGCCCGCAGCCCCGGCAGGCGTCGGCCCTTGCGGGCCTCTTCGCGCTGCTGACAGCTCTTTGAGGCGCGCGTGCAGTCCGACACTTTGTCCAGCAAAGTCTCGACTTCAGACACAAGTTTGTTCCGGTACCCGGCGACGTTTTCCCGAGAAATATTGGCACGGCCGGTGTATAGGACATCACCAGTGCTGTCATCCGCATAGCAATGAATGCTACCAGTTAGCAACATATCACTGATATGCAAAAGAAACAGCGTTGGTGATAGCACACAGCCTTGTGGAACACCAGCGTTAATAGGCTTGTAGTCAGAACATGCACCGTCTACAACGACCTTGATGCTCCGATCTGCAAGGAAGCTGGTGATCCAATTGCACAATTTAATTAAGCATACTAATTCTTTGGGCTATGTCGGTTACTCTGGTTCTACTGCGTATATTCTCGTTTTTAAATCTATCACGCAGAGAAACCCCGAGCATAGCCCTCTCCATTACTTGCTGAGCGACTTTGAGCTTCCTCATACGGCCAGCAGTGAAGGACCACGTCTCTGTTCCATAGGTCATCACTAGCAACACGCACTGGTTGAACCATCTAGTTTTGAGGTATTTCTAACGAGAGGATGAGTCGTAATCTCCCGAATAATAATATGTCAATCATGTACTGTTTAGTTTAGAAAAAAATGTCCCACTGGGTTTCTTGCTGGTTCTTTCCAGGACAGAGGTATTTTAACCGAACCGGTTGTAAATGTAAAAAATGACTTTCAATAAGTATGACTGTAATCTACGTTGTTATCTCGTATATAGAATAAAAATGATTCTATTCTATTCTATTGAAAGAAAGAAAGAAAGGAAGACATTTATTGAAGAGTTAAAGCCCCGAATTCAGAAGCAATTATGCAGAAATAATTTTATTATTTTTACTTTTTGAAGTTGGTTTTTTCTTTTTTTAAAATTTAATATTTTATCCCTTTTCTACCGACTTCAAAAAGAAGGAGGTACTCAATTCGACGGTATGTTTTTTATGTGTGTTAACTCATAACTTTTTTCTGGGTTTACCGATTTCGATGATTCTTTTTTTATTTGAAAGCCGGCGCTACTCATGTGTTCTCATATAAATTGATCAAGGTCTGGCCAATAGTTTTGAGTTATTCTAAATAGTTCATATTGAAGTCGGTTCTACAAAATTTTTCATTTTTAATTATGAGTGGGCTACGTAGTCCACCCATGACATGTGTAGTGGCGATGTAAGGGAACCTGTCACCCAATTTTGTGCTGAGGGTGTCATAAGAAGCAACTAAGGAAAATTCTAGAAAGTTCTTATGGCTTTGGATAGAAGGCGTAATACACCATTTTGTTAACCCCAGGCATAAATATGCAAATCAACGACTATGAACAGGCGAGAAGTCACTTAACTTCGCGACAGCGATCAAGTCCACTGTTGAACATGTGACCAAGGACTTTAGCGGGCTGATGAAGAAGATCCGCCCCGGCTTCGTACGGGTGATTTCTGGATCTCAACAACAACGCCACCTACAGGGTCCAGTTGTGAATCTAAACCCATGCAAAAAATTCATCAAAATCGGTACAGTCATTTTCGAGTTGAAAATGCAAATGCGTTGTAACCCACGAGGACTAGAATGAACATTTACCTTTCGAACACAGCAGCATAAATCTGCTATTTTACGCTGGTATTCAGTGGAAGCGTGGGCCTTCCACGGTCGTTGTTTTTTTAATTAAATTAAAGTTACCAACTAACTGTTGTAGTGTAACCATCCCGTGGGTGTCGTAAGAGGCGACAGAAGGATAGAAATCAGGATATGGGTAGCAGCATCTTGCGCGTCATCTATGGCAAATGTGAGGCGATCTATGGGGGAGGCCTAAGTTCAACAGTGGACTTTAATAAGCAGTTACGGTATTTTAAAGTTTGCTAAAATTATTTATAAAATTACAAGATGTAAGAAGAGCGCGTATCCAGTCTCGAAATGGTCCGTCCCCGTCTGACCGAGGCGGCGTCACCGTTTGTACGTAAACAAAGCAGTTAGCATATGTAATGGGCTGGTTATTGTTATTCTGGACCGGTCCGGCGACTTGGACCGCTATTAGAGCCTACAGAGTCTACATTTGAGCGGGTCGTCCAAACACAGTTAGTGACTTTCGACTGATAGTGTAGTTTTTGAAAGGAATTATCTTCAACCCGAATTTTTTCTTATAAATATTTATTTTAGAAAGAGTTTTCTCGCTCAACGGCTAAGTATAGCCATTCCGCGAGGAAACGCAGCCAGCGTTCTTGGCACTATACTACGGCGAGTAGGACTGTATGATATTTTAGGTTTTTCTTTTTATTTTTTTTTAAATTATGGTTTTTTAACCATAAAAATAAACGTTTTTTTTTGTAAGGACCAGGCTTTCAGAAAGTCAGAGAGGTTAAAATCTTAGGAAACCTTCACAGAATATCCTTTTTATTACATTCTAGATAGAATTTTTGTACGTGGTAGAGCCATGCTGCAGCTATATTAGTAGTATACTTGTAGCACGAATGGGTCGGCTCGACCGGGGAAGGACCACGCTCTCACAGAATACCAGCATCAAATAACAGCTTAACACTGCTGTGTTTCGTATGGTGAGTGTAGAAAACCGGAGACCCTTTTTACTGGAAACAAGGCATTCCATCTTAGTCCTCACGGGTGGCAACGCATCTGCATTTTGATTCGCAAACGAGGATAAATGTAGATGTCTATGGGCCACAGCAGCCACTTACCATCAGGTGAATTGTGTGCTCGTTTGTCACCCTATACTATAAAAAAAAAATAAAAAGAAAAAACATTGAATAAAACTAAATTTATGGAAGGAGGAGGCACTCAACTTGACTGTATTTTTCTTGTGTTACCTCAGAACTTTTTTGTAGGTGAACCGATTTTGGTTTTTTATTTGAAAGCTGGTGCTTTTCATGTGGTCCCATATAAATTTAATTAAGATCTGACCAACAGTTTTTGAGTTATCCTTAATAATGCGTATTTAATTGACTTCGGCTACATTGATGAAGTTTTCATTTTATTTATATTGAAGTCACTTGTACAAAATTTTTAATTTTACCACTTGTATTCGTGTATATCTGTTTTGGTCCGCGTGATCCGCAGCCAATGGGAGCGCGAAGAACGTTATAAGGGTATATCGGTAATCGTTAATCTCTGTCGAACTCATTACGACTCGTTGCACATTTGTCTTCTGTACACGCAAGATAATTTTTTTTATTTTAACTTCAATATATACTTTAACTTAATTATCATATAGTCTTACTCCCCGTGGTATCGTGATTCGTGACAGATTAAATCAAACAATTTTTCTGGGAATTTTTGAAAATACAACTTTGTAGTAGTTTGCCTCTATGTCAACCCCTTCAGAAGTGCCTGCCATTTTGTTTCTTAATTCTTTATTAGCTCAGACGACGGATAGTCTTTATTATTATTTGATTCGAACACTTTTTTGGGCGAAATATTTTGCGACTTATGTATACCTGTATGCGCAGTACCACTTGTACCCAGGTAGTCCCGACAAACAGTCAAATATCTGCTTATTTAGTGGACTGATACTTTTCAACAGTTTCATAATGCATCAAACACTTCAGGAAAAATGCGTCTTGAGCTCTCGGACCATTTGGGTCGAATTTAGTATTTTTTTTAAAAAACGTTACCCCCACACTACGATATTCTCCTTTATCGTGGGGGCAGTTTACAAACACAAATTGCACAAGAAAAAACATCCAGACCCGGAACAATTATTTGTAGGCCATACAAATACTTGTTCCGTGCGGGATTCGAACCCGCGGCCCCCAGCGCAGCAACTCATTGCTAAGCCACTGCGCCACGGAACCGTCGATTTTAAACCGTAATTGATTTTAAACTTACTTTCCAATGAACTAGAGACTTGAAATTTTGAACATAACTCAGATTCGCTTGTTGATATCAGCCGGATCTCTTGTCCTACACACTGTTATGCTTCATCTCCCTTCCATCATCATTCAACTAGACGCTCAGCCGGTTTTCAATCCGCGGAACCCATTAATTTTCTTTCGGTTTATAATTTGCAATTGGGTACCGCTTTGCTAATAAACTTAATGCAGGTGTTTAACTTAGACTTTCAGCTCATAATATAGTCTGTTAAACCGAAATATAGTTTACTATGTTTGTTGTTTATTTTAATTTTGTTTTTTATTCTCATTCTTCGGTATTTTAGTGCATTACTTTTAAATTCTCTCTTTTGCAGTCGGGTTTTTGATTGTTTAAATTACTTATTTTGTTTTAGACTTTTTAAAGTCCCGACACACTATTAAAAACTAAATTTCATGTGATAGCACATAAACATTACCCATTTTACGCTATCAAAAACTTTTTAAACCTATTTATTATTCCTAATTAAATTTAAATAGATAATTTATACACATTTATGTCATTCCCTTTTAATTTTCTTTATTCTGATAGCCTACTTGATAGGTTTTGTTATTTTTTTTTATTAATTTGTTACTATTTCGCACCAATAAGCCACCAGCTTTTTTTTCAAACAGCTTTCCAAGAACACTTGGGTTTTAAGACGAATATAACGATACCTTAACAGTCGTAATCCATCTAGCCTAGGAAGATACGAGGTAATAAAGAAATTTAAAAATATACATGCATACAAAATACGCGCGAAAAACATAACCCTTCCTCGGCGGTCGGGTAAAAAACCAAAAATAATTTTATACTTTTTAGCCCGTTTTAATAACGTAGTGTATCAAAAACTTTTTTTATACATAAACTTGTTTCATACCCGATGTTTCGGGTGCTGCATTCTCTAAACGTTGGAAATTAAATAAGAAAAATTTGTAAAATTAAACGCGATAAAATTATTTTTATTCTGGGCGTCGAACTTCTATATAATAAACTTAAATAATCATTACAAGAATATTAACATAATATTAGGTCTTTAGCTATGAAATTGCTATTCTGCAGTACTGACCATTTCAAATCAAAATATTTTTGGTTTGACTACGAATTCTCGAGCTGAATTCAGCTCGAGCTACAAAACCGTTTTAAATGCCTAGAAGATAGCAATGTAATGGACGATATGAATGACAAGCTCGTGGAAACTGTCCATGCGGTCGGAGCTAAGTACTGAAACACCCGCCGCAGAAGAACACAAAAACTTTCCGATTACACTCTTAATCTCATGGCTGTTAGACGGGAAATTAAGCTGCAGTCTTCAGCAGATTTGACAGCGTACAGGCAAATGAACAGACAGATATCCAAATGGATGCGGCGGGACTTACGCAACCTAAATACAGCACGTATAGAAAAAGCTATCGAGCGGAACCAGGGCTCCAAAGTAGACTAGAGATCTATCTGCCAGAGAGAGCCAACTGTCGAAGCTGAAGACCGAGTGTGGCAGCTTTGTTTCCGGGACACCTGAGATTTTGAATGAGATTGAGAGGATCTATGGGCAGCTGTACATTATCGTTGGAACATGTAAGTGTTTTTTTTTATAGGATAAGGGTGACAAACGAGCACACATTCCACCTGATGGTAAGTGGTTGCTGCGACCCATAGACATCTACATCTATCCTCTATTACAAATAAAAATGCAGATGCTTGTCACCCGTGAGGACTAAGATGGAATGCCTCATTTCCAGTAAAAAGGGCCTCCGGCCACCTGCATTCACCAAGCGAAACGCAGAGGTAAACCTCTACTTCACGCTGGTATTCTGTGAGTTCGTGGTACCACCCCGGTTCGAGCCGGCCCATCCGTGCAACAGCAAAAGCTGCCGCGTGGCTCTACCACTGTTAGTGTGTAACGATCCACGACGAGTGTGAGTAACGATTCAAGAGCAAGTCTTATCCGACACTATTCCGGACGTCAGTCTGAGCGAGATTAGAATGGCTCTCCAGAACCTTAAAAACGGCAAGGCCACAAGCAAGTATGGAATTACAGTGGAAGTGTTTGTACAGTAGGGCTACGATGGCTATCCCAGTACAGAACCAGTGTAAGAAACCTATCCAACTGCAGAGATATGTAAGACAGGGTGACGTTATATCCCCGAAGCTCTTCAGCGCTGCATTGGAAGACGTTTTCAAGCTACTGGACTGTGGAAAGGATATGGTATTAACGTCAATGGCGAGTACATCACTTACCTTCGATTTGCCGACGATATAGTCCTTATGGCAGAATCTGGCTGGAAGACCTAAGTACTATGCTCAAAGACCTCAAGAATGTCTCCCAACGGATAGGTCTTAAGATGAACATGTACAAAAAAAATCCTATTTAAGCTCCATGTCACACCTATGCCTGTAGTTGTTGGGGACACTAAACTCGAAGTTGTTGACGAGTATGTTTACCTGGGACAAATAGTCCGACTAGGTAAGTCCAAATTCGAGCGTGAAATCAATCGACGGATTCAACTTGGCTGGGCTGCGTTCGGGAAATTCTCATATCAGAAAAATCTCGGCATATCTTCTCGTTAGGTATACCTCAAAACTTAAAAACTAGACTGTACAACCAATGCGTGTTACCAGTAGATATGAGCGCCGCGCTGGCGCGCCGCCATCGCAGTGAGTTCATGTCGACGCGTCGTCGCCGCGTGAAACACGCGGCGCGCTGTCGCTACGAGATGCAACTTGCTTTCCCGCTCGCACGCGTTGCCCGACCGCATTAGTTCACCTAGTTGCCTCGTCGCGTTACGCTCGTCGCTCACTCAGTAGAATCGAATATTTCACCGAATGAACGTGTATTGTTGTGTGGTGTTAACAATGGACCTCACAGAATACCGGAGTGAAGTGGAGGTTCTGGTTCTGCATTTCATCTGGCAAAATTTCGCTAAAGACAATAACTGCTCAGGGCAAGCTGAGCAACCCAAGGCCAAGGCGACCCCAGCCACGATATCCGTGACTTTCTGCAACATCAGGGGATTTACCTCGAACATAAACGTCGTCCACTACCATCTCGAGATGGCGAAGCCAGCCTTGCTCTTTCTGACCGAAACACAGTTATCCTCTCCGGCTGATACTTCGTATCTCTCCTATCCGGGGTACAAATTGGAACACCCCTTTGAGCCTCGGGCTGGAGTTTGCGTATACATCAGAGAGGACATCTGTTCTCGACGCCTCGGCAGTCTTGAGGGTTCGGACCTGTCCAGCCTTTGGCTACGCGTAAACAGCGACGACCATCGCGCGTCTACAGTCTACCTCTATAGGTCCCATAGCGGTAATGCCGAAACAGACCAACTCATCGACCACGTCCAAATGGCTACAGATTCCTTGCTACAGCATATCCCATCCGTAGAGATCGTGATCTTCGGTGATTGTAATGCCCACCACGTCAAATGGCTCAGTTCACGTTTAACCGATCATGCGGGAAGATCTGTTCATGATTTTGCTTTGGCATATGGTCTGACACAACTGGTTACTTCGCTTACGCGGATTCCAGATGTGGATGATCATGCGCCTTCCCTGTTGGACCCTCCCTTCCCTTTTGCTGACGTCTCATCCGGATAGATATCAGGTCTCCGCCGACGCCCCTCATGGCTCCTTGGACTATTGTCTAGTCTGGAGTGTGGTGCCACTTATATTAACAGCGCGGTTGCATTCTGCAGGTTTTCGCCGTGTTTGGCACTATATGTCGGCCGATTAGTATAGGATGCGGTCTTTCTTTGAATCTTACCTTTGGGGGCGGGTTTTCTTCTCGCCGGACAATTCCAACGTTGTTGCTAATTCTGTCGCTGATATGGTACTTCAGGCTATGGAACTTTTTATTCCTTCCTCTGTGGTGCCCATCGGAGGCAGATCTCAGTCATGATTTGTTCGCTCCTGTGAAATAGGATTACGCTATAAGCAGGAGTGCTACCGGGCCTCGGCTGACATATCAACGTCCCGGGATGTAACCACTAGCGCCCTTAAAAAGAAATATAATTCCGCCTCCAGGTCTTTCAAAAGTCATTGCCAAGGCAAAGTCAGAGCACACAACAGAATTGTCGAGAAACTAGTTCACCTTTCTTCGAGAACCCGTGCATTCTGGGCTCTCGCCAAGGCTGTCCAAGGAATCTTCTGTCAGCCATCTCTTTCATCTCTGCACACGGAGGACGACTCACTGGCCCATGCCGCAAAGGAGAAAGCCGATCTGCTAGGCTCTTTCTTTGCGTCCAATTCGACTCACGATGACGGGGGGAGCACACCGCCGACCATCCCGAGGTGTGAGTGCTCCATATCGGATGTGCAGTTTACACAGCCCTCGGTTCAAAAGCACTCCTCTCCCTGGACATCCACAAGTCGAGTGGGCCTGATAATCCCTCCCATTAAGCTGATGACATGTGCTCCAGAGTTGACATCAGTTCAAACGCGTCTTTTCCGGTACTCCTACTCCCTAGGCGTAGTCCCAAACTCACGGAAGACAGCTTTCGTCCACCCGATCCCTAAAAAAGACGACCGCTCAGACCCGTCTAAGTACAAGCCTATCGCCATCACCTCCTTGTTCTCCAAAATAATGGAATCCATTATAAACTGCTAGCACATGCGGTACCTTGAGGACCACCAGCTGTTTAGTGACCGCCAATGCGGTTTTCATTGGGCTCGATTAATTGATGATCTTGTGGTTTACTTGAATCATAGATGGGCGGAGGTAGTAGAGTCCAAAGGAGAGGCATTGGCCCAGGGGCGTAGCTACCGCCGTATCAGCCGTATCAATGATACGGGGCCCCCGGGCTACAGGGGCCCCCAACGTGTGTAAGCAAAAACTCCAAGGACTTCTAATGGGACAGGAAAGGCTATCACTATTCTCTAAAGAAGTAAAGAATTTAGTAAAACTGAAATCGTCTTCAGCTATGTTCGCCGAACAAAAGGCACGAAAATTAAATTGTTTGGCTAGCTTAGTTCCTAGGAGTATTTATTGTAAGTAATAACTCATAAGCCCGTGTAGTGGCGGGTAAGAATACTCACAACCCCATATCTTCCCGTGGGTGTCGTAAAAGGCGACAGACGGAAACTGAGGCAGAGGATGGGCAGCAGCATCTTTCTGATAACAGCAAAACAACAATAAAAAAACTGCGCTTGCCAACCCGCTCGCCAAGCGTGGCAACTATGGCAATATACCCCCATGAAAGTAACGAAGAGATGGCCCCCAGTCCCCGGCAGCCCCGCTATTCCTGGCTAAGGTGGCGACCATGGTAACAGCGAGGCAGGGGGTGCTAAGAGTCTCCGGTGGAGGTTCTGTTGCCACCTACGACGACTCGACATGGCAACTTATAACGCACGCACCCTGAGGACTGACGAGAAGGTCCTGGAGCTAGAAGAAGAGATAGACAAGTTGCACTGGAATGTCATAGGATTATCCGAAGTCTGAAGAGAGGGGGAGGTCACGGTAATCCTCGAATCCGGCAATTTGTTCTATCACCAGGAGGGCGACCATCTGTCCCAAGGAGGTGTCGGATTTATCGTCCACAAGTCTCTCGTTAACAACGTTGTAAAGATTGGGAGTGTGTCGACGAGGGTTGCGGACCTTATACTCAGAATCACCGAACGGTAATCGCTGAAGGTTATACAGGTTTACGCATCAACCTCGGTACACGCCGATGAGGAGGTGGAAGAAATGTATGAGGATATCTCTAGAACAATGCATTCCTCCAAAACCCACTATACGGTGTTAATGGGAGACTTCAACGCAAAACTAGGCACAAGAGAGAACGGTGAGCTGAAAGTAGGGAAATTCGGAATAGGGCAACGGAACCCAAAGGGCCAGCAGCTGGCGAACTTCATGGAGAAAGAAGGACTCTTTATGATGAACTCTTTCTTCCAGAAGCGGCCCCACAGGAAGTGGACCTGGTCGAGCCACGACGGTTCGACAAAAAATGAGATTAACTTTATTATGACGACCAGACGACAACTATTCAGTGATGTCTCAGTGATCGCGAGGGTGAAAACCGGCAGCGATCACCGAATGGTGAGAGGCACACTGAACCTAAACGTTAAGTTGGAGAAGTCACGTCTAATGAAGTCAACGCTCCGTCCTTCTCGTGCTCTAATCCAAAGTCCAGAAACCTTTCAGCTCGAGCTACGAAACCGTTTTCAGTGCCTAGAAGATTGCAATACAATGGACGATATGAATGACAAGCTCGTGGAAACTGTCCATGCGGTCTGAGCTAAGTTTTGCAAGACCCGCCGCAGAAGAAACAAAAAGTCTCCGATCACACTCTAATCTCAATGGCTTTTAGACGGTGTATATAGCTGCAGTCTTCAGTAGATTTGACAGCGTACAGGCAACTGAACATACAGATCTCCAAATGCATGCGGCGGGACTTGTGCAACTTTAATTCTGCTCGTATTAAAGAAAAGATCGAGCAGAACCAGGGCTCCCAAGTCTTTGCAAGAGATCTGTCTGCCAGAAAGAGCCAACTGTCGAAGCTGAAGACCGAGTATGGCAGCGTCGTTTCCGGGACACCTGAGGTTTTGAGTGAGATTGAGAGGTTCTATTGGCAGCTGTACACATCATCGTTGGAGCCACACGTAAGTGTGAGTAACGATCCAAGAGCGAGTCTTATCCGACACTATTCCGATGATATCTCGGACGTCAGTCTGAGCGAGATTAGAATGGCTCTCCAGCATCTTAAAAACGGCAAGATCCCAGGCTGGATGGAATTACAGTGGAGCTTCTGAAAGCGGGTGGAAAACCGATACTTGATGTCCTTCAGAAGCTCTTTAATTCCGTCCTCCATGGTGGCACTACTCCGGAAAGGTGACAACGCTCTCTTGAAGAACTACAGACCGAGTTCCCTTTTGAGCCGCGTCTACATGCTGTTTTCGAGAGTCATTACTCCCGAACAAGCCGGTTTCCAAAAAGGCTTTAGCACCATATACCACATACATACCCTTCGGCAAATTGTACAGAAGTCCGAGGAGTACAATTTACCACTATTTCTGGCGTATGTGGACTATGAGAAAGCCCAAAGACTTTCAATCAAAATTACGTCGAAATTCGGGCGGTGCTGCAGTCCCTTCAGCGATGCCAAGTTGACTGTCGGTATATCGAAGTGCTGAAGTGCTTGTACAGTAGGGCTACGATGGCTATCCGAGTACAGAACCAGAGTACGAAACCTATCCAATTGCAGAGAGGTGCAAGACAGGGTGACGTTATATCCCCGATACTCTTCACCGCTGCATTGGAAGACGTTTTCAAGCTTCTGGACTGGTAAGGATACGGTGTTAACATCAATGGCGAGTACATCACTCACCTTCGATTTGCCGACGATATAGTCCTTATGGCAGAATCGCTGGAGGACCTAAGCACTATGCTTAATGACCTCAATAGTTTTTCCCAACGGATAGGTCTTAAGATGAACATGGACAAAACAAAGATCATGTTTAATGTCCATGTCACACCTATGTCGGTAGTTGTTGGTAGCTCTAAGCTCGAAGTTGTTGACGTTTATGTTTACCTGGGACAAATAGTCCGACTAAGTAAGTCCAACTTCGACCGAGAGGTCAATCGAGGGATTCGACTCGACTGGGTAGCGTTCGGGAAATAACGGCACATCTTCTAGTCAGGTATACCTCAAAACTTGAAAACGAAATTGTGCAACCAGTGCGTGTTGCCAGTGATGACATACGGAACTGAGACGTGGTCCTTCACTGCTGGCCGGATGAGGAAGCTCAAGGTTGCTCAGCGAGCTATGGAGAGGGCTATGCTCGGAGTTTCTCTGCGTGATAAACTTAGAAATGAGGATATGCGCAGTAGAACCAGAGTCACCGACATGGCCCAACGAATTAGTAAGCTGAAGTGGCCATGGGCCGGACATATAGCTCGAAGAACCGGCAACCGATAGGGAAAAAGGTTCTCGAGTGGCGGCCTCGTACCGGCGGATGAAGTGTAGGGCGTCCCCCCACTATATGGAGTGACGACCTGGTAAGACATGCAGGAAGTCGATGGATGCAGGTGGTTCAGGACCGTGCTTTGTGGCATTCCTTGGGTGAGGCCTATGCTCTTTAATGGACTTATGAAGGGCTGTTATGATGATGATGATGATGATGAACTAGTGGAATTAGTACTTTTGCCGTTGTCGTGATAATTGACGATAATTTATGTGTACATAGAGAACTGAAGACCATTTTTATGTATATGTTTTTTATTCCTTTATTCGTTTTTTCATTCCTTGGACTTATGAAGGGCTGTAACGATGATGATGAATAACTTAAAATCAATATATAATAATTTGAATTCAATGCAAGCGTTTTTGTTCCTTTTATGAAATCTTTACTCTTCATTGGGGCCCCCCAACAAATTTTGATACAGGGCCCCTCGAAGGCACGCTACGCCACTGCATTGGCCGTTAGTTTGGATATTGCGAAGGCCTTCGATCGGATTTGGCACAAAGCGCTTTTTTAGAAGCTCCCTTCCTATGGGCTTCCCGAGAAATTGTACAATTCGATCACCAGCTTTCTTGCAGATCGGAGCATCTCCTCAATTTCAAAGTACTTCCCTTGTTGCCTCAGCCAGTATCGGAATCCTCGGCGTCAACATATCGAGTGATGTGCAATTTCGTGTTTACTTGGAAGAGAAGGTCAAATTGGAATCTAAAAAGCTTGGCGCGTTCAGCAGAGCAGGACAGTATTTCATGTCGGCAACTCCGCCTGCATCTTTACAAGGCTCAGGTTCGGCCTCACATGGAATACTGTTCCCATCTATAGGCTGAGGCTCCCCAGGGTTTTATTGAAAAAATTAAGCTGTCTTTGGTAACAACAAAATGGATTCCTTTAAGTTTTTTAAAGAAATTTTTTCCTTTGAAAAAAATAATATCTAAGGCCCAGGGTCTGCCACGCCGCGCCGCCGTGACGCCGCCGCCGCCGAAGAAATTTTCAGGCCACGCCGCCGCCGTGGAATTGCCCTTCGGCGCTCATATCTAGTTACCAGTGATGACCTATAGAATTGAGACGTGGTCCTTCATTGCTGGCCGTATGAGGAAGCTCAAGGTTGCTCAGCGAGCTGTGGAGAGGGCTATGCTCGGGGTTTCTCTTCGTGATAAACTTAGAAATGAGGATATCCGCAGTAGAACCAGAGTTACTGACATAGCCCAAAGGATTAGTAGCCTGAAGTGGCAATATTTAGCAGTGGACTTGTGAAGGGCTGTAATGATGATGATGATGATGATAAGAATTCTAATTTCCAATTCATTTAATTTTAAAAACGTGGAATTCTTTTTTGTAAATTAGCCAGTTGTTTATTGATTAGCGTTTTGTTTTCATCATATTTGAATCTTTTTCGTCATCATGGATACGTTAAAAATTCGAGTAATTATTGATAATAAGTACCATCAAGTCGTGGCAGCAACGCGGCACAAGCCGCACGCAACATGAACAACGCTTACGGAGCGAATACTACAAACGAACGCACCACCTGTTATTAGTTTGCCTGCTTCTGTTCTGTAAATTTACGACCTTAAAAAATGAATCCCGTGGTCTTCCGAAAACTTTGGTCCACAATGACAAATTAAATATAAAAATATAAACATTTAAATCGTATAAACATATGTACATATTAACATAAATATAAATATTTAGACAAACCTACCTACCTACCTAAATTTTATTTTAACTTTTTTCTATTATTATTTATTTCTTGTAGGTTGTCTGGAAGAAATTACTATATAGCAATAATACAAGTCACGGCACGTAAGTGTAGAGCTGTACGAAACGTGGAAGGGAAGCGCACGGATTGAATTGCACGAATGTGACACAGCCAATCAGCGCGACTTATGCGCAGTAACGATCACCGCTAGACTTTCGTGCCGCTACTTATACCGCCTTTTGTTTTCCTATGCTTTTTATTACATAATTTGTTTTCTTGGTATACAATAAAGAGTCCGGTCAAATAAATAACTGTTTTGTATTGTACTTAATCACAATAATACATACATATAATCACGACTCTTTCCCGTAGGGGTAGGGAGAGACCACTTCTTTCCACTTGCTAGATCCTTACATACTTGTTTCGCTTCGTCCACTTACATTATTCTATTCATACATGCTCTATGGTTTAAGGTCTCTTGACCCGGCCTTTTTTCAAGACGTCCCTGATTTACTTACTTACTTACTTATCGTCACGCACAATCCCTGACGGGGTAGCCAGAGAGAACAGATCGCCAAGTGTCACGATCCTTACATACCTCTTTCGCTTCTTTCAGATTCATTATCTTCTTCATACATGCACGTCTAGGTATCCGAGTACTCTTGACCCTCCCCTCTTCGAGCAATTTGCTCACATGGTCTTCGAAAGTTAGTCTCGGTCTACCTCGACACCTTTTAATATTAACTTTCGCGCTATATATTTTCTTCACCATTCGGTCTTCACTCATTCTCTCAACGTGCCCAAACCATCGAAGCACGCCCTTATCAATTTTTGTGATAAGGTCATCTTTCATTGCGAATTGCGAATCTCTTCGTTTCGCTTTTGGTCGGCCATGGTGACGCCGCACATTTTACGAAGAGATCGCATCTCCACTGCATTCAACTTGCTTTTATGCTTCTTCTGCCATACCCAGGTTTCGCTGCCATATAACAAAGTCGGTACCAACACTGCGTTATGTATTGCAAGGCGTGCACTCTTCACTACGCCTTGCCTTTTGACTAACGCAGTCAGGGCACCATTGACTTTGTTCCCGGCAGCGACACGCCTGTCCACATCTAAATCACATCTTCCATCCCGGCTAAAAGCACTCCCCAAGTATACAATTTCATTTACCTGTTCTAGACATTCCTGATTTACTCATATTTCACACTTCGTTCTCTCTTCGTCCCTTTCAAATACCAGAACCTTAGTTTTATTAGCATTCAAGCGGAGACCTTTAATTTCACATTCCTCTTTCATACACGTGACTAATGCCTGCAGTTCTGCCTCTGATGGTGCAATAAGCACTGCATCATCAGCATACAGCAGACAATTTACTTTAATGTCACCCAATTTCACACCCAAACAGCTATCTTTCAGCTTCTGTAAACAGCTGTCGAGATACAGTATGGACAGCCAGGAAGACATGACACAACCCTGTTTTACGTCCGTTTGGACGCTAAACATGGGTGACAGGTCATGCCCTACCCGCACACAGGCTTTACAGTCACAGTAAAGTGACTGCACAGCCCTTAGCAATCGACCATCCACACCATACCCCGGCAACAGTTCCCACATTTTCTTCCTTACAACCTTATCAAAAAGATCCACAAAAGCACAGAAAATCCTCTGGTTAGCAGCCAGAAGCTTTTCCGTGATCATGCGCAGAGAAAACATTTGATCCGTGCATCCTCTTCCAGGTCTAAATCCGCATTGTGCCTCCCATAGAAATCTTTCCGATTTCTCTTGCATCCTACGTGTCAAAACCTTCGAGTAAACTTTACTTGCTAAACTGGTCAAGCTGATCGCCCGATAGCATCCGCAGTCAAAATGTGAACCTTTACCTTTATATAAAGGCACAATGACTGCGGATCGCCAATCATCCGGGACATCCCCCGTCCGCCAGCACAAATTCCATAACAGATAAAAGCTGTCCCAGACGCGAGGCCCACCATACTTGACCATTTCAGCAGTAACTCTGTCTAGTCCCGCAGCCTTACCACATTTCAAACTTCGAATCGCACGTTCAATCTCTTTCATACTGATGACCTCAGTGTCATCGAGTTCCGGGTCTGGCGTACCAGTCTCGGCGTCATCCCCGGATCCCTCACTAAGATCATCACACGCATACATTTCTCTATAAAATTCGCTCCATCGCTGCATGACGTCCGATTTTTCTGAGAGGACGTCATTAGTTCTCGAAAGCACTTTGTTCATTCTTAAGGCCGTCGCACCACTTCGGGTCCTTCCAAACTTTTTCCAGAAGAATTTGGAGTTCTCCTTAAAGTTGTGCGACAACCTTTCGTCTGCTTCCATTCTACACCTTTCACGCACTTCCTCAATCAATGCTTTCGTGTGAACTTTCTGCAGCTTATATCTTTCTTTCATCTTCTCTCTCATATCCTTATCATTACTAGAGGCCAAGTAGTCTAACCATGCTTTCTTCTTCTTCTTTACAGCTTCTTTCACTTCATCATTCCACCATGCATCTCTTCTTTTACTACTGCCTCTTTTAATCGTTCCACACACTTCTTCCGCTGCACTTACCATTCCATCCCTAAGGTTCTGCCATGTTCTTTCGACACATTCTTTTCTGCCATCGATGTTGTCAAGCTTTTCGGCTACCCTCGCATGATATTTGTCCCTAGTATCCGCTTCCTGAAGCTTCCAGCTTCGGATGCGACAGACCGACTGTGGTTCTGTTACTGCCGTCCGGTAGCGCCAACCCGCGAACAGACCCCTAAATCTAGTAATCACTAGATAGTGATTCATTCCCAGGTCAGCACCCCTGAACACTCGCGTATCCATCACCTGTTTTCGCAGTCGATCATCCACCAGGAACAAATCGATCATACTTCTCTCATTCTTTCTTTCTCTAGTATACATATGGATTTTCTTGTGATTAAACATAGTGTTTGTCACAAGAAGACCCTTTTCCTTGCATACCGCCAGTATAAGCTTGCCAGCATCATTAACCCTTTTATCGCCAAACTTTCCAAGCACCGACTCGTACCCTGGTCAAGCGGTACCAACCCATCCATTCAAATCACCACATACAACAATTCTTTCGATTCCCCTAGCCAAATCTAGAACTTCTCTTACATTCTCCCAAAACTCCTCCAGTTCAGCCCTGGACGACGAAGCTACCGGCGCATAAACAGCCAAAAGGAATTACTTCGTCAGTCCCAATTTAAAGCGAACCCAAAGAAGTCTTGAGTTCACAACCTTATATTCAGTCATAACATCGACCAACCGAGACGACAGCAGAACCCCTACTCCCTGGCGGGCGCTCTCGCTCTCCTGGACTCCGGACCATAGAGCTAACGCCCCGCCAGATAGCTCTTCAGTACCACTGCCCTTCCGTTTGGTCTCCGACATACACACGACATCTAATTCTCTTTCTTTCATTATTTCGATCAACTCATTCGTCTTATCTCTCATGCCTCCTATAATATTCCACGTGCCAACTCTGCACTCTGTCCTCCACACCACTGCACACGTCCCTGATTTGGTCTTGAAATATCCGCCTAGGTGCTACCCCTTCCAACACTTTCATTCACACTCGCCTTATACACTTTTTTCGTCAATCGTTCTTCATTCATTATGTCGACATGGCCAAACCATCTCAGCATACCTTTCTCAATTTTTGTCACTACATCTTCTTTCATACCACAACGTTTCCATATCTCACTATTTCTTATCCTGTCACTCAGTTTAACTCCTATCATACTTCTTAACGCTCTCATCTCAACTGCATTTATTCTGCTTTCATGTTTCTTCTGCCATACCCAACTGTCACTTCCGTACATGAGTGTCGGAACCAACACTCCCTCATGCACAGCCAAACGAGCCTTGTTAGACACCTTTCGACTGCTCATAAAGGAGTGCAAAGCTCCGTTCACCATGTTTTCTGCATTCACTCTTCTTTCGATATCACTCTCACACTTTCCATCTCTTGTAAACTTTGAACCAGATACACAAACTCTTTCACCTGTTCAATTTGTTCATCGTGATTGGGGATGAACAAATGAACAAAAGCACAATAATACGTGAAATTAATATAGGTACATTTTGGTATGTCGTTCTTTTAACTTTCCAGCAAGTAATAATTTGTTAGGATGTTATTGCATGGTGTTACAATGTATTTATTTATTTATTTAAATAACCCTTTTTTAATCATTGTAATTTACTTTTTACTTTACTTCTTGTAAGTAACTAATGAATCAGTATTAATGCAATAAACTTAACACATAATTAGTGTTGATTATGCAATTCCATGTCCAGGCTCTATGGGGAGGGTCATGGGGGGTCATGCTCTACTTCCCCCCTAAACAAAGTCTTCTTTTACTCCTTACTTTAATCTTACATTGGGATGAAGGATGACGTCAGTGAAACTTCAATCTACTGTCCCTCTGAATTTAACTTTACTCCATGCCTGTTCACTTCAATGAAGTTGGCTTGAAACGGATATTTTCGTGTTCTCGAAATATGTAAAATAAAAACTGTTTACTAACATACACTTTATGTATGTTTCCTCCATACTCTGCAAGATTATGAAGCGTATATTGAATGCCCGCTTAATGGCATACCTAGAACAGAATGACCTCCTTAGTGACCGGCAATATGGGTTTCGCCGAAATCGGTCAGCTTGGGACCATCTAGCGTATGCCACACACGTATGGGTCGAGGCACTCGAGAACAGTGGGGAAGCTCTTGCTGTTTCCCTTGATGTTACGAAGGCCTTTGACATAGTTTGGCACACTAGCCTTTTGGCTAAGCTTCCAGCGTACGGCTAATCCCCTGGTCTGTTTGAATGGGTAAAGGACTTTCTGAGTGAACGGTCTCTCCGGGTCGTCGTCGATGGCTGCTCATCCAATCCTATGGCGACTAACGCCGGTGTTCCTCAGGAGTTCATTCTCTCTCTAACTCTCTTCCTGCTGCATATTAATGATCTGCTTATGCCCGATATTTATGGGTATGCAGACGATAGCACAGTTGTTGAGAGATACCAACCAAGTCCTCGGGCCAGTCGAGATCAAATCCAGTTCGAAAGAGAAGCTATGGTAGAGCGTATGAATCTCACACTACAGGCAGTCCCCGATTGGGGTGATGCCAATCTTGTGAAGTTCAACGTCTCCAAAACACAAGCGTGTCTCTTCACTGCAAAAAGGAGCCAGCTCACCTTGGCTCCATCTTTCCGAAATGTATCACTGAAATATACCGACCGCTTGCAGATGTTAGGGTTTGAAATATCCTCAAATTTGAACTTCGGACGGTTCATTGAGTCCAAGGCCAAAGCAGCTGCAAGGAAGCTGGGAGTTCTAGCAAAGGTGCGGCGATACTTCACGCTGGGACAGCTGCTAACTTTATATAAAGCGCAAGTCCGGTCTTGCATGGAGTATTGCTGCCATATATGGGCTGGTGCTGCAAAATGCCACCTAGCAGCTCTGGACTCAATGGAAAGGCGTGCTAAGAGAATTATTGGTGACCCGAATTTGGTTAAAACCAATCTTACCAGCCTCGAACACAGACGTAAAGTAGCCAGCCTTTCGGTTTTTTACAGGATGCATTTCGGAGAGTGTGCGCAGGAATTACATAATTTAATTCCCCCCTCTCCCTTCCACCATCGGACAACCAGACGTTCGGCCAGTCTCCACCCTTTCGTTGTTGACTTACCACGCATTCGAACCAAACGGTACGCCACGTCGTTCATCATGCGTACAGCAAAGGAGTGGAATAAGTTGCCAGCATCTGTCTTTCCATCCGATTACAGTGTGGGTGTCTTCAAGGCAAGAGTGAATAGGCTTTTGTTAAGTCAGTGCACTTCACCATCTTAGGCTACATCACCACTTACCATCAGGTGGGATCGTAGATAAGCGCTGGCTTAGTAGAATATAAAAAAAAATACACACAGATGTCATTTTAAAACAGTAGATTGAACTCTAGTTTTAAAGTTGTTTATGAGCGGCGGTAGGTGAGCCGCATGCTCGTATGCTCATCTATATAAGAAAAAGTTTCCCTCTGTCGTCTCTTTCGACACACGAAAATAACGGGATGGTATACCTAAAGAAGTGGATTCTCTTACGGCTTACGTGACACTACACGGCAATAATAATAATGTGCGTCTCCGTTGAATCCGTCCTGGATCTCATCTCCACTTAGTAAAAAGTTTCTCTAACCACTAAACTACACGGTTGTGTACCATACACGTATTCTCCAAATTGCACATCGAATTTAAACGTGCCGTTCCAAATTCTACAAAGAACAAATAACACAGTAACAGATAAACAGTGTTATTATGAATCTATTGAAAATTATACAGGTTTTGCTATTGAAACTGCTTTCACAAACAAGCGTCGAACCCGCGACCTTTAGCTATAACGTTTGATAGAGCACGAACCGATAGCAACAAAACAAATTATAACCCGTAATATGACATTGTTTCCATTACCATCGAATTAGATTAAATTTCTTCTACTTCATCGGTTCGCGAAAGTCCACTGTGGGCTATAGTTAGTTATAGGAAGGAGGAAGGGGAAGGTTTGATACTATCGATACCATTGGTACCCCCCCCCCTTTCCTCGCTTGACTGGGTATTTTACATTTGACCATTTTTACTGAAACGAGGCATTCCATCTCAATATTCAGGGATGACCAGGCATAGGTGCATTTTGATTCTTAATTGAGGATAAAATACAAATGTCTACGGGCTACAGCAACCACTAACCATCAGGTGGACTGTGTGCTCATTCGTCACCCTAATTCTATAATAAATAAATAAATTTAATTTGTATAAAACTATCCTATCATTTATCGTAAACCATGAGGTTTTTTTTAGACAATCCCATAGTACACTAAACAAGATGCTAAACGGGGCGATGGGTTCTCGTTTTGCTTACTTTTTCCTGTAAACAGGGTCTCAGTTGTCTACACTCATCATACGAAAAAAGCAGCTTTAAGCTGCTATTTTACGCTGGTATTCTGTGAGAGCGTGGTTCTACCCCGGTTGTGCCGACCAATTCGTGCTACAACCATAATACTGCAGCATGGCTCTACCATGTCGAAAGAGAGAAAGCTTTCCAAAAATCCTATTAAAATTTGAAGGACCTTTGTTGTTTAGGCCTTATAGTAGAATCATTTGTTTTAGCAAAGGATTGGCAATGGAGACGGATTACGTTGAACATGTTATGGTAATAAGAGAAGAGGTGTAGGCGTGTCCACGTGAGCCGGGCCACACTAATTGAACAACACAGCGCTTTGTTTGGCACTGCATAGACTAACTCAATGACAGACTGTGCAGCGTTAACCAAATAAATAAATACGTACGTAGCGTAGCCTGTACATAACATAATGAGAGCTAGTAATTTTAAGCTCACCAGATGTCGCTAGTTGGAACTAAAGTGAACTTATATGTTACACAGACACAGTGTCATTGTCATGTAAAAATTGTAATTTAATAAGTTTTTTCGGTTTTTAGTGTATTTATACACGCAAGACAATACCTCAGTGCTGTATTATTACATTTTAACTTTTTGGTCCAATTTTGAGAATGCGAGTTTTCACCAAATCTCCAGTCAGTCCTAGGAACCCGTTCCGATTATTTCCGGCTATACGTCCGGCCGTGTGTGTGTGTGTGTGTGTGTGTGTGTGTGTGTGTGTGTGCGTGTGTGTGTGTGTGTGTATGTATGTAAATAAAATTTTGTCGTCGTACGATAAGTAGTCGTAGTCGTAGTTCGAAAGTGTTAATTGAGACTTCAAGCTGATTAGATTTTCAAGTCGATCGGTCGAGCCGATTCAAAGATTTTCAAAAAATAAAAACCTAAAAAACAAAAATAAAATAGATTTTCGAGCATTGCACTGGAAAATGAGCGGGAAGTTCTAGGGATGGCCTGCAGGGTCAACCGTTTATAGAATACCCGTAGTTTGGTTTATCCGTTTTTAACGTAATTAATACATTTATATTTCAGAAAGATACAATAATCTCTACACTTTTCTAACAAATTAACTTCCCTGCTATGAAATCTGTCAATTATTTGACTTTGTTTTTGCTTTGCTAAGTGGCGCCGCCTTTGTGGCAGAAAAAGTCATAGATTTCCTCATTGTAAGGCTTTACGTCACGTCAGAAGAATTAACTTATAGCAACTTTTCCGAAATGTAACTAATGCTAGTAGTCGCTCCTACGATCTTTAAAGGTATTCTGACCACTCTGATTTTTACCTACTCTGTGGCATATAAACAAAAGAAATCGGCCCGTTTCCTACTGGAAATGCAAACTTCGTGAAAAATAGCAAAAAACAGAGAGTTATTGAATTAATAAACTATCTCTTTTGATATACCTCTTCGAGTTTATTGTGAAACCATATTTTATGTCCTCCATAATTATTAACTTTCGAAGAAACTCGTCTATCCATGATGGTTGTGCGAATCTAATAATTTCGTAACATTGATCTATTGACGATAGAATCTAAGCTTTTAGTTTGGCGTATATTCTATATGGCATTATTATAAGTAGTTAAACAGTGGTAGAGCCAGGCGGCAGCTTTTGCTGTCGCATGGATGGGCCGGCTCGAACCGGGGTGGTACCACGACCTCACAGAATACCAGCGTGAAGTAGAAGTTTACGTCTGCGTTTCGCTTGGTGAGTGCAGGTGGCCGGAGGCCCTTTTTACTGGAAATGAGGCATTCCATCCTAGTCCTCACGGGTGAAAATGCATCTGCATTTTGATCTGTAACAGAGGATAGATGTAGATGTCTATGGGCCGCAGCAACCACTTACCATCAGGTGGACTGTGTGCTCGTTTTTCACCCTTAACCTATAAAAAAAGGTGTTACTTTGCGGAAATACATTATATTAAATATGTTAAAAATTTATTAGCTAAAATTCACGTACTAAAATAAAATTTTGTGTTTTACTTAGTTTGAAGAGCATCTAAATTTTACCCGACTGACGGCTAAACTTATTTAGCGGTCTACCGCAGTCTATATATATATATATATATATATATATATATATATATATATATAATACGACACGTGTTTCATTTCTAAATAAAAAAAATCTAAATAAAGGAAAAATATATACTATATATATATATATATATATATATATATATATATATATATATATATATATATATATATATCTTATTCGACACTATTCCGAAGATATCCCGGACGTCAGTCTGAGCGAGATTAGAATGGTTCTCCAGCACCTTAAAAACGGCAAGGCCCCAGGCGAGGATGGAATTACAGCGGAGCTTCTGAAAGCGGGTGGAAGACCGGTACTTGAAGTCCTTCAGAAGCTCTTTAATTCCGTCCTCCATATGGCATTACACCGGAGGCGTGGAGCAGAAGTGCGGTGGTCTTGTTCTTTAAGAAAGGTGACAACGCTCTCTTGAAGAACTACTGACCGATTTCCCTTCTGAGCCGCGTCTACGTGCTGTTTTCGAGAGTCATTACGAATCGTCTCGCGCGCAGACTTGACGACTTCCAGCCTCCCGAACAAGCCGGTTTCCGAAAGGGCTTTAGCACCACAGACCACATACATACCCTACGGCAAATTGTACAGAAGTCCGAAGAGTACAATTTGCCACTATGTCTGGTGTATGTGGACTATGAGAAAGCCTTTGATTCCGTCGAAATTTGGGCGGTGCTGCAGTCCCTTCAGCGGTGCCAAGTTGACTGTCAGTATAACGAAGTGCTGAAGTGTTTGTACAGTAGAGCT
The DNA here is from genome assembly GCA_033319125.1 of Parnassius glacialis. Lineage (NCBI taxonomy): Eukaryota > Metazoa > Arthropoda > Insecta > Lepidoptera > Papilionidae > Parnassius > Parnassius glacialis. Next base: position 42,461,646 of record JAVANC010000011.1, on the reverse strand, counting down.
ACGTTTGTACAGTATGGCTATCCGAGTACAGAACCAGAGTACGAAACCTATCCAATGGCAGAGAGGTGTAAGACAGGGTGACGTTATATCCCCGAAACTCTTTACCGCTGCATTGGAAGACGTTTTCATGCTTCTGGACTGGAAAGGATACGGTATTAACATCAATGGCGAGTACATCACTCACCTTCGATTTGCCGACGATATAGTCCTCATGGCAGTATCGCTGGAGGAACTAAGCACTATGCTTAATGACCTCAATAGTGTCTCCCAACCGATAGGTCTTAAGATGAACATGGACAAAACAAAGATTATGTTTAATGTCCATGTCACACCTATGCCGGTAGTTGTTGGGAGCACTAAGCTCGAAGTTGTTGACGAGTATGTTTACCTGGGACAAATAGTCCGACTAGGTAAGTCCAACTTCGACCGAGAGGTCAATCGACGGATTCAACTCGGCTGGGCAGCGTTCGGAAAGCTACGACACATCTTCTCGTCAGAAATACCTCAAAACCTTAAAACGAAATTGTACAACCAGTGCGTGTTGCCAGTGATGACTTACGGAACTGAGACGTGGTCCTTCACTGCTGGCCGTATGAGGAAGCTCAAGGTCGCTCAGCGAGCTATGGAGAGGGCTATGCTCGGAGTTTCTCTGCGTGATAAACTTAGGAATAAGGATATCCGCAGTAGAACCAGAGTAACCGACATAGCCCAAGCCATATAGCTCGAAGAACCGATAACCGATGGGGAAGAAAGGTTCTCGAGTGGCAGCCTCGTACCGGTAGGCAAAGTGTAGGGCGTCCCCCACAAGATGGAGCGACGACCTGGTAAGACATGCAGGAAGTCGATGGATGCAGGTGGCTCAGGACCGTGCTTTGTGGCATTCTTTGGGGGAGGCCTATGTTCAGCAGTGGACTTGTGAAGGGATGTAATGATGATATATATATATATATGTATATATATATATATATATATGTATATATATATATATATATATATATATATATATATATATATATATATATAGTATATTTTTTTCCTATTGAAATGGTGTTGGTAGTAGTGGTGCAGGTGTGACGACACTATCATCGCGCCACAATTGAAAGTACATCGAAGCCTAAATCCCGCTATCAAAGTTCCGTTACTGAATACTGAATGATAAACTGAAGTAGGAGAATAAGTTCATAAGAGATAGAAACGTAGATTAGATTTTTTTTATAGAATAAGGGTGACAAACGAGCACACAGTCCACCAGATGGTAAGTGGTTGCCGTGGCCCATATACACATCTACATCTATCCTCGATTATGAAGCGTTGTCACCCGTGAGGACTAAGATGTAATGCCTTGCTTCCAGTAAAAGGGGTTTCTAGTTCTCTACACTCACCATATGAAACAAAGCAGCATTAAGCTGCTATTTTACGTTGGTATTCTGTAAGAGCGTGGTCATTCCCCGGTCAAGCCGACCCATTCGTGCTACAAGTATACTAGTAATATAGCTACAGCATGGCTCTACCACGTATATTTTTATTACGTATACATGAAAATATTTGATACTAGCGACCCGCCCTGGCTTCGCCTGGTTAAATTTGATATAATTAAAGAACATATATTTCATCGACTTGTCGCCGTTAAAAAATGTACTATTCCAGATAAAATATAGCCTAGATGACTTTTAGCATTGCTCAAGATTATCTAACTACTTTTGGACACAAACACTTTAAAATAACAAATACACCCTTAGGCTTAATAGATTACAAACAGTTACTACAATTTTATTTATATGTATAAATATCAATACATAATATTATTTATAAATTGTTTAGGTAGATAGAAAAATAAATAAAATACTTAAAATATGAACTGAAAAGAATGAACTATTTATTAAAAAAATATGAAAGTGTTCTTGTAGGCATAACGATTTTTAGACATTCTAATTTCAATAGTAAGTGCGGTACACATGCGGTACAGAAGAGAACAATAATAATATTATATTTCTGTGTTTTGTTCTCGATATATATTTAACCATGTAGTACACGCATTTGTACAAAGTATTTTTTTGTGAAGTCCACACTCTGAACCTGGTAACCCTGTAACTTATCTAACAATGTCATTCCTTTTTTTCGCACGCTAAGCTTAACACGCAATTACATTTGATCGGGAAAAATTGTGATATTATAAAGATATCAGGAAACTAGAAGATAAACAACGTTGCCGCTGTCCGACGACCCCATCGGAATACGACAATTTCGTCGAAATTCAAGGTAAGCACCTACAAAGCAAAATTGCTGCTCGGGGTGTATACGAGATGTACACAGTCATGACCGTTATTAGGCCCGGAAAATGTCCGTGAGACATTATGAAGGCACTCTGCAAGCGCATATTGTACGTATACCGTACGCGTTATGCTCCTAATTACATGTAATTCACATTTTTGCAGATGACGAAATAATAGAAGTAAGGGGAGGGAGGGGGACACCACAGTCTCCAGAAGCAGCCTCAGAATTTTGGGTGACCCAGTTATAGAAAAGCAAAAATTTGGCCCAGATGTATGTGTGACAACTTGGCGTCACGCTGGACACCTGTACTTAAGAAAAGCCTCAACAAAGAGGATAAAGAAAATATAACAAAGATGTACCAAATTCCAACAAACTGTGGCTTGCTCCTAGCATTGACATTAAACCCAGAAAGTGCCACATCCATTCCAGAAATGGCGAAAAATCGCGATAAAAAGATCGAGATCTTTCAGCAGCAATTAGGTTTATGCCTGACGGAACTTGTTAGGGCCTCGTCACTTGTGTTGAAAGATAAATAAAGATCTTCACTTTAACGAGACTCAAACTAGAAAGAAGTTAATAACACGTACATAAGATAAAAGCTTTCTAAAAGTAAAGAAGGATGTTGAACATGATGAATTCCTGTATGGTAGAAACCTATCCGAAAAAGTTAAAGCTGTAAAATTCTAGTCAATCTATCAAAAAGACTGACTATAATATGAACAAAATTACATACTCACAAATCTCTCAGCATAAAAGTAACAAACAGGGTAATTTCAGCGGCCCACCTCGAACTCAACAACTGTGTGCTCCAGTAACTCGGAGCACAGCACGGGGTTGGTACAAGAAGCCAATACTGTCAATTTGTGGGACAGGGGCACCTGCTCTGCCTCTTCAGACAAAGGATGTCAAATTCCGTGTGCATAAATAAAGGTAATTCATGCAGGTAGACTAAAACACTGCCTCTTGTTGGGAAAACATCACTGACAACCAGCAGATTCTTCATTGGGTGAGGGGTTACAAAATACCTTTATTATAATAGAATAGAAATAGAATATTAGGGAAACATAATGTAATGCACTTCGATTTAGTCCATATAATCTATAGATTACAAAGTTAATAATAGTTTTATCGCATCTAACGGGAATTCTGAGAAATTAACAATTAAATTATGAATATCACAATAACCTTAAAACAAAATAAAAGCGATTTTTAGTAATTTTCACCGATATTATGAGTTATAATAGTTTATATAGAATAGAATAGCTTAATAATTAACAGAATTAAACAAAGTTGTAGGTACATTAGGCAATTATAGGTACTTTAATACTGATGGAAAATCCATTTAGTAGTTCCGGCAAAACATAGTGCACGCGTCCGTAGGAACTACTTGAAATCTGACACCCTGCACGTGCCCCCCGGGTAGTGCTAAACGAGCAGCACCAATTCCGGTGGTAGGTTTCGGCTGCTGGCTTTTCGGTTACCACCCACCAATGCAAAGTCTTGCCGCCAAATGACTTTGTCGTGTTCCGGCATGATGCTAGGTGAAGCCATATGGAGAATGGGTCTGAACAGTAGCGTTGTGTATGTAAACCGGGTACGAAGCGTCAGTTGTTGCTGTGTCGGGTGCTTGGTCGTGGAGGGTAGCGGGATCCGAAGCACGGTGTTCCGCTGGCCGACCGCAGGTAGTTGGGGGCCCAATTAGTGAATTAGCTACTCATGAAAGGCTGCCCCGCCAACTGCCGAAAAATCCCAGAGTGGCCCCGTCGTACCGGTTAGCGACCGGGCGAGAGGACCCGATGGCGATCTCTGGGGGGGTTCGGGCGTCCCCGCAGTCTCCAGATCAAGCTCCCATGGGCACAGTAACTCTGATAGTATCGTTTGGTTGCTAATGCAACGCCTCGCTCAACTGCCATTCTCCATCCTTATTCACTCTCAACACATAATATGAAAACAAAAAAGAAAAGTAGTGTTAAACAGCGGTTGCACGTCCTCTCACTAAAAGTGCACCTCACTAATATTCGAGGATTGCACTCTAATCTCAGCGCAGTCCATCACCATCTTGAGACTGAAAAGCCGCACCTACTTTTCTTGACAGAGACGCAAATTGGATGTCCATTGAGTGCGGCGTACCTTGACTATCCTGGATTCTCCCTGGAGCACAAATTCCATCCACGTGCCGGAGTATGTGTGTACGTCCGCAATGACATCTGCTTCCAGCGTCTCTGTCACCTTGAAGACCCCACTTTTTCGACAATCTGGGTGATGGTAGATACAGGTATTGATAAAATCCTTTATGCCTGTGTCTATCGATCGCACAGCGGTGACCAGGAGACGACTCGGTTATTTGATCACCTTAGTGAGGCTGCTGACGTGGCCATTAATCGGTATCCTACTGCACAGTTGGTCTTTCTGGGGGACTTTAACGCTTGTCACCAAGACTGGCTGTTCCCATACCAAAAGACCGACCATGCTGGAAGAGAAGCGTGGAATTTTGCTTTGACGCTAGGTCTTTCTCAGATGGTAAAGGTGGCGACTAGGGTACCCGATGTAGACGGTCACACAGCAAATTGCTTGGACCTTCTGCTGACTACTGAACCAGACAGATATGAAGTACAGGTTACTTCTCCTTTGGGTACATCTGACCACTGTCTGGTGAAATCTGTATCGTCATATTCACCACCTGATTACGAGTCCCAAGGTGTTCGACGAATATGGCGGTATAAGTCAGCTGATTGGGATGAGATGCGACACTTTTTTGCATCTTATCCTTGGCGGGAGGTTTGTTTCTCTTCTGCGGATCCGTCGAGCTGCGCGGTTGCGATAACGGATGTGTTGCGTCAAGCTATGGAGTACTTTATCCCCTTCTTCCACGCTCCCACCGGTAGCAAAGCTCGCCCATGGTTTAACGCTGAATGCGCCCAAGCTGAAAAGCGCAAGCATTTAGCTTACCTAACCTGGGTTGACGCTCGAAACCGCAAAGCTCCGGATATTAGCTCCAAGAAGAGAACCTTCAATCAGACCGCCAAGTCCTACAAAAAAGCATTACGGAAAGCTAGTCTCGATCGCATTAAATATATTGGCGCAAAACTCTCTGCCAGACCATCCGGCACTAGAGCTTTTTGGTCTCTCGCCAAAGCGATCGAGACAAACTTCTGTCGGCCTACACTGCCTCCATTGGTAAAACCGGATGGCACACTGGCTCATACGGCTAAGGAGAAAGCGGACTTGTTCGCGTCTCTCTTTGCCTACAATTCACGTCTGGATAGTGGCAACAACGTTCCACCAAAATTACCTCACTGCGGGACCTCTATGTCAGAGATTCGTATAACGAATAAGGAGGTTCTTAAAACCTTGCGGTGTCTAGACGTGAATAAAGCTAGTGGACCAGATGGTATACCAGCCATAGTCCTAAAGGCCTGTGCACCTGAGTTGTCTCCTGTGTTGACACGCTTGTTCCGCCTCTCATTTAGTACTGGAATAGTGCCAAAATCCTGGAAGCTGGCCAACGTGCAGCCTGTTCCAAAAAAAGGCAGCCGCGCCGACCCTGCCAATTATCGTCCAATCTCAATTACCTCCATACTCTGCAAGATTATGGAGCGTATATTGAATGCCCGCTTAATGGCATACCTAGAACAGAATGACCTCCTTAGTGACCGGCAATATGGGTTTCGACGAAATCGGTCAGCTGGGGACCTTCTAGCGTATGCCACACACGTATGGGGCGAGGCACTCGAGAACAGTGGGGAAGCACTTGCTGTTTCCCTTGATGTCTCGAAGGCCTTTGACAGAGTTTGGCACAATAGCCTTTTGGGTAAGCTTCCAGCGTACGGCTTATCCCCTGGTCTGATTGAATGGGTAAAGGACTTTCTGAGTGAACGGTCTCTCCGGGTCGTCGTAGATGGCTGCTCATCCGATCCTATGGTGACTAACGCCGGTGTTCCTCAGGGGTCCGTTCTCTCCGCAACTCTCTTCCTGCTGCATATAAATGATCTGCTTATGCCCGGTATCTATGGGTATGCAGACGATAGCACAGTGGTTGAGAGATACCAACCAAGTCCTCGGGCCAGTCGGGATCAAATCCAGTCCGAAAGAGAAGCTATGGTAGAGCGTGTGAATCTCACATTACAGGCAGTCTCCGATTGGGGCGATGCCAATCTTGTGAAGTTCAACGCCTCCAAAACAGAAGCGTGTCTCTTCACTGCAAAAAGGAGCCAGCTCACCTTGGCTCCTTCTTTCCGAAATGTATCACTGAAGTATACCGACCGCCTTCAGTTGTTAGGGTTTGAAATATCCTCAAATTTGAACTTCGGGCGGTTAATTGAGTCCAAGGCCAAAGCAGCTGCAAGGAAGCTGGGAGTCCTTGCAAAGGTGCGGCGATACTTCACGCCAGGACAGCTGCTTACTTTATATAAAGCGCAAGTCCGGTCGTGCATGGAGTATTGCTGCCATATATGGGCTGGTGCTGCAAAATGCCACCTAGGAGCTTTGGACTCGATGGAAAGGCGTGCTATGAGGCTTATTGGTGACCCGAATTTGGTTAAAACCAATCTTACCTGCCTCGAACACAGACGTAAAGTAGCCAGCCTTTCGGTTTTCTACAGGATGCATTTCGGAGAGTGTGCGCAGGAATTACATAACTTAATTCCACCCTCTCCCTTCCACCATCGGACAACCAGACGTTCGGCCAGTCTCCACCCTTTCGTTGTTGACTTACCACGCATTCGAACCAAACGGTTCGCCACGTCGTTCATCATGCGTACAGCAAAGGAGTGGAATAAGTTGCCAGCATCTGTCTTTCCATCCGATTACAGTGTGGGTGTCTTCAAGACAAGAGTGAATAGGCTTTTGTTAAGTCAGTGCGCTTCACCATCTTAGGCTACATCACCACTTACCATCAGGTGGGATCGTAGATAAGCGCTGGCTTGGTATAATAAAAAAAAACAGACAAACAAACGTGTTGTGGAGACTATTTTTTACAGGTATTAATTGATTAGTGAATATACATCACAAACACCATTACAGTAATTAAATAAATATGATTAAAGCCAAGATGAATAAAATATGTCCATTTATAATATTACCTTTACATGCTATATAGTAAGAAGGTTGTATAATGCTAAAACATAAAGTAAAATGCCACTGCATTTATTGTAATTATTTCCAAAGCAGTCTATTAATAGTGGAACAGACAGACAGACAGGTGCGGTGTCAAGACTTTGTTTCAATTTGTTTTGGTTGATTAGTAAAGGTGCTGTGTGTAAACTTTGTTTTAAAATATATTAACTGACTAGTTATCATACCCCAAACACCATTAAAGTCAAAATGACTAGATAATATCATGTTTATCTATGTTATTGCACACTGATAAATATGAAGTAAGATGTTTTAAACTGGTTGTGTAAGGATAACAAAAACACATGTATAATTTAATTGTACTTATTATTGTCAGTCATTATGCATCCTATAGAATAACGCGAGACTGGCTACTCTGCGCCTGTGCTCGAGGCTGACAAGATTAATTTAAACCAAATCAAGGCCACCAATGAGCCTCTTAGCATGTCTCTTCACTGAGTCCAACGCTACCAGGTGGCATTTTGCAGCACCAGCCTATATGTGACAGCAGTACAGTGACCGGACTTGCGCTTTATATAAGGTAAGAAGCTGCCCCGGCGTGAAGTACCGCCGCACCCTTGCAAGGACAACAAGTTTCCTTGCGGCTGCTTTGGCTCTGGACTCCATGAACCGCCCATAGTTTAAGTTCGAAGGAAATTCAATACCTAACAACTGAAGGTAGTCAGTGTACTCCAAGGATACATTACAGAAAGTAGGAGCCAAGGGCTCCTTTTAGTGGTGAAAAGACACGTTTGTGTTTTAGAGGCGTTAAATCTCACGAGATTGGCATCGCCCCATTCGGAGACTACCTGTAGTGTGAGACTCACACACTCAACCAAAGCCTCTCTTTCTGACTGGATTTGATCCCGACTGGCCCGGGCACTTAGTTGGTATCTCTCTACAACTGTGCTGTCGTCTACATACCCATAGATACCGGGAATGAGCAGATCATTAATATGCAGCAGGAAAGGAATTGTAGAGAGAACGGACCCCTGAGAAACACCGGCGTTAGTCGTCACAGTACCGGATGAGCAGCTATCGACGATGACCTGGAGAGACCGTTCACTCAAAAAGTCTTTCACTCAGGCAATCAGGCCAGGAGATAAGCCGTACGCTGAAAGCTTGCCCAATAGACTAGCGTGCCAAACCCTATCAAAGGCCTTCGAAACATCGAGGGAAACAGCAAGTGCTTCACCACTCGAGGGCTTTGCCCTATATGTAAGTGGCATACGCTAGAAGGTCCCCAGTTGATCGATTTCGGCAAAACCCGTACTGGCGATCACTGAGGAGATCATTTTGCTCTAGGTATGCCATAAGGTGGGCGTTCAATATACGCTCCATAATCTGGCAGAGTATGGAGGTAATTGAAATTGGACGATAGTTGACAGGGTCGGTACGGCTACCTGTTTTAGGCAAAGCCTGCACATTGGCCACTTTCCAAAATTTAAGCACTATTCCAGTCCTGAATAAGAGGCAAAACAAGCGTGTCAACACAGGAGACAATTCAGGCGCACAGACCTTTAGAACTATAGCTAGTATACCATCAGGTCCACTAGCTTTGTTCACGTCTAGACTTCGCAAGGTTTTAAGAACCTGCTTGTTGGTGATACGGACCTCTGACATAGATTTACCATAGTGAGGTAATTGAGACGGTACGCTATTGGCTATTGCTACTACCAGCCGCGAATTTCAAGCAAAAAGAGAAGCAAATAAGTCCGCTTTCTCCTAAGGCGCATGCGCCAGTGAGCCATATGGTTTTACCAGCGAAGGCAGTGTAGACCGACAGAAGTTTGTCTCGACCGCTTTGGCGACCAAAAAGCTCTACTGTCAGATGGTTTGACAGAGAGCTTTGTACCGATGTGTTTAATGCGGTCGAAACTGGCTTGGCGTAATGCCTTTATGCAGGACTTGGCGGCTTGGTTAAAGGTTTTCTTCTTAAGGCTTACATCCGGAGTTTTACAGTCTCGAGCATCGACCCAGGATAAGTACGCCATATGCTTGTGCTTTTCAGCACGAGCCCACTCGGCGTTAAACCATAGGCGAGCTTTACCACCAATGGGCACGTTAGCAAAGGGGATGAAATACTCCATCGCTTGACGTATCACATTGGTTATGGCATACCCGCAGTTCTTCAGAGGAGAAGCAGACCTGCCGCTGAGGACAAGATGCAAAGAAATGCCGCATCTCATCCCAATCTGCTAACTTGTATCGCCACACTCGTCGCACACCGTGGAAATCGTAGTTAGGTGGGGAATATAGCGACACAGATTTCACCAGACAGTGGTCAGAAGTTCCCAAGGGCGCGGTAACCTGAACATCATACTTGTCTGGATCGGTTGTCAGCAGAAGGTTGAGGCAGTTGGCTGTGTGCCCATCCACATCAGGTGCCCAAGTCGCTTGTTTTACCAGCTGTGACAGCCCCAGCTACAAGGCAAAATTGCACCCCACTCTCCTAGCATGATTGGTCTTCTGGTATGGGAACAGCCAGTCCTGATGACAGACATTAAAGTCCACCAGAAAAACCAACTGTGCATTAGGGTACCGATTTAGAACCAAAAAACATGCCAAAACATGTATAATTTAATTGTATTTATTATTGTCAGTCATTATCATTTCAAAAGATTTTTTCAAAATAACTTCATAATAACCTGGCCATATATGATATTTTTAGGAATGAGAAGGATATTTTCAATGTTATGAGATATAATATAAGACTGTTGTATTCAATATCCATATATTAATTTGTCTCTGACTACGAGCAGCTCTGCAAGACTTCAGCCTACAAGACTTTATTCTAAGCGATCCACCTGAAAAAAGTTAATGACTATTGTATATATTGTTTTTTTCTATATTTATTGTAATCTAAATACATACATATTGCAATAAATGTAGAGATCTATTTTTATGCTTGTATTGATTTACATTTCGAACACTATAAAGCAAAAAAAAACACGTCCATGTATGATATTGTTAGGAATCAGAAGCACATTTTCAATAATAAAAGATATGAGATAAGACTATATATATATATATATATATATATATATATATATATATATATATATATATCTTTATATATAAAAATTACGTGTCACGTTGTTTGTCCGCGATGGACTCCTAAACAACTGAACCCATTTCAATGAAATTTTGCACACTGTGTGCAGTTTAGTCCAACTTGAGAGATAGAATAGTTTTTATCCCGCTAAATGACCCCCAAAATTTTGTATTGCGAATTTAAGGATTTTTATAGAAGGGGTCGTTGAGAAGGGCAGAACAACGTCTGCCTGGCGAGCTAGTGTATATATATATATATATATATATATATATATATATATATATATATATATATATATATATATATATATATATATATAATTATATACATACTATACATCAATGTCAATAAACTACATTTCCATATTTCTGTCAGTATTTTGTTATCTCTGTCTATATGTTAAATAAATAAGAAATTATTATAAAAACACAAGTGGTCATTATGAATTTATATCAACGATATTTCATGTTTCATGTAGATTACAAAATAATATTCCTTTTTGCAGAGTTAACAACATATCAGTCTAAGGATAACAGAAGCATCTGATCAACAAGGATACAACCATTACACGAGTAAAAATGACTTAACTAAGTTACAATACTTATGCAAACTGTATATTTGCTTCTAGTACAAGTAATTACTACGTATCTCCACATTTATATATGTATGTACTATCTATACTTTCTATCTACTATGGTTGGCATAAATTCTGGATCCATGTTTGATGCCATTTGGTATTGTCAAGTTTATGGAGCACCTTGCTGAAAACATAAGGTATTTATACCCAAATACAGTTAAATGGATCGCTCTTCAAAGCCGATGAAGCTACAACAAATAGCGAAGCTTCCTTAAATCCCTCGATCCCTAGTTTCTAATTTTCTTTTTAACATACACAAAAACTTCTTTTATGTATTTATTCTATCTATTATTAAATTTTACTAATAACATAAAACTTTAATACCTTGGCAATTTTAACATACTAATAAGGGTAAGGTAATCTCTGTAATTACGGTAATTGGATTGCTGACAAAAGGTGCATTCTATGCAACAGTAGACTTAAAAGAGGGTTATCTTTTAGTAGTACCAATTGTTAACAGTCAAGGACAGTTTTTAAAATTTATTTATAATAATAACTATTATGAATATAATGCACTGCCTTATGGCCTATGCTCAGCACCATGTGTTTTTACAAAAATAATTAAAGTTGTTATCACACATCTGCGCTCAAGGGGGCTTAATTGTGTAATATATCTAGACATTGTACTTTGTATTGATTCAAATTATATTAGCTGCCTCAAAAATGTCCAGAAACAATAAAACTCTTGGAATATCTAAGGACTTACTATTAATAAAGAAAAAAGCGCTTTAGAGCCTAAACAAAAATTCAAATATCTTGTATTACAATTTAATTCCACTAACATAACCATCCCTCTACCAAATGAAAACACTTGTATCATCACTTGTTAATAAATTTATGAAAATACAAGTAAAAGGCCAGTTACGTGGGCTAAGCCCACTCAGGACATGTTATCTTTAAAATCACTGGTCAAAGACCTTTAGATTGATATAAAATAATAAGCAAAAAGTACAAAGTCCAAAAGTCGCATCTCAGCTACTCAGCTGTCATTGTCAATTATGTTTAGAAAACACTGTACTATTAGAGAGCTATCAAAATTGATAGGAACTCTAACAGCCGTCAGCCAAGCCATAGAATTTCAAAGTTCTAAATCTAAATCTTCGCACAAAACACATCATAATATAATAAGGATTGAACTTCACTTGGTAAGTTCCTTTAATCTCTTATAATATATAACTTTTATTGAAAATTTTAAAACACAAAAACAACTGATGACCTTGCAATGACAGAACCGATTTTGATAAAACATCTCTAAGAATTACCGCTAGATAACCTTCTTTTAAATAAAAAAGCCGCATCCAAATCGGTTCACCCGTTTAAGAGTTGCTTTGCCACAGATAGCCACACATAGCGGCCAAACTTATACACCCCTCTTTTTGCGTCGAAGGTTAAAAATCTTATATAATGTTCGCTCATATTAATCTCCGTAACCGAAACCTTTGAACGAATTTTAATGAAATTTTGTAAAAGTGTATTGCTTGTTTGCTCTAACTTGAGAGTTACGGGTACTATATTTCTTACCCCGATAAGTGACCTCAATATTTTTTAGTGGGAATTTAAGGATATTATAGGACATAAGGTCGCCGGAATGGACAGAACAACATCTGCCTGGTCAGCTAGTATGTTATGAAATGTAATGTCTAATATATTAATAAACTTATCTTCACGCACAATCCCTGACGGGGTAGCCAGGGAGAACAGATCGCCAAGTGTCACGATCCTTACATACCTCTTTCGCTTCAATCAGATTCATTATCTTCTTCATACATGCACGTCTAGATATCCGAGTACTCTTGACCCTCCCCTCTTCGAGCAATTTGCTCACATGGTCTTCGAAAGTTGGTCTCGGTCTACCTCGATATTAACTTTCGCGCTATATATTTTCTTAACCATTCGGTCTTCACTCATTCGCTCAACGTGCCCAAACCATCGAATAAATTAATATAGTATATAATATATATAACTGATAGATTTAAAATATTATTATAATGGTATTTAAAACAAATCTTCCGCAATTAGATAGCAACAACATCTGCGTCCGGAAACTATTAGCGGCAGTAGATGGCAGGTGATGTTTGAGAAAAGGAAATATTGCTCACATATGAAGTTATGACTAGGTTTGAATTAGGAGATTTGGAAGTGACCTACATTCAGCAACAACTTAATGTCTCACTTAAGAAACTCACTTATGCTCGATTTCTGAGGTGCTTTTATCGGTGATTTATCTACTCGTTAGCGCTATTGGTTCAATAAATTAAGAAAGTGCATTTCCGAACATCGCAATGTAAAATAAACCCCGTTTAAACTTAGGTTAACTAAACTGACCAATGTGTGTCGTTTATCGGTTCCATAACTTTATTTGACATTTTATTTCAAGCAAATTCCATCAACATTTAGTTATTAACGTGATATTGTTAAAAATAAATGGCCAGTCAACGCTTAGAATTAAAATATTCAGGGGATAAAACATATAACGTAAAAGCATATTTAAATGAAACGAATACGAGTAGCTCATCACAGTCTGATTTGGAACAATGGAGTTTACTTTTGTTACTACTATTTTTAATTTAATTATCATTATAAATTCTAAAATACGGAATAAATAGTATTACGATTTTAAGCTTCCAAGTAGTATAACATAAACTTTAATGCTAATTTATATGAGTGACCTGTTCTTTTTTTTATTTGACAATGATGTCGTTCATAAAACCGCTGATAAATATGGAATTATCATAATTTATTACTAAAACAGTCCTTATTCACATATTTATACTCGAATAATATATTATTATAAATAAAACTAATATTAAAGAAGAATTAAAATAATTTAAAATCAATTTTAAACTCGATCCCTTGAGCGGCAAATTATGGAGTTTGTTATCGGTTTTCATAGTTGTTGAACGATTCGTTGCGTATTTAGAAACGCAGTGACAGTTAACCGACGTTTATCCTATAGATAACTTTAATGAATCAATGGCTAATGGGAATATAACTGGGAACTTCAGAAACCGGGACAGTTCTTTAAAATCAAGTAAAAAGCGTATCCGGTTCTCTACAATCACCGTAAGCACAACAACATTAGATAAGCTACTATGGTGATTGTAAAAATCTTACGCTGGTATTCTGTGAGAACGTGGTCATTCCCCAACCATTTATTCCGTCGAACCGACCCATTTATACTACGTAAATATAAATGAAAAATAAATTTCATATTTAATCTGTAAAAGTCCGGCAAAATTCGAAGTGAAACTCATCGCGCCATCTCTCGGAAAAAGCAGAACAACTTTGTCGGACTTGCCAGTGTATAAATAAATATTTATTAAGTGTAGTTTTTACTTTGGTAAGTTCAGTAGGATAGTATTTATCTTGATTACTGTTATATTTTTTTAAACCCCCACTTATGTATCTGTGTGTCTTTCTGTAGCATCATAACTCCTGAGCGGATGGACTGTTTTTGATTAAATTTGAATAAAACTAGTTTTGACGGATTGTATCGCGTATATTAACTTATTTTATATTCCCGACGTTTCGAGCACTTTACAACACCCATGGTCACGGGGGGGACTAAGGTGTATGATGTCCCAATGTCATAGTTCACAACAGCTACCTCCAGATTAAAAATTATTAATTTTTGTTCCGATTTACGCAGTATGAACGTATAGTATCTTGAAATCTTGCAGTTGCATACTTGGGTTGAGATTTATTAACTACTGGATCCCAAGCAGATGGTAGCACCCAGGCATCTTCTCTATTGAAATT